>JAJEJO010004945.1:190962-537321 GCA_020662805.1 Glaucomys volans
AGTTGTCTTCACTTGCTATTTAAAAGTTTAGTAAAATCCATAAGGTGATATTGCATATATTTTAAGTGCGCCAAATAGGACATTTTTGGTAAAGTTTCATTCTTTGGACTTTAAGACCTTTCTTTCAATTCCCACAAGACCAATCATGGGTTGATTATGAGCAGTTAAGCTTTCTATCTCCCAGGAAAACACCACTATTGAGTGGCTGTGGCATCCCCTGGAGAATTTGGATCTTTGGTCACTGCCTTACATGATCTTGGTTTCACAGCCCCACCAGCTTCTCTGAAATGACCTGAATATCTCATTTTATCTGCTAGGTGATATGAAACCTGGCTGTCCATTTCCAAGTCTTTTGAATATTTTATTCTTGTAATCCTGAATAAAATGTCAGAATATATTAAGGCTGCCCACATCATCACTATTATCACAAGAGACAGAGGAGAAGATGTAGATTCTTGTTAGGTTTCTGTACTCTCTCATTTCAAAGATCTTTGTGATAGTATTTGCAGAATTCTTGAAGTCCAGGAAAAAAACTTAAGAGTGTTATTTCATTAAGAATATGTGATGGGGTTTCTGAAGCATCAGCAATAGTTAAAATGTCACCTAATAAATTAATGCAGTTTAAACATCTTCAGTACTTTGGAAATGATTAACAAAGACGAGCTCTTCTATGGGGATCTGTGCACCCAGCTTTGAAATTATGCTAAGGTTAATCAGAGTTTCCTGTGGAAGGGCAGAGAACACCATGGACGCCCCACTATTGGAAAGCTGTTTACCAGGTTGCATTAAGTGTGCAAGGTAGGTCCACACAAAATGGACAGTGAGGATGGATGTATCATAGTAATGTCAGCAGAACTATTTATTCTAAAAACAAGTTAAAGGAAGAAAAGCACCAATACCAAGCCTTCACTCTGAATACGAAGATTGCATTCGATATGTCAAAGAAAGAACTTAAACTGCGTACGTGTAGCTAGTCAAAATAAGGTAGAGCTGCTTAGCATGCTTTGTCCCAAGGTGCACTCTGGAGACATTTCACTGCGCTTTTAGTAAACAGCTGCACTTGCTCATAGAACACAGGTCTCCTGGGATTCAAAAGAGAATGGGATTTTATAAAAATAAATAACGTAGTATTTCATTAAAATCTTCAACCCCACAATTCAGGGACATACATGGAATGATTCAAAATATTAAACAGGAAACAATATAGCCTGAATAAGTTTATAAATAGACATGAGATTATGGTCATTTGATAAGGCAAAATAGCATTTGAAGAAAAGAATTATCTGCTTGCCAAATGCAAGATGATTCTTACATTAATTGAAGATAAAAGCATCTGGGATACTATAATGCTGAAGTATTCATTTTAAAATAAAACCCAAATGTGTTAAGACTATTAAAAATAAAAATAATTAAAAATTTTTGACTTGAAAAATATTAAACATTGAAAATCTATAATTGTACGGAAAGAAATTAATGGTTTTTTAAAAACACAGATCAAATGGATAACATATATGTAAAATATACAAAACACATTACATAAAATGATTTTGTTTTATATACAGACTAAAAGCAAATGTAAACGGATAATTAACATGATTCTGTTTTATATAATAAAAACAAATGTAATTTTGTATACAAATGTATTCTATGTACATTCATATACGTAACGTTTAAATGCCTACAGAGTATTCATACAATTAAACAAAAGGAAATATTTGTTGTCTTAAAAGAAGAAATTATTTGTTACATTATTTATTATAAAGCATTATCAATTTGAGTTTATCAAACAAATGACAAAAACATATCCACAAATCAGGAAATTGTTTAAAATATTCTTCCAAAAGAAAACCCTAAATTAAGCAGAAGTCTAAGCTAGTGACTGCAGCTACACTGAGGCTGTACGTTTGACCATTTCTGAGTCTGAACTCCAAATCTCCCTTACCAAATAAGTGAACCTGAATAATTTCCTTAACGGTATTTAAGGCAATTCAAAGAAAGTGCCTAGCATTTCTGCACAAAGCACCTAGAAAATATATCATTATTATTGAAGGTTTCAGAGGAAAACCCACACCCATAAGTACAAAATTTTAAAAATCAGAAAGACTAGAAATAAATGACCTAAACATTCAACTCAAGTACCTTTAAAGAAAAATGTGCATTAGAAAACAAAGAATGGAATTAAGAAAGATAAAAGGAGAAATCAATAAAAGAGATGACCAAAGAACTAGCCAATCAATTCAATCAATAGCACTCAAACCTTCTTCTGTGGAAATAGCAAGACAATTGATGACACTAAGAACTCTTTAATCAAATGACAGAATACACTAAAGGTGTATGTAGTTGAATATACAGAAACACTTTAGTATTCCTCAACATCAAAAGTAACACAGCCTAGAATTATGAGAAATAAAAGTACACAATCCCAGAGCAATGACAACTAGAAAATATTCAGGATTAATTCCAAACAAAAAACTTACGAAATCTCACATAATATGTGAAACTTTATTAAAAAAATATATAGCAAGTTGGGTGTGGTGGCATATGCCTGCAATTGCAGCAACTCGTGGTAGGCTGAGGCAGGAGTATCACAAGTTTGAGGCCAGTCTCAGCAAATTAGCAAGATCCTGAGCAACTTAACAAGACCTTATGTTAAGGTTAAAAAATGTTTTGTTTTGTTAAAAAATAAAAATAAAAAGGACTGGGGATGTAGATCAGTGGTTAAGAGCCCTTGGGTTCATTCACTAGCACCAAATAACCAAATGTATATATATATATACATATATGTATATATATATGTATATATGTATATACACACACATGTATATAAAGAATACATAAGGAAGAATTGACTATATCGAGATGCCTACTAAATTTCAGAATAGGATTTTGAAATCTTTGAAGTATTGTGATTATAGTTTAAGCTTACTTATACACTCAAAGTGAACCCAAACTGAATTTTAAGTAGTGAAATGAATGTTAAATCATATAAAAATGAAAATATTCAAAAAGAAATTCTCTCCAAATTTAAATAAAACTGTGAGATGATTTTCTCTGCCTTATATAAAGAAGGAAATCATCTTATATACTGATAGCAAGAAACAAAATATTTGTCTTGGAATAGTGGTATATGTCATAGCAAACCTGTATAACTTTTTAGATTTCATTTAATTTTCTGGCATAACTTAGATTAGTGAAAAATAATTTGTTCTTTTAAATGAATGAATGTTCTATTTAATTTGCTCAATTTGATGTTCTATTTAATTTTATTTAAACTAATGCACAAAAGTAAATTTCAAAAATTTTATTTTATCTAAGCAAAGTGAAAAATCTCACATGAAATATTTTTCATAATTTTAAGCAGAAATAAATGCATTAAGTTGAATCAACAATTCAATTATTCATCTAGTAAAAACCTTGAAAAAATGAAAAATTCAGAACTTGAGAAAATATTTAAAACATAAATAACAGTAAAAGGACTAAGATATTCAATATATACATATTATGTCTAAGACATCAATAAAATAACCACACAGACACACACACATACACAGAGAGAGAGAGAGAAAAACGCAGAAACACACACACAGATATATAGCAGAAAATATCCTAGGAGAGCAAATATGAAACTCTTAATGGTGATTACTCCCACAAAGGGGAGGGATTTGAAAATGGGAATAATTAAAATAATAAATTAAAATAATAAATAATATTGCATATTTATAATAATAAATAATAGTAATAAATTAAAATAATAAATAATTAAAAGTGAGGAGCTTTTAAGTTTTCTTTATGTTTTATTATTTGAATCATAACACTGTGCTTATATTAATTTACTTTGTGAAAAATTAAGAGGAAAACCAGTAGAAGCCATAAGAATTTGGGAAGTATTCAATTTGCCCATGGCCCCTCTAGAAAAACTAAAACAAGAAGCCATTCCTTGTGAAGGTAAATAGCTAAAACCCACAGCTGTGAAAATAATCAGCTTGTCCTGCCAAGAAGGTAGCAAATTCGGATATTCCCAGTTCAGTTGCCAACCAAAACCAGCCAGCTAGCTATCAACCAAAATAGCTCTTGGAGGACTCAGAAGTCCAGAAAGCTAAAGAACAACCACATAGAAAGGGTAAGCAAAACAGTTTAATCTTGCTTGTGCTGTCCAATGCACAGCCCTCCTTAGCTTGGCGTCTAGAAGAACCTCAGAGTGGAAATCTTCAAAGTCATCAGTGAATTCATAGAAGTCTTAGAAGAAGATAAAGCTGCAAATCTTCATGACAGTGCTCTTGGCTATCTTTTCCTGGATATGGTAATATAAGCAAACACGTGGGAGTATATCAAACTAAAAAGGTATTGAACAGCAAAGAAAATAATCAACAAAAATGAGAAAAATATCCATCCACAAAAGAAAAAAGAATTGCAAACTGTGTATCTATTAAAAAGTTTACTATTCAAAATTTATAACTCATGCAATTGAACAACAACAACAAAAAAAAAAAACCCAAAGACAGAAGACTTGAACAGATATTTCTCCAGTGAAGACATACAAATGTAGGTATATGAAATGATAGAAAACATCAATCAAACAGGAAAAGGCAAATAAAATCACAACGAGCTCTATCTCCTTAGAATTGTAAAACTCGCTATTTAAAAAAAACTTGAAAATATAGCAAGCGTTGATAAAGATATGGAGAGAAGTTAATCCATATATATTGTCAATGGGAAGGTAAATTGATATAGTGGTTATGAATATCAGTATGGGAGTTTCTAAAAAAAAAAAAAAACAGCTACCAGGAATTCTATCTCTGGTTTATATTCAAAGGAAATAAAATCACTATCTAAAAAAGTTATCCGCATACCCAAATTACCCAAGCACGATTCACAATAGTCAAGACGTGGAAACATTCATCAACAGAGGAATGAATAAGGAAAATATATATTACACACACACACACACACACACACACACATACTAGAATGTTACACAGCCTTTTAAAAAAAAGGAAATTCTGCCATGTGACTTCAGGCATGACCCTGGGTGACACTAAGCTAATTGAGATGTGCCAGTCACAGAAAAGCCAAGACTGCATGACCTCACACATACATTGAACTTAAGGTAGTTGAACTTACAGAAGCAGAGCACAAAAGGTGAGCACTGGGGTACTGGGGAGCAGGAAGGGGTGAGGAGATATAGGTCAAGGGGTAGAGAGAATTCTGCAGATCTAATGCACAGCATGGTGAATATTTTTAGTAATAATTTTAAGTGGACTTGAAATTTGCTAAGACATCAGATCTTAAGCACTCTCACTACTAAAAATAATAATAATAATAATAATAATAATAATAATAATAATAATAATGTCACTGTGAGGTGTTGAATCAGTTAATTAGCCTGATTGTGTAATCACTTCACAATGTTAACATCACATTGTTCATCCTCATTTATTATTGATCTATTATACCTCAGTAAAGCTGGGGAAAAATTGCTATCATTTTTCTACTTCATCTTTTCTCTTTAAATGCTTTGTCTTTAAAGATAAAACCACAGGCAGAGATGTCTGGAAGCAATTCGGGGCCAAGTTTCCCTGAGGCCATGGTTGGATGTCTTCCTAGGACTTGGCTATCTAGAATGCCCTGCAGAAGGTTTTGGGAATAAATAAGAAAGTGGATTGTGGTGGAGAGGAGTAGGAAGAACAAAGTAAGATCACATAAAGTATTTCTAGCAATTCATTTCTTGCCATGTTTAGTAAATGTCACTATATAATTAATATATATGCCCAAAGTATTTACTAAAATATTTAATGCACTTCCATATTTTCAAAATTCTACTTAAATGTGAAGATACAAAAAATAATGCTTTGGCTATATGACCTCTTTTAATATTTGCTGAAAACTTCTTGCAAGAAATATCAGGTGTGCAGATCACAGAAGTGATAATGAGCAAGGCTTTTACTCTACTTAATCTTACACCTCTACTGCATAACATGAGGCATTAGCTTTCTAAATTCATCCAATGAACCTCAGACGAGGTTATAAGATTCAAAAAAAAAATGCCATGAGGAAGTTCGTGGTTTATGTTGATTTCACTGCTGAAAAGTATGTAAAGTTTATATGCTCTTTCAGTCTTTCTGTTATTAATCTCTTCCAGTTAACACATGGCTTGAAAGAAAGAGTATTAAGGTTTAGATATGAGGTGTCCCCCAAAAGTTCATGTGTGACACAATGTAAGGTTCAGAGGTGAAATGATGAGATTATGAGAATTTTAAACCCCCTGATCAACAAGGAGAGGTGATCTTCCAAGAGACTTGGATCACTGACAAGGCATTTAAAATTAGTGCAAAGCATGTGAACAGACATTTCGTATAAGAAAATACACAAATAGCCAACAAGCACACATGAGAAGGTGCTCAGTGTCATCAGACATTACAGAACTGCAAGGCAAAACTACAGAGCATTACCATTTCACCCACAGTAGAATGGCTATAATCAAAAAGACAGACTGTAACAAGTAATGGTGATACAAGAGAAACTGGAAAGTCCATACACTGCTGGTGGGCATGTTACATGGTGGGTCCACTTAGTAAAATAGTCTTTCATTTATACACACACCTATGCACTATGGCAAAACGAACAGGTTACCATAAAACCCAGCCATTTCACTCCTGTAAAATTATACACACGAATGAAATTTAAACTTCTTTCAAATAAAATCTTGTTCATAAATGATCCCTACAGCATTATTCATAACAGTCCAATGTGGGAAGCAACCCAAATTTCTATTCATTGGTGACTGGATAATTAAAATATGATAGATTAATTCAATGGAATATTACTGAACCATGTGACAACATGGATGAACCTTGAAATCAGCAGGATAAATGAAGGATGCCAGTCACCAAAGACACATATCATATGATTCCACTTTCGTAAAATGTCGGAAATAGACCATGATGGAGACACGAAGCAGATCTGAGGTTCCTGGGGTTGGAGAATTGGGGAGGAGTGGGTGAGTGTTAATGGGAACAAGATTACTTTTTGAAATAATTAAAATGTCCTTAAGTTTTTCATTGTAATGGCTCTACAATTCTGTAATTTTAATAAGAGCTATTGGCTTGCACACTTTATGTTTTTAAACAGCACTCCTGAGGTATAACTGGTATACAAAAAACTGCACATATGTAATGTGTGTGATTTGATCAGTTTGGGTGTCTGCCCACGTCTATGAAAACATCACCACGACCAAGGTAATTCACTTGTCCATCACCTGCAATGACTTTCTTAAACCATCTCTTTTTTTTGTAGTTGACCTAGAACCTATTCATCTTATTCATCCTGTTTAACAAAAATTTTATAGCAATGAAGTCTGGCTATTGAGAATAAAGCCGCCATGAATATGCAGATATTTCTTTGAGAGCCTATTTTTCAAATCTTTTGGGTATCGATTCAAAAGTGAGAGGGTTGTGTCATAAAGTAATTCTAGTTTTAGCTTTTTCAGAAAAATCCCTACTCTTTTCCATAGTGGCTACTCAATTTTTCATTCCTTTTAACAGTGTGCCAATTCCAATTTCTCCACATACTCACCAACATTCATTCAATTGCTTCTTTTCCTCACTATTACTGGCTAGTAAGAACATCATTCCTACCTCTCCTCTATTTTAGAGAGATTTGTTCACAACAAGGTTTTAGGTCTCTAGTGACTCCATTTTTGATGTTAAAACCCAATTTCCTTTCACCCAGAGCACACAGACTCTTCCTCCAGGTACTGATTAATGGAGGATGAAGGATGGAGAGAAGGGAGCATCTGATGGGCATGCTGGGTCAAGGACACATGAATACTGCTTCACCTTCCCTTGTTACCACCCCTGAGGTCCTCGCAGCCTTGCACACTCTGGCCTGCTCGGTCCATTGCCTCCACATGAGGCTAATTTCTCCTAACAAGTTTTTAACTACCTTTCCTGCCCTGCCTTCCATCAAACGTGCATCTGTGTATTGGAATCCCAGTTGTGGGCCAGGATCAGTTTCTCTTCAGTAGATTAGAGGACTACTGTATTAAGAGAAATTGATGAGTGTTTTGTTCAGGGTCTGTGACATTCCACAGGAGTTAGGGAGCTCATCCAAAGGGTCGTAATAGCAAGTTTTTCTTATAGAGGATTTTTCATATAGAACATTTCAATGATCAAATGTACAGTTAGGCACAATGCCTAAACACATGAGAGACACATGAGGTTTAATTCTATCAAAAAATATCTACTGCTCACACACAATAAGCCAGGTGCTATCAAGTCCCTATTCTTACTAGTGATATGGTATCAAAAATACTAATAATTGACACATGATTAAAAGAAGAAAGAGGTTACTATGAAGGCAATGTCAGGGAAGCAGTGACAGCAATCAGGGAGAGTTACGAGTTCAAGACCCTGTGAACATCAGGTGACTACGTGTAACTCACAACCAGGTTGACTCTTTGGAGCCCCTTGTGGAAGTGGCTCCTTCACCAGAAAAGTTTTTTTATGAAAGAGGAAACAAAGGCCTAATGATATTCTATCCCAAGGCCAGCAGCATACCAATGATAGGAAAATCAAGATTTGAACCCAAATCTTATGAGACATCACTACATACGCCTCTCATCTGTTGCTGTTGCTGATCTTGGTCCTTCAACAATGATTCACAGATAATCCCTGTTCACCTACCATTTCCTCAGTGTAAATACATTTTGTCCCTAAATATCTGATACATTTTAAAATAGAATGATAAAAGCAGCGCTCACACTATAATGATTAAAAAAAAATAACCTTGAAGAGAAAAATGACATTCACTTGAAGAGAAACCTATTTTATAAGGAATGTGACTCACTGGTTTGATGGATGATTCAGTTTTTTATAAATATTCTAGGTGATTTATTTTCTTTGGCTTTTTTAAAAGGGAAGATAACCACCTACTCACCGTGGGGAAAGGGAACTTTTTCTTCTCATTGTTCACTTTCCAATCTGTTGAGTAAAAGGTGCTTGCCAGAGTCACAGGTAATATATGAAGGGATTATTTTTTCTTTATCCTGTGTACATCCCTTCTCTCTCCATCTTTCTCTTCTGGTATGTCTACCTGCACCTCCAGTTTTCTCTCTCTTCCTCTCACACACTCACACACACACACACACACACACCCATCAACACACGTATGCACACCATGTACACATGGCCATACACACAATGCCTATGTATAGACGTGTGCATGCATGCATATGCATCTGGGTAAAAATAAAATGTGAAAAGTAAAAACTTTGAAAATGTAAAGCAGGGAATTTTCAGATTTCCCACATTGAACTGATGGTATAGTGAACTTTTCGTGTCTTTCCTATGACTGTGCTATCCTTTGTTCATCTACATTTTGAAACACAAAACATACCCTCACCACCAGTGTCTTTGAAGCAAGGCTGTGTTTGAATCTGAGTACCAATCCTGACTCCATTACTCACTAGTACCTGCATTGCTTAAGCTCTTTGCATTCTCTTAGCATCTTGATCTATGAAATAAACGTGATGACATCAGCAACCCCCTGGAACTGGGTGAGAACTCAGTCAGTGTGTGTAAAGAACAGAGGTGGACGTGTGGGATTGTCCTCTCGGCTAGTTCTGCTCTTAAGTTTGACGTGAGGAAACTCACTTGGCTTTCATATGTGAGTTCACACTCATTACTTCTTCATCCTTATTTATTTTTTCACTTTCCTCCTCATAACTATTTTCACTTCCCTGAAGTATTGCTTCCTTCCTTCCCACCCTAGCATGATGTCCATTAGCATGGAAAGGCAGTCTTCCTTGCCCCCTGCAGTACTGTCTTCACCCCAGTGCACTGTTTTCTGTCTGATTTGGTTCCATTCATTCTCAGCTTCTTTTCTCTTGGTTGCTTCTTTCTTTTCTTTAAGTATTTCATAAGGCTTTACCTTCTCTAACAATGCTGCAAGGAAATGTTTCCTCATAACCATGTTGGTTGTCCTTAATTAGAGGAGAAATTTTCTGCTGATGGGTTTGCTAACAGACACCAGGTACTGGGTTTTACTTGGTCTCTCTCCTTTCCACACAGCACGTGGGAAAATGAAGAATGGAAACAAAAGCTCAGTCTTCTCATCTTCAGAGCTTCAGGAGGAATTGATCCATGCCTGTTAATCTAGGAGAGGAATGTCACCTCTCTTGAATGATTGAGGATTGGCTCCTGCTTTCCCTCCCCATTATTTATTTTTATTTTTGAAAACAAATAAAATAAAATTTGCAATATCTAACTTACTGGTTACAAAACATTTCCCATTTTTGCCCAAATTTGCAGCTTTATTTATGAAGACCTCACCAAATGTTCCTTCCATCAAATTATAATAATCTTTTTTCAAAAAGACCTGTTGCTGCTCTTAACACATATTAGCCAGAAATTCTGGTAGACAGAAACCCTCATCTCAGAGACAATGAGATTATAAGAATCACTAAATTTTCCTAAGATTAGCAAGTTTTGCCCTACTTCATATAATGTGGTGTGCCTAAAACCAACATCCTCAATGAAATACAAAAAGCCTTGAATCATATATTTATTATTCTACTTTAGCAACAGATTTATCATTAGCTTTAACATTACAATTTGCAGGGCTATATTTTTATTTTCACTCATAGATATTTCAATGGGAAACTGAATAGGTTTTTATCAGAGACCCTATTCTATGCTAGTTTATCTGTCAAAACTCTTTCAGAGTTACAAAACTCCACTGGATCGGATGACAAGCTCATCATTTTAATTCCTCCATGATTATTTTATTTTAAATAAACAATATTTTTGCAATACAATTGTTTTCACCACCTAGAAATGAATAATTTAATGATAATAAACAAAAGTGGTAAAGATGTTTCACAAGCATTTATTTGGTTAAAATTTTAACTACCTTAGAAAAATGAAAAATGTTGCTTTTTAAGATTTATTCATTTTTTATTTTGCAAACTTCCAAATGGGTTTTGAGACAAAGATTTATCTTGCTTTCTTTTGAGTTACAATAATGTTTCAGAAAAAAGGAGAAACCTCATGGTCCAAAAAGGTTTTAGTTCTGGACTGTGATAAAGGAATAAAAAGTTGAAATAATGGAACATACAACTTGCAGTGAAGAAAGGACTTTATCTTTTCTGCCAGATTCTGTAGCATCAGAGCTACTATCTTAAGGAAGAAAAACTCCTCGTGAACAAAAGGGAAGAGTCTGATTCAACCGATGTTCAAAAGCCATATATTTTTTATAAGTTCTATATAAATCCTAAGATGCTATTTTAGACACTAATAAAAGTGTTTTCTTTAAAAGAAACAATGCACTAGGGCTTTCGAATGTCTTTTCCTGGGAAGGCAACTCTGAATCTTTAAATAACTTACCTTTCAGGAAAAGGTAGCCATGGGATATATTCACAAATGAACACATTATTTGTAGCATGTAAAAGCCAAACTTGGTGTTTTATTCATTGAAAATCATGTTCTGTCATGAAGTTGCCTTAAAAGCTTTTTCAGAAAGAGAGTCCCTTGATTGCTTACTAAAGAACAAGTGATGTAAAGTATTGGAGAAGTCAGCCACAGATACATTTTTAAAAATTCTCCATAATCTAACTTTTCCCTTAAGATCCAGAACATTCATAAAATACTTTGGAAAAATTATATGAAAATTTTCAGCTAAACTACAGATGACAAAGCTGAACTAGAATAGCTGTAGTATTTCTGAAATAACCTGTTTTCTTTTTCCTTTTTTTTTTTTTTTTAAAGTTGTTGCAACAAGACAAGCATTATGGTGGTAAAAGTACCTTTTATATAATATGGACTTCATTTTACGGGCCCATGTCTACAGGGTAGGATTAAGAAAATCATTTCTTGTGCCATGTGGATCCCAGGTTCCTCCTGTTACAAGTTACAAAGTACTGGCAGGGCAGGGCCCTGTCACATTGTATAGTAACTCCTATTTGTGAGAAAAATACTAATAATCAAAAACAACAACAACAAAAAACCCTGGAAACCAGGGTTTCACATTTCAATGCTTATACGTTCCCAAATATTTACAAATACCCATCAAAATTCTGCCAGTTGAAAAACAAATACAGAGATGAAAATAAGGAAAGGTGGGTCTCTTATTTCTCTGCTATTATTGTCTCCTTTCCTGAACAACATGAGCCAAAGGAGAAAACACTTATTAATATTTATGTGTACATAATATGTGATATAAGACTGAAAAAAAAATCCAGTTTATATTCTCAGTCCTGTAATTCCTTAAATGGCCTTATCAGTTAAGTCACTCTAACACACAATTAGTGTAGACATGAACAGTCCTGAAAGAGCTTGTAGGTAAACGTTGAGGTTGTGGTTATGTGAGTTAATAATAGTAGCTAATGGTTGTTTGCAGGGGTTTGCCCAGGTTTTCCTTCCTATTCTTAGAGTTGGTCCCTGAGTCCAAGGAGAAAAGAACATTTGCGTGAGCAAGAAAGTCCTAAAAGTCTTGCCAGGAAATCTGAAATTCAGATATGTCTGAATGTCAGACAGAGGCAGCTCAGAGAAACATTTCAAGATCCACAGGAAGATCTTAAAGAGAGAAAAACAGTACGTGGCTGCCCCTGGTGGCTCAGCCGTGTGGCACTTTGAATAGCTCTTAACGTGTTCCCTCATACAAGCATATTAAGATACTATAGACTCCAAGAGAAAGCCCTCACCCCACAATGGCAGTGACTGAACCCAGGAAAGAGAAGACAGCAGTGCAGAGTGGAAATTCTCTGGGGTGGAGGGACAAAGCTCCAGTAGCCATCCTAAGAGGCCCAGGAGCCAGAGAGTGACCCATGAAGCATCTGCTTTGTAATGACCAGCCGAGTCTGACCCTTGGGAAAAGGACACTTGACAACAAGAATTCTAAGTAAACCTTGTGCATATTGACATTTGAGACCCAGGGGATTGGGTTTTCCTGTCTCTCCTATCTGAATCCAGGATTTGGGAGAATTGAGGGAAAGGTACCTCAGAGGGGAATATGACATTCCATGCAAAGAAGAATGATGGGAACGTCCTCATTTGTGGCTTGGAAAATAAAAGTCTGTCCTCTGTTTATCTGCCTGCTACAGTCTGGCTGTGGTTTTGCTCCCAAAGATTCATATGCTGGAAGCTTGGTGCCCAACATAATGATACTGAAAGGAAGTGGGACCTTCAGTGTGTTGGGCTTAGTGGGTGGTGACCGCATCATGACCAGCCTTGGGAAGGGATTAATGGTGATCTTTCAGCGTGGGGTAGATCTTGCGGGAGTGGATTAGTGCCCATGAGAGTGTCATTATCAAAGACAGCCTGACCCATCCCCAGTCCTTTTCATTCTCTTGCCACCTGGTTTCTTGCACAAACTCCCACTCAGATGCCTCGCACTCTGTCACGACACAATAGGGCCCTTCATCAGAAGTGGTCATCCAATTTCACCTCCACAATCACAAGCTTAATAAGCCTCTTTTCTATATTAAGTCTCAGGTACTTTGTTATAGCAATGAAAAATAGAGTAAAAAATGTCCAAGTGTGTGAAGCAAATTTAAAGTTTGGATCAATTTGTTATTAAGAATGTCTTCACTGCTGCATAGAGTTGCCATCAAAAGCACTATCTAATCTTGTTTTCAGTGAGAGGTGATATATTTATATTCACATTCGGTAGGTAGATGGATGGATTAGTAGATAGATAATAGAAAGAGAATTTTCATTCCACAGATTATAACCCTATCTATATTTTGAGCTGTGTTATGGTTTAGACATGATTTTGGTTTAGATCCCAAAATCTCCTGTGTGAGACAATGCAAGAAAATTTATAGGTGAAATAATTGGCTTCTGAAGGCTTCAGCTCTAATCATTGCAATAATCCTTGGATAGAGAGTAGTTGGGTGGTAATTGTAGGTAGGTAGAGTGTGGCATGCCTTTGGAGTATATATTTGATCCCTGATTAACTAAACTTATTCTCTCTCTGTTTGGTATCATATTTATCACCTGTAATATATTCTTTAGGCAGTCAAGATCCATCTGAAAGTAACAGTGTGTGGAAGCTGGACAAAGGTTTGGAGGGAAATAGAATTCCTATTCAGGTCATTATTGACAGGTCACAGTAACCAAATATGTGAGAAATATCCAAAGCCCAGGTGGACATAATTCCTGAAGTGAGAGTCATTAAGCTTGAGAATCAGACAGCACACAGCCTGTGTCACAACATTTCTGCCAGCCTGGGAAAGGGTGGGCTGAGTTTGGGTATATCAAGATAAAACAGTTCAACTGTTGAATGGTGGAGTGATGGTTGAGATATAGAACCAGGATATCCATGCACCTAAGATTCGAGGGAGAAGTTCAAGAAATGTAAGTTGTGATGAGTCAGTTCTTCAAGATTATAACTCTTTAGTCACCAAGTTGTACACCCTTCAAACTTCCACTTGAGAAACATGACATTGAAAATTTCCTTCTGCACAATTTTTACCAATGAAATTTCAATGTTTAAGACCTAAAAGCAGGAAAAGGAAATCACAATACAATTTGATACCTAGAATTTGGTGAAAAGTGAGATGTTACCACTTTTTGCCTTTTCTCATTTATTCCATTGAAGTCCTTTAAAACTAGATTTAATTCTCTTTGAACCTCATTTATACTATTCTTGAGGTATTTAGCATGATGCATTCCACAATATATAGTATAATATATGTGCGTAATATATATCAAAATGCATTTTAAAATCATTATTGTAAAATGATGTTTTAGAAAAAAAACTTCTTTCAAAAATACAAAAATCAGGGCCTGAACAACAAAACTAAGATCCATGCTATTCCTGATAATGACTTTTACTATCAGAATTTAAATATAATAAAAACTTTTATTTCAAAAAATACCATCTCATGACCACTGAAATATGTAGTTTGATCTAATTATATATATAATATGTATGTATATATATGGATGTCCTATTTCAGAACCTTTTTATTAATTTTATTTTATTATTATAGAATGCTTATTTCTGGTCATTTTTATTTGCTTGTTGTAAAAGTAATTGTGTACTTTATTAAAAATAGAATAAAAATATCATATAAATATGGGATTTATTATCAAAATGTAATTAAAAATCACTTATAAATGATATTTTAATAACAATAAAAGATCATCTGTGAATATGGAATTTATTATAAAAGTATAAAATATCACTTATAAATATGCATTTTATTATGAAATATAATAAAAGATAACAAATGTGGGGTTTATTATAAAAATATAATAAAACAACATAAACATGGAATATTATAGTGATCATCTCTTCTTTAAATGGAAGAGTTGTATCTGCTTATATCTTTATGATTTTTTAAGGAAAGTTCTCCACCATGAATAAAAAACAGATAACATTCAACCTATCTAGAGGACTGTTTTGAAAAGCTTTTTGTGAGTCAATTACATAGAATACAGGGCATTTACAATTACAGAAATGATGATCATATACTAGTACCAACTCAGAAAAATCTCTTTAATATTCAATAAGTACTGATAGGATAAATCAACGATATGTGTTTGAACAAATTCAGACAATTATCTGCATGGGAATGGGTGGGTGGATGAGGAATTAATGATCTTGTTTTGGATGTCAGGAATATATCCCCTCATTCCCATCCCAGGTGGCAGGACTCATGGAAACAATTGCTAGAGATTTATGTTTTATGTTAAATAGTTCTGGTTGCCCTTGGGTTTTTAATTCTCTCTTTTCACAATAAAAAGTGTTAACCTACATTTCTGTACACACATGCAGAAGAAGAAATATATTTGTGTCAAATTCTACTCCATATTTTACAAAAAGTTTTTAACAATAATTTCCAACTAATTCTAAATCATTTGAGGACAGAAATGTGGTGCTCTATTACCTCAACTATAACTACAGTACCTATCATACTGCGTAACACAAAATAGGTAGTTAGTAAGTATATGTTCACTGCAGACATTCATGGCTCAATTAATATCAGAAATTTATTTGCAAGTTACTTTAAGCCAATAGATTTGTCAATTGCCTTTCATGCATGGATAAAATGAATCATTGGGACAAAGCTGTGTCCATTAGCTAACAAAAAATTAAAAAAAAATATTTTCCAAGTTATGTTTTGTTTTTAATGTCATTTCTTTTAAACATGTGCTTCCTTCCTGATTCTGTGTGTTGCATGTGTATCATTGACCTGCAAGGCTTAGTAGTGCTTCAGATATGCTGCAAAATTCAGGGATAGATTTCCATGTGCTTTCTAACTGGCTGCACTTTGCATACCCATCTTATAATAGCACACAGATAGTGTTTCATTTTAGATTGAAGGACTGCTATAATGGACACAGCAACATTGTTTCTGAATCAGCAGCAACAGGGACAGTGTTGCCATTAGTGTGACAAGGGCTAAAGCAATTAGATTTAAGCTTGATGAAATAGCTGTTCCCTCCATTTACTAGATCATGTTGAAACATCTCCACATCCTTTTATGCATTTGTAATGGCAGGTGCCCTGTGTGTTAACCCTGGTGTTCCTCTCTGGCACCCTGACTTCTAACCACGCATACAAAGAACACATTATAGCCTTGAGAGACTGTCTCTATTGTCACATTTCTCTATGGTCCTATATAATTGTTTCAGCTGCAAGTGAATTCCTGAAATGCTTGGTATTGCATGCTGGATGGATGTCTGCTCAACCCTCCAAAATGCTAGTGATTGCACAATGGGCAAGGAGGTCCCTTTAGAGGTATTAAAGTGGCAATGCAGCTTTTTTATGTGCTGACCTGTAAATACACACATGTTGCTGCCTACCTAAACAAATGACGGCAACTGAAGTACTCATGCCAACACCGAGGGAAGAAGAGTTGTTGTCTCAGTGAGGAGGACTAAGGCTGTAAGTCTGAAGGGATAAAAGAGATGCAAGTTCATATTTTGGCTATCAGATGCCAACGTGTTAGTCTGTCTTTTCACTACTTTGTATGGAAAACAAGCACAGTTAAATCCTTATTAGAATAAAACATCATGAGTGAATTATTCCTTCTAGAACTGTATGTTAGAATTTGAAACATTGCTGTATTTAAATTCTCAATAATAGGGTAAGAAATAAACGTACTGATTTAAATTGAAATTTTTTCTTAGCTAATCTAATTTTATTTCTTAAATTGTACCACTTATTTATTTATTTAGATACTAGACTAAGAATTAAACCCAGAAGCATTTAAGACCGGAGCCATATCCCCAGTCCTTTTTATATTTTAGTTAGAGACAGGATCTCCCTAAGTTGCTCAGGACCTCATTAAGTTTCTGAGACTGACTTGGAACTTGCAATCCTCCTGCCTCAGCCTCCCAAGCCTCTGGGATTACTTGTATTCACCACCACACCTATCATGCACCATATATTTTTAAAGTTATATATATGTTATGACTGCAAGGAAACATAGTATTGTGACTAGTAGACAGGATCTCAAAATGATGATCTTCTAATTATCTATATTTTCTATTTGTGTGATAGCTATTCCATCTATTGTTTTCAGAAATATTGGCCACAGACTTACTATTAGCATGTGAAGAGTATCTTACTAAAGAACTAAAAAAGGTAGTGTATTAACTGGATCCAATTCCATTGGTGTCTATACTTCAGAGGTGGTATTCTGGGCATATTGTGGGAAAGATGAAGCATTAGCAGTTACAAAATTCAGTGATTTTTATGAAGTAAAAGACAATAATATAAATAAAATCTCTGGGGTACCATTTTGTGTCATATAGTTGAAATCAATAACCACATGCTACAAATAATTTAGTAAATATTCTACGGACACAGGTATTATGACGTCTTTTGACTCAATAAATGTTTCAATTTAGAAAATGCATCAGCTCCATTCCTGGAGACAGCCTACTTTTCTTCAACTCTCCTGCTGTTTCCACACTTAAATATTTTCTTTACAGGCACTAATTTGTATGCCAGTGTGGTGCTGGATTGACAGGTAAATTACCCTTTAAAAACATTAAGAATACTCACCAGATAAACTATTATATTAAAATACATCACAGAGCTCAGATTTTTTTTTCTTGACCTTAGTCATGAAAAATATTACTTTTAAATCTGCAGTGGAAATGAGCATAAATTATGACTTCATTTAAAAGAGATTCCCCACTCCCATATAATAGAATATATAAGAAAGCCAAACTCCCAAAAAGAAAATAACTAAGCTATAATTCTTCCCTTTTGAAAACATTATGCACAACCTCATATTAACTGAAAAAATCTTTGTATATGACCCAGGCAATAAAACATACACCAATTGTTACCTTTGATCTTCCAAAGAGCTCTATTTGTAGATTTGGCTGTGGTGTCTGCCAAATGTAATTTTGGGTTTGTACTATAATTTTTTTTTCTCTTATAGCAGGTTTCATTGTATTTCCAAAAGAGATTCACAGTCAGGCCTGCATAAGAAAAACATCAGAGTGGCAATTAGGAAGTTGTGTGTGCATGTGTGTGTGTATGTGTGTGTGTGTGTGTGTGTGTGTGTACACTCACACACGTGTGTGCTGGGTATTGAATCCAGAGTTTCACACATGCAAGGGAAGCACACTCTGCCACTGAGCTACATCCTCAGATCCTAGTAAGTGGAAAGAACCATTCTTATTATGAAATGTGTTAAAGTATTGAAATCCAGTGTTGGCTCTGTTCTCAAAGTCTTGCCTATTAAAAAATATTATCCTTCTGTTGAAAAGTGGACTGCATAATTTTTACATATTTTTCCTAATTCGGTGTTCTGGTGTCACAAAGAAAAAGGCAACATGCCCTCACACATGTGAGAAACAAACTGTGAGATGTATTTTAGGCATTCATGTCTTCATAGCTTCTGCATACACATGCAAAATTCAAGTTTGCATTTCTGCTGATTTTTTATGAGCTAAATTTTTCTAGAAAGGAAAAATTTTAGTGAATTCCTGCTAAGACATGTCAGATCAAAAGGATTAGTGCTATCTCAGGTTCAAAAGGTCAATGGGCTTCTTAAAGAGGGAGGGTGAACAATTTCCTGATGCAGTATCCACCATCAAAAGTGCCCTGTCTGGTTCCCAGAAACCGAAAACTGCAGATTGCTCACAAGGCAATATTTATAAATCTATTAGGAAAGGGTCAGGGCTGGGGTATTGCAATACAAGCTATCATCACTGGAAATGACACACAGGACCTGCTGTATGCTCCTGTGGTCAAGCCAGCTCTCAATAACAGCACACTATTGTTTGCCTTCAAGCAGTCACAAATGAGGATTATTTAATTGAATCCCATCTTTCCTAATAAATAATCTATAATCAACCACATAATAACTTATATTGGAATATATTCAAACAGTCCTCAGAGAAATTCAAAACATGATCATATTTTAAGTTTTTAAATCTCAAAATGCCTAAATTAATGAGTAAAAGTTGCATACACAATTAATTATCCAAAGACAATCTTGTTAAAACTGAGACATGAATGGCATTTATAAAATCATGCAGTCTTGATCACATACCTAACACTGATAAATTGTATATTTTAAAAGTGTATGTAAAAAAAACATCTCACAGGATTTCCATTTTGGGTATTAAGCAAATTTGACATCTTAACAATTATCCTGATTCATAGCACCGAAATATCTGGACTGAAAATAACAAACCTTTTTTAAAAACAAGGCTGAACTGGTAAGTTAAGTAATAAATAAATAAACAAGTCCTTGGGGCTTCAAAGTGGAGTGGACATTGAAAGATAGGTCAGTAAAGTAGAGCTGAACTACAGCTATCTTGGGAGCATTTTACACTATCAGAACCAAAAGGTTTGCAGTTTAATGACTTTTCCAAAAACTTGAAATAATACCGTGGGTCTTCAAAAATGCAATGCTAAAATTGAGACTCATGCAAAATAAAGAAGTTAGTTAGCAACAAGAGTACCAGGAAATCAAATCCTCATCTATAAGGATATGACCAGGGCAATTTTGTTTGGCTGTCTGTGGACAGGGAAAATACAGCCCAATGTCTCTTAATCCATTTTGTGTTGCTATAACAAAACACCGAGAATGAATTTGTTTACAAAGAAAAGAAATGTATGTGCAATGCTTCATGTAAGTGGACCATCGAAAATGGAGGGCCTTCTTCATGCTTCATCCCAGGGTGGAAGTTGGAAGAGTGAAAGAACTTGTATGCTCAAAAGAAAGGAAAGAGGCTGGGGATGTAGCTCAGTGGTAGAGTGCTCACCTAGCAAGCCAAAGGCCTGGGTTCCATCCCCAGCACCCCAATAAATAAATAAATAAATAAATAAATAAATACATATTTTAAAAAGAGAAACAGGACCAAGCTTACTTTCATAAGAAATACACTTTTTTATCTAAGGATTCCAATCCTGAGATAACAAAATTAACCCCTTCTTGCAGGCCTAATCACCTCTTCGAGGTTTCACCTTTCCTCCCCGCTGCATTAGGAATTAAGTTTCCAGTACAAGAACTTTGAGTTTAACATACATTATAATAAAACCCAAAATTGTGTTGAGATATTGACATCTTGATTCACCTGAAAATGCAACTTTTCTTTGAAGAGGAGTCAGGATTTCACCACATAATATCCTGTCAATAAGGCTCATAATCCTAAATCAGCAAACACACAGGGAAGCAGCCATGAGTAAGAATCAGTAGAAACAGCCCATAGTGGAATTGATTTGCTAAAGAATTAAGGTATTAAGTATTCAGATGTAGAATATAAATGAGGAATATATCAATGTTTAAAAGAAATGGAAGGTAGAGTCATATTCATGATTTAAGAACAAGGCATTACCAAGCAATTCTGAATATTTTTGGTAAAAAATCAAAGGTACTTTCCAGAATTGACAAAAATAATCATAAGTAATTAGAATCCAGTGCTAAGTTAAACAGCCAGGTAGACACAGGAGATGGGGGGTGGATGGTATGGATCCAGATGAAAAAATAACTAGGATTCGCTGCATACCTTTTTACAAGAAGTAGAAATAAGAGATGATAAAAGTAATGGATAATAAATTGAAGATCCTGTTTCCCTTATTGGATTTCAAAGAGAAGAAGAGGGAACAAGTTCTACTAAAAAATAGTAACCAGAAACTATCCAGAAATGAAAAATGAAACAAACAGAAAAGCCAAAACAAGAAAAATGTTTTTTTAAAAAACAAGGCATGAATCTTCTTACTTAGGGATCATGGCATACCCCAAATAGAACACTTTTTTAAATTTTTTTTCTTACCACAAAAGATTATATTTGTACAAACACAACTTCAACAACAGGCACTCCAAGTGCTTTTCTATACTGTGACCATACCACCATTATCCCACTAGGGAATACTCTAATTCTCGCCCTCTTTAATCTGGAATGGTCTGGTTTATGGGAAACAGAATTTTGCAGCCTTGTCAGAAGAGGCCATTGTGACCTCTCTTCTTCAAATGCTCTTGTAAGTTCCCCTCTGAAATTTCCCTTTTGCAGTTCAACCTCATGCTGTGGGGAGCCAAAGCCTGAACCACATGGAGTTCACATGTAGAGCTCAGTCCACTGAAGGAGCTGATCTCCATCTCAGAGTCCTTGCAGGAGGTGCCAGACATCATGTGAAAAGACCCCTGAGGGTCCCAGCTTCCCCTGCTGGGGCCACAGACCAGTCACAGCAGATGCAAGCTACCCTTGCTGTGCCCTGTCTGGACTCTTGAGCCTTCCAATCCCTGTAAACATTATAAGATGGTGCTTTTTAACACTAAATTTAGAATACCAATAGGAGCATGACCTTTTCGCTGAAAAACAATAAAGAAAATGAGAAGATATTAAAAATAGCTGGTTAAATCATTATTCATATATATGTATTAAAGGACTTGTACCAAGAATATGCAGGAAACAAGCAAGAAAAATGCACAAAATGGCAAAATAGATGATAGACCTTGGAAATTAAGTCATTTTGCCATTTTTTTTCTATTGGGTTTGCAAAGAGGATTTCTATGGCCAAAATGTACAAGATACTCAATTACATTAGTCACTGCAGAGGCAAAATAACTATGATGCAAATCACCAATCACAATGGCTAAAATGAAAAAGGTGAAAATTCCAAGTGTTGATAATGTCTGAAGCAACTGGAACCCACATAACTGTTGGTGAGACTATAAATGGGCGCAACTCTTAGGAAATCTTTTGAGGTACCTACTAATGGTGATATGTCTAAATTGACCATAGAAAATTTGACTTGTAGATATAATCCAAGTAGAACTGAATGTGTACATTCACCAAACAAAACAAGTCCTAAAATACTCTTAACTGTTATTTTGAATATCATCAAAAATAAAATGATAAATATGCATTGATAGAGTCACACTATGTGTAATATATAGCAGTGAGAATAAACACACCTCACCAGCACTGTCATATGCATAAACCTCATGAACACAATGTTGACCACAATGTTGCATACTTCTATTAATGTAAATCCAAAAGCAACCACAGAGAAATACCATTTACTGGAAGAGGAAATAGTATGGACCATTTAGAGGAAGGGGTTACCAATTCCAAGGGAGACTGGGATCAGAGATCTCACTGTGTGGTATTCACGTGAAGAAGCTGGGTTACATCCATTCAATTTGTACAAATTTGTAGAATTATAAACTTGTGATATGTGTACTTTTCTGTATATTTAATATATTTCAATAAAAATGTTTTTTAAAAAATAAAAACAATTAGAGATACAAAATGTTTTTCACAAAAGAATATAAACAGCAATAGGAAGCTACCACAGCTAAATATCTTTAAAGGACTGGAAGAAAATAGTTATGCATCAAGAATTTTATGCCCAACCAAATTATTCAGTAATGGGAGTGAAATAAGATTCTTCATAGAACAAATATGGTCAGCATTTATCTGCAAAAGGAATTTCTAAAATGAAATTTCTCAAATGTGTGCAAGAGCTTTTGAAACATACAAATAGATCCTAGAAATTCTGAATCTTAACATTTCAACAGCAGCATGACATATGGGCTTTTGAAGACAATTTCCAGCATTTTGAAATGTGGACAGTGTTAACAGTAGTTTGGTTTTGGAAAATTCCAAGTTTAAATTCTAAGATCCAGGAAGTAATAATGTTTCTACCCAGGTTGTTAGTTATCAATCAGATTGTAAACTTCTTGAAATATAGGCCTCATTTTTGTACATTCTTCTCCTTTTCTTTCTCCTCCCCCTCCTCCTCCTCCTCCTCCTCCTCCTCCTCTTCCTCCTCCTCTTCCTCCTCCCCTGTTTAGAAATACAGTGGTTATTTTACTCGTGCAAGTGATTCTGAACATAAGCATATAAGTGCTTGTTAGATGGTGTGGTTAGTTTAATTCTACTGTTTTGGGCAATGACTTTTGTTCATTTTAGTTGAAAATGTATTTTACAATTCTCCAGACAGGTAGAATTTTAAATGCTCATTGTAGATTAATGGTTTCATGTACTAGTTCAAAGTTTTTAGTCCATAGTAATAGACTTGTTTGACTATCATGAATTCTAAGTAAACCCAATGAAGCAGTTCACTACTTGTGGCTGGTGTAGAGTTCCCCTTACCACACAATCAAGTTCTTTACAAGGCTGCCACTTCCACCATACAGTGATTGCAAGTTTGTCCACCAGCACTAACACGGTGTTGAAATATCTCAGATCAGTCTCACACCTATACTCCTTAGAATCTTCTCATTTATAAATAGGATAAACAGCAATACTGTGTTAACTATATGAATGGATGCATACAAAAGAAAATGCTTAGACTTCAGTACATAATCAGTGAATGTTACTTGTTGATATCATGAAAACTCTTTCCTAAAATAATCTTGTCTTTTAAAAATCTGTATGTTTGAATCTATTCATGATTTTGATCATTTTAATTCAAACTTTTACAAGTTTATTTTAAAGTTTATGGGTTAATTTAATTTTAAATTTGAACCCATTTTCCCATTTGAAGATATAATTTGATTTAAACTTCAAAAATTTTAAAATGATGTAGCATAAAAAAAAGAATTAATAACAATAGAGATGTATTCATCATGGCTAATTTTGCAATTAATTTCCTGTTATTTCTTTCTAAAATTTTTTGCAGAATTAAATTCTCTCACTTTTGAAGTCTTTTCATATACTTCAAATGATGAAAAATGTATGCATGAAGTAAGGTTTTTAAAATATCATTCCATAATTTCCTTTTAAATATAAAATATCTGAATCTCTTTCAAATGGTGCCAACAAACCAACCTTCAGAAATAAGGCAGAAAAGAGTAATTTCAGATAAAAGATAATGCCCTAAAACTTGCCTGCTTCTGACCATTACAAGGTTTTGATCACTTCTCTACTCACGTTTGATAAAATAATTTTAAAAAAAGGTGAAAACACTAATTAGGCTTTTCACTGTTACTTGCTTAATCTTTTGTTTTTTTCTGGTTTAAATTTTAGGGAATGTGTTTGATACGATTGATCTGAAGAAGTGATTTAGAATAAATTTCAATGAGTACAAGACAGAAACTTTAAAAGGTGATGAATTTAACATATGATGATTTCAAAATTTCATGTAATTTTACGCAACATTATTTTGAGAATCTCAAAAAATAAAACATGTCACAGTAATGTATATTTATAAAATAACCTAATTTAAGTATCATTATATATGTATTTTTTATTAATTTAGAACTTTATTATTTCCAATAGTAGAAACTATAAAATATTTAACACATCTTTAATGACAAATTCTTCAAAGTTTTTTTAACTTTTAATGTTTAAAGAAAGCTATTAAAATTTACAAAACAATGCACAATTTAAGTAAGAAAGGTGACCTCCATTTTTTTAAGTATTATATTAATATGTATTGTATTATAATGAAATTGTTTTTCATGTCTACAGGTTGCATTTGAAATCTTTAAACTAGCGAAATCTCAGATGCACAATTTCACATTCCTGGGACAGCTTACAACAGGTAGGATATTTGCAGGTAGTATTCAAAATGAGAACACCTCATTCCTTGTAAAGTCAGAGCAGTCTTGGAAACTCTTGCAATCCCACCAGATAGAATACAAATGAGGTGGAACAGAGGGCTTCATTACACACAGAAAGAGGAAAAGACTTGCTGAGTGAAGGTCAAGAGCTAGAACTGGCTTTCCCATGACATAAACAGAAGGAAACCATGAGTTGATGCAGTTATTCATTAGAGCAGAGAGCAAGAACCTGTACAAATACAGTAAATCTCTATGTATAACATTAAACAAATGAAAAGTTGGAAGTTTGCTCAAGATTGGAACCGGAATGCATCACACAACAACAGACAAGCCAAAGCAGGTTGAAGCACACAGAGGATAAAAATGGGCCAGGTTTCTTTGTGTCCTGCTGTGTGCTATAAAGCTGTGTAAATGTGGATACCTGGTATATTTTCTGGATTATGCATAACATTTTTTGGTTTAGCAAATAATAATAAAAATTATTGTAAAATTCCCAAAAGAGTACTTATTTTCTGTAGGCAGTGCTCTAAGAACATTATTTTAATTTTCACAATGGTGGATGATGTTTTTGTCAACATCTGTCCATGAGCAAACTGAGACACAGATGTTGAAGCAACCCACCATAGATTACATGGAAATAAGTGATGTTTATTTCTTTGAAAATAGATCATAATCACCATTCATATGTATTTATTTTAAAAACCCTATAGTTAAAGGATTAATATTATCTCTCAGCTGTTACACCTTTTGTATTTATACTTTTTAACTCTTTCATTGTTCTCAGGTTTATTTTTTGGTGGTTGATAGTACTGGATAATCTCTTATGAGTTAGTTTTTGGAGGTTAGCTATTCTTCTGTTTTTGATTTAAGTTACTCAAAAATTTCCAATTGGATAAATGAGCAATCTGTGGCTCTTTACTAAGACAATCCAAAAACCTGTGTTAGAATTCTAGAAAGGTTGGATTTTGACCACTGTGCAAATATTACTAAAAAAATAATAATTTGAAAAGAAAGTCAAGCCACCATTAATGTTTACCAATAGGGAATACGCTGTGGGTGTTCAATTTTCACGTACTTTATACTGCAAGATACTTGTTTATGGAGGTTCGTAATTATGCTATCTGTAGGGTCTAAGCCTAAGGAAACTGCTTGTGAAGGAATGTACATTTCATCATGAGGTTCTTTAGTAATTTAATAGATTAGATTTCTTTGAATATGCTATTACTTTATGCTAAATTACTCTACATGTCAAAACAGTATATTGAAATTTTCTGATTTGTGAATGCATTTAAATGTGCATATATTAACACAGATTTAGGCATAAAATGGGCTTTTTAAAATTTATTATATGAAGTTGTATAATCATTTAATATTTAATATTTTATATTACATACAACATAATGATTAGTATTCTACATAGACTAGATTTAAAGTAAATATGAAATCTAATTTTAATTATCCATCATTAAAAATATTGGTGGACTTACGTTTGCATTCTCAAGAGAAGTCCATACTAACATAGATAATTTTTTTTTCTTTGCCTTGGTTCATAGTAATTTCAGAACTTTCATAGTTGATTCAAAAGCAGGAGATTATCAAACATTTATCAGATTATATTCACTTTATTTTTTAGATGGGATCTCCACTTTATAATCAGGAGGAAATTTTAGGTGCAGTATGCCTTGTTGTCTATAAATGAAGCATACTCTGGCCAGCCATTTTTCAGGAACCCATAGGGTCGCTGGTACTGGGTGAAGCTCTGTTCCCTCCTGTGGCCTTTTCCCGTCCTGATCTTCTAGGACCTCATCTACTTTCAGTGCAGTCTGTGAGTCCCACTCAGCTATGACAAGACCCACAATGGTTTTGAGACTTGTTCAATGAGAGCACTTCACTTTGGGTGATGAGCTATGAGTCCTCTTTTCCATTTGTGACACAGATCAACAATAGACACTGAAGGTTGAACTTAACTGTAGATATAAGCCAAAGCAAGCACCACAATACAGACAACATATGTGAAGAAGTCTTTATTGGGGACATTACTGAACCCCTCCATCTAGGTCAAGACCTTAGCTTAAGGTCTTCTACACGCTGTGAATCTAAACCTAAGTGGGCTATTCCATTATCTCCATGTGCTATCAAATGTTACTCTTCTCTCCAAATCTTATGAAATGTCTCCTTCTGTGTCCTCCACATACAATTCATTGTTTTTATATTATTTTATGGTCAGCATTCCAGCAAAACAAACACTAAATTTATTCTTTACTCAGTAGCCAAAGTTATTAACTGAAAGTCTGATCACATCATACTCTTGTACAAAAACTTAAATTGTTCTGAGTTATTTCAAAATTTCTTAATGTGATTTATAAGTTTGTCATGATCAAGACTCATTTCAGCACTCAAAGTACATTTATGAAAATTTTTCAGTATCACTACATACCAGTCTCTAATATAGTCTAGCAGATCTCATTATCCCTGAAAACACTGCTTTCTTTCTTGGAAATATTTTTCCCACCACACTCACCTCCTTTCTTTTGATATATACTAAAAATCTACCAATTTAAGTTTTCTGTGACCAATTTGGAAACTTTCTTGCTTGAATTTTTATTTGACTTTGGTCCTTACTCCATAAGAGAATGTGACCAGTTTAATAATTTCTTCTTTCTTGTATCCTTCTCCTAGTAGGAAAGGATTACTAGTGGAGTTTATTTGTGGGAGAAAATAAAGAATGGAAAAAGAGTGAGAAGAAAGGAAGGATTGAAAAAAAGAAAGGAATGAAGGAAAGGTGGAAGAATAAGAAAAAATTTAGCTTAAACAAGAAGAAAAGTAATGTTCTGATCACATAAGAAATACAGAGCTCAATTTTGAATCTAGGCTTCATTTGAAAGCATTAATCTATCCCTCATAGCAATAATATCACCTCTGAGATCATATCATTGTCACCTACACCAATATGTCACACTAGGAGTGATCATCAATGACATTCTTTTCATATGTGAAAATCACGAACAGATTTTTACTTTTTCTTTCTGCTGACTCTTCTTCCTATCATATGTTGAACTTGGCACAACTTGTTAGAATAAGGAAAAAAACTCACGTGATAAAATTACAATTATAATAGAAAACATTCTATTTGATATATTTTCCTTAGTAACACTTCAACTTTATAACATTTTTAAAAAGGCCATTTTAAGTGCAGTAGTCAGGTATTTAATTGAACAGAACCGACAATATATTAAAACATGTAATGTACTTGCTCATTTGTTCAATACTTTTGCTATTTCAATGAGACTCATATGTAAGTTAGAAATTACTGCATGATTCATTAGAACAGAGCACTGTTTAATTTGAAAGTCTCATAGAAAGTGACGACAGTCTGTATAAACACATAAGTTTAATTATCTTGCTAATATGAAATTTAGTAGAAATTAGAATATAAGAATTAATGTATGAGGAAAGTAGAGTTAGAAAGTGTTTTCAAAGATTATGACTTATGAAAGAGGAAAGAAAATGTCCTGAAACATTATTTTTCTGACTTGTTTTTAAACTGCCATTCCTAGGTCAATGGTTTTAGGTGAATAACTCTTTTTCATGTAGTAAGTACTGAATCTGCATGAACTTGAAAACTATGTGAGGTCCACACATAGTAATCCTTTATGGTTGAAGTGTGAATTCAGTTCAAAAAGAAAAATACTACAGAAATCTGTTAGCAAAAACTAGCACAGAAAAATCCTACGGCCCCTATGAGAATATTATTGTAAATTTCAGAAAACCAAGATGTGATTGGGAAAACTTACTCAACTCAAGTGATATAACATGAAGAACTAGCCCAAAAAGGAAATTTTCCAGAACCATATATCTATCTATTCCCTTCTCTTTCCCTCTTCTCTGCCTCCCTCTCTCCAGATGCCATCTGGCCCTCATGGCCTCCTCTCCTTTCACTGTCCCCACCAAACTTGTCCTCTCACCATTTCTCCCCTTGGGCACACCATTTATGCATGTTTCTTCCTTGTTATGTAGACCAGACCAGCTTCTTCTACAGGGCAGGGCCGACAGGCACTACAAAGAGCCCCTGAGTCTTCAGGTCTCTGTCCTACGAAGCACTTTGACCACTCTGAGTCAAATGTCCATGCCTGGCTGACTGTAACCACTTCTAAGCCAATCTGAAGAGGATAAAGTCTCCCTTTTGAAGAATGTGATTAGGAGAATTTTCCAGACACAGGGGAATGCTATTTTTGTCAGGAAAAACTATGGACAGACGGTCTTTCACAAGGTGTTCAGGACTGTACACAATCTTGAAGAGCAAAGAAGAGACCTGAAGCAGAACACCTATTTAAGGAACATCTAAACACTAGGTGACAAGAACTTGAATTAGAGCAGCAGTAATGAACAACAGCAATGCATCGGAAAACAGAAAACCTGTGACATTTTTTCAGGCCTATTTTCTAAGATGCGCAACAATGTCAATATATTAAGGGACGAACCAAGGCTCTTCCATGGTGAAGTGATCTAAAATTAACTAGAATTAGTCAATACAGCCATTTAAAGCTTTTCATAAAAGCTGCCTCCTTCTTCTCTCTCTACTTTCTGAGCTCTTTTTGTTTGACAGCAAACTATTATACTTTGGCAAATTTATTTTCTGGCATTGAGAAGGGAAATGCACACAGCCCAAAGCCAAAGGCCACGTCTCTGCCAGTTCCAGTGGGAGTGAGCCCATAACAGACTCACTATGGCACGATGCCTCTCAAACCCATTTCTGATCTGGGGTTGAGCCTGGAGGGGAGTAATGGGAATGCGGGCTGCCAGTTGGTTTGCCCTTTTCCATCTCCAAAGTTTATTTACTGCTCGTGACTCATGATGATAATATGAGTGCCTAATTTTTGGACCTATAGATTCGTTTTTCTCCATTTCCTTAATCACCTGGTGTTATTCATATTTATAACATTGTGGGATTTTTTAAAATAATTTTCTGGATATTATGCTTCCAAGTTCTCATTACATTTTTCTTTATCATTTCAGTTGGTCCATGTTTATTCTCATTTTTGAAGTGAGAAAATAAGGAAGAAAAATTAAAGAAATCCTTGCAGGTCCCATAACTATGAAGCATGTGAGTTTCACTCCAGCTGTGACTGACTATGGACAGTGTTTCCATTTCACCAGCTGCAGCCTTGAATTCGTGGCTCTGGTTCACAGTTCTGTTGCCTGGTGTTTAGACAGTCCTTCAAGTATGTCTGCCTCAGGTGTCTCCTTTCACTTCAGATAGTACTGAACCCACTGTGACTTATTTTGTTTCCTACACATACATAACTATGATGAAGATTCATATATAAACTAGTTACAGGAAGAGATTTAACAAAAATAAATTTAAAATAGAATAGTTATAAAAATATGCTCTCCTAAAAATTATGTGAATGTGGCTTCTCTCTCTTTCTCTGTCCTTCAAAATATCTAACATTACTCTACCCACCCTTCTTGTGCTGTTAAGCCTGATACAATGCCAGTGTTATGGGAAGAAGAAAGGTGAATGAGGGAGACGTGCAACATGTGATAGGTGACTACTGACATCCACTTACCCCCCCGGAAGGCATTCTGAGCAGTATAATGAAGGCTCACGCCTTCCTACATCATCCAGCCCAGAATTCGAATCATTCTCCAGTAGAGTACCTCCACGCCATATGTACTACTTACCTGTTAGTCACTTAACCAACCATCTCGGGTTTCAGACGGACTACTGCAGTATTAAACTTCTTGTGTTCACGTAATTCTCAGATGGCATGTAGTTTAGAACTTGTGAATTATTTCTGGAATTTTTATTTACTCTTTAGGACCATTGCTGACTTTGAGTTTATTCTGTCTTATGGTTTTGGAGGATTTAGTCCATGATCAATTGGCCCCCATTGTTTTGGATCTGCAGCAGCAGAAGACTATGGTGAAGCAACACTGCACCCATGGCTGGGAAGCGAGGAAGAGGAAGGGGTTGGGGTCCACTACGAGATTCAAAGGCATGTCCCAGTGACATGAACATCCCCCACTAGGGCCCACCTCTTAAATGCTCTGCCGTTTCCAGTAGCATCTCACTGGTGAGCAAGCCTTAAGCTCACGGACCTTTGGGGGGACACTTAACATCCAAACTATAGCATAGCATATCAATTTTATGTTCTTGAAGAAATCTATTTTACTGCTATCTAAGCCATTCTCAACTAGGTTAGTTGCTTTCAAGGCCATATAAAGTCATCATTTTGAGAACTTCCTGTTTTGAACACTCTTGCATGATTTACTCTATTAATTTTAAAGAGCGCCTAATCTAGCAATTTATAGAAACACAAAGAAAATTGGGAGAATTCTCTGAATCTCATATATCTCAGACTATCCAAGTTTTATTCACAGTTAAGCAGTGATTTTGATAGGTAGACTTCTTTAACATAAAAAAAAATTCATTCAAAATTGTGAGAGTAACTGAGATAAACACATGAAAGGAGGGAAGGTTTATCTTGGCTCACAGTTTCAGCGCTTTCTTTTGAGGGTTGTTTGGCTGTGCCTTTAGGCCCATGGCCAGGCCTCACATCACAGAAGTGCAGTGGGCATGTGGCAGAGGAGACATTTCACCTTATGATGCCTGGGAAACAAAGAAATAAAAGGAAGACAGATCAGGGTCCCATGCACCCCTCAAGACCAAGCCCCTAGAGAGCTACCTCCTCCATCCAGGCCCACATCCTAAAGTTTCCACCAACTCTTCCAGCTCCATGGCCTGGAACCAAGCCTTTAAAGCAGGAACTTTTGGGACATTAAAGATCCAAAACTTAACTGCATTGTTCTTCGGGTTTTTAGCATACAAATTGAGAGGTCAGCTCCTTCCTTATTCTTGATCCTTTGTATAACCAATGAAATTCCTGAAGTTCAGAATTAACATATCAATATGGGTCATTTTTACAAAGTTTGGGGACATTCAATGGAACTTTTTTTTATCAGGAAACTCATGTTCATATATTCTGAGAAAGTTTCCTGGTGATTTCTTTGATGGTGTACTGATCTTCATCTTTTTGTGCTGTTCCTTTCTGGTTGCTGAACTTCCTGAACTGCTCCTTAAATTTTCTTCCCTTTTTCTCCATTTCTTTTTTGTTGTTGTTGTACTTTCCCTTGACTTTCTGTGAGATTTCTCATGTTTTCTCCTTACTCTCCTCCTGCATTTCTTCTGCTAAACTTTTTAAAAGCCCCAAATCTCCTTTTATTTTTTCATATTTCTTTGAATTACATGATGTCTACATTTTCTTTGAACTACCTCTTCTTGGTAGGCATTTTATTAATACGGTGCATTTTTGTCTGATTGTTTTGGTCTCTTCCTCTCTGCTGTGGGCTTTCCTCAGATATCTGGAGCCTTGGCTTTTTGCTCACAGTAAGAACTGATGCACTAGAGCTCTTTGCAAGCCTCTGCTGGAGGACAAACATTGGCTCAAAGTTGTCTTCACTGCAGAGTGATCTAGCTAGATCACATTGGTTGTGAACAGTTAAGTCATTACATATGTACCTTCTTATCTGCCACATGGACCCAACTGCATAGAGCTTCCAAACACCACATAACCTGGAGCTGCCAAAATTTTAGATGTTGAGTAGGAGAGCAAAATTAGTAAAAATACCTTAATGAATTTGTACTAAATTTCATTCTATTTCATTATTTGATAAATTAATAAATTTATAATGAATTTCATTCTATTTCACTCTCTTACACATGTTTCCCACTCATCCCCAATTTCAGAAGACAGATGTATAGACTTGTGCTTGGGACAGGCCTGGGCATTCACCATCCCTGTGCAATGGAGAGAAGCTGGACACCCAAATCTTCTATGTGTACTTTTGGTCTGGTTCCCCAGCCACAAATATGTCTTCCCTTTCTCTTTCAGTGTAATTCATGACCCTGATTTCTGAGGTTTTAGGGTCTTCGTGGAAAGGATCAAGTTGCGACAAGTAGTACAAGTTTAAAAATAATTTTCTTGTGTCTGTTAGGTCAGTTAGTTACTACTTGTTTTTCTGATTTATAGATTCCAAAACTTTTGTAAATCACATCTCTATCTTTCTAACTTGAGGATTTTTATTACAGTTTTATTCCATTATTACATGAATAAATATATATACATATGTATATATTCATAAATACACATTAAGTGGTGGGAACATGTGGGGTAGGGGAAGATTCCTACAGTTCTATAATTGTGAATCCATCTTTTAATGAGCCTGTGCCCTAGGGTTGTGACCTTCACAAGTACCTCTGTTTTTCCATCTCCCTTTAGATGACACAGGGAAGGTTGAAATAGCCTAGAAATGGGTATTTCCCTTTTTCCAGGTTGATTAGGTTCTTATAAAACCCTAGTCTGTTAGAATCGGACCAAATGTCTCTCAAAACAGACCCTGTTCAGAACAGACTTTGTGTCCATCAGCTTTCCATCCCTCTAATCCAAAGTACCTGGCAAGAACAACTTCGAGGAACAAAAGATCATTTTGGCTCATGGTTCAGAAGTTCAGTCCATGATTGGATGGCTGTTGTTCTGGGCCCAAGGGGAGGCACAACATTTTGGGTGTTGTGGTGGATAGAAGGTGCTCAGTTTATGGTGCCTGGAAAGCAGAGAGATACAGAGGGGTGGGGACCCACCATAACCTAAACTAATGTCCCTCCTATTGTACTCTAAGACCTGCCTGCAGTTAGGCCACTCCAATTATTATTTCATCAGGCAGTTTCATGCACTGATTAAGTTATAGCTCTCATAATCTGACCATTTCACCTCTGAATATTCCTGCATTAACCCAGGAGCTTTTGGGGGGACACCTCATATCCAAACCATAAGAGATTTATTCCAAAATGATTATGCTTTCTCTTCCCTTGCTAGAAAAATAAGGATATTTTTCTCTAGTCTTCACTGTGAGAGCAAAACTCATAAAATGTGGGGACTTGCTAAGTCTGAGTCCCCCTGAAATTGTAAATTCTAGAATGTGTTCACATGAAGCCTCCAGCCATTTGTCAATTGAGGATTTTCAATCACAGTATTGGCTCCCCTGGGAATTTCTCTCCAGTAAGTTGCAATTATCTGTATATGCCTATCTGAATTTTTTATTTTGAGCCATGTATTTGTGATATGTGATCTTAATTATCTGATGGATCTTGAAAGGGTTGTTGATTTTCCGCTTCTTAAGTTGTTTTTGAGTTCACTTGTTTCTTCCTTTGTTCTGTCTTATTGTAAGGATGGGAGTGATGGCTGCCAATCTCCTTCCATGTTAAGCTGGAAATCAGAATGGCCACAAACTTTAAAAAAAGAAATATTTGCTCTGGATTTATTGTGCTAAGGACACTAGCATCCCTTTGTTTTGTTTGTATTGCTTCTATTGAAATAACTCTGTTATTGCTCTAAGACCCCTTTATGTTCTTATTTCCTTAAGTGAAATCACAGAAAGTCAGTTTCATTCATAATCAAGTCATATATTTAGAATTTAAAATTTTTCTACTCTTTCTCTTCTTGCAACATTTAAATGCTTGCTATTTAGTTTTTGAGGTATCAATCTTGTTTCAATCAAAATATATGTTCGAATTCATTAAAAAATTGCCTTTTTGTCAGTAACCTTTTTCTTATGCATGATATCTTTTTTCTTATCTTTACTCCTGCATTGATATTTTAGATGGTTTCTTTGAAAAATGATGTGCCTGTGTTTAGGGAATTTTAACTTTAATGATGGGTAAGGCAGTAGATAAGTCATGGCACAATGAAAAAGGAGCAAAAAGAAAATTGTAAACACTTTTCCCTAGCCACATGAAACTTAATTAATATCATCATCACACATTAGGACTTACTGTCTACAAGTGGTGATTTTATATAACCAATCATGTGTAATTACATAATAAAATCAAAACATTATCAAGTAATCTTTTCAATTTTTTGCTATGGTTTTACTATATGCTAGCTCTGTATAAGTATTTTAGTCAGCTTTTTTGCTGCTCTGATGAAAAGATCTAAAAAGAATTTGAGAGGAGGAAAGGGGGGCTATTTGGGGGCTCACATTTTCAGAGGTCTCAATACACGGATGGCCAGCTTCATTCCTTGGGGCTGGAGGTGAAGCAGAACATCATGGCTGAAGAATGTGGTGGAGGAAAGCATCTCAGGACATGATCAGGAAGCAAATATTCCACTACCCAGATGTGTACCCCAAAGCCATGCCCACACAGCCCACCTCCTTCAGCTGCATTCTACCTGCCTTCAGTTACCAGTTAATCCCCATCAGGTGATTAATTCACTGATTGGGGTAAGGAATCTATAACCTAATCAATTCACCTCTGAGTGTTCTTACATTGTCTCATGGAATATCTCATATCTAAACCATAACAATAGGTAAATTTTTTGTGGTGCTGGGGATTGAACCCAGGGCCTTGTGCATGCCAGGCAAGCACTCTACCAAATGAGCTATATCCCCAGTCCTAGGTACTATTTTTATTGCAAGGAAAAGAAGAAATGAATGCAATCAGGGGAATGAAAGGCTGTGATGGAGCAGAGGATGTCTGTATGAGGTGGAAAAGAAACATAAACAAAGTACTGTTATTCCTGGAAAATCAGAAAGAAAAACAGAGGGAATAGTTGAAGGGAATTAATATAATCAGACAAATGTGTTCTAGGTTCTTTCCTCCGCGACAAGTCTTGGATATTGTGAGGTTGCATAGTTTTGATGGAAAGTCAAGAGATTGTACCCTAATCTACTTGGAATTCTGGGGTTAACCACTAAACATAAATCCCCATATCAAGCCACATGAGCTAAAGCAAACGAAAAATGGTGGCGAGCAGAGGAGGCTGAGGGAGGACACCACTATTAATGATCCTCTGACTTCTGGCATGCCTCAGGCTGGGCTGAAATCCATGGGACTGTTGTGCAAGAGGAGAAATAACCTTGCCCAGAGGATGATGGATAGAGAGTCTATGCCAGGCTCCAGGTGGAAGACTTGACTGAAACTGAAGCAGACTCTACAGCATCTCTATGATTAAAGTGGGTTTGGCAGAGAGACACTCTGGGCACTTACCCAAAAGGAGAATGGAGAATTTCGTCAGTGGTCATCTTGACAAGCAATTTAAAGACCACTCCAGCCAAGTCTGGCTGAGGAGTCCAACTCAAGGTCGAAGAAGAAAGCTCTGTGACATGTTACAGAGCTTCCTCCTCCATACCTGTGGATGGCAGAAACTTTTTCTGGCACTCGAATTCCTTCTGAGGGGAGCAAGTGGGAGAATAAGGTGGTATTGAAAAGATTGAGTAAAATAGACAGAAACCCAAACAATAACATATCAAAATACCATGTCCTGAAAGTTTGAGTCCTTTCATTTCAATAACCAGAAGGGAGCAGAATTCTTGAGAATAAATTTAGAGAAAGCATAAAAATCAAAAACTCATTTCATTCCTTTTCCTTTGAGTAAACAGTTTTCAAATTTGGATCCTGACACAGCTTAGATCTTACCTGTTAAGTGTTTGAAGCATCTTTGATAAAGGTTCTAATCCCAAATTGGATCAGAAACATGTGACTAGAACTTTGGTGAGAATAGTACTTGCCTAACCCAATATCTAGTCTCCCTCAATTCTTTAGAAATAAAATTAAAAGACTTTTAGCTAATCTTATAGACATTCGAAGTGAACACCAAAATGCCTGGCAATGTCCTTTCCACTGGTAGTGACTAAGTTTCTGTACAAAGAAACATAAATTGTGGAGTACTGTTGCAAAGAACACTAGGAAGCACTTACCATCTGCCTTCAATGGACACTTTTAATTTTTAAGCCATGTTAAGAATAGTTACCAGAGTAAGTATAAAAGGAAATTATTAACACTGTTCTGTAAATTTTAATAAAAATAAGTAATTTAAGCCTCTTTATATCAGACAAATTTTTGGAGCACAAATATCATAAAATCTGAGAGAACACACTGTCTTTCTCTTTAGTAGCAAAAGAAAATTATCCAAGTTCTTTTTAAAATATGTTGTATAATAAAATCTGCTAGATGTCTCACTGGATAAGCATATCATGAATCTTTTTATTTACTACGTACACACATGCAAACACCAGCACATATATCACAAATTGATTCTCAATTTTAACAAAATTTAATTAGGATATTATGCTCTGAAACTCATCTGAGATTCTACTTACACTATCAGATTCTCCATCATTGCTAATCTAGAGCAGAATGACAGTTCAGTCTGACAGAACTGTGTGAGCCACAAGTGATTACAAAACTGTTGATAGACATATTGGGAATCTAAAATGGTAAAACTAATTCCAGTAGTATATTTTATTCAATATTACATGTCAACACAAAATCAATATAAATGATATGATAAGATTTTATTTTTTATACTGAATTTTCAAAATCCGGTATGTAGCTTATGCTTGTATCTCATCTTAATCGGAGCATAATTCAAGTGTTCAATTGCTGTATGTTGCTTCCAGTAGCCACCATTTTGGACAGTATCACTCCAGACATATCTGAAATGTCTCTTGGCCTTTTTCTTCTGAGAATTGTGAAAAATGTAACTTTACAATATTTTTTCTTGTAAGTGGAATTTTTAAAAATCTCTGAAATTCCAATTCTAGTCAATAAAAGCTAAAAGCCAAATGCAAAGATTGGATTTCTTAGAACCTTCTTGAAATTGCCATTCAATTACTGGAACAATTTGATGAAATCATTAAAGGATGATGATGATATTATCATGGCACCTTTTATATATCATTAGCCTGTGTTTTACATAGTTTGAGATAAGTTGGAATAATTGATGAGTGAGGAAATAATTTCTAAGATGATGTCATAACAAAGAGTTTTAAGACAGAGCAAAAATAAGAACCCATAATGTGTCCGTGACTATAGGAAGATCGAATGGATTCAAGAGAAACGCCAAGATGCAATAAATTTTATTCTATGATTTAAAAAGGAGTGATTTCCTCTGGATTCTCTGGAAGAAGGCAAGAAAGTCATGAAATATTAATTATTACAAATATAGAAATGTTAAAAAGTAGAAACTAGGAAACTAAATACAAGGCTTACAGATAGAATAATGACACTTATAGATACATTGTGCCTATTACTTTCCACTGTATCTTTGTGAATCCCTCTATTCAGTTGCCCAGAATGTGATGTAAGAACCTACTGGAGTTGTCTCCAAACACAAAACACAAAGCACAAACACTCAGAAATAACATAATGGTGAACTGAAATAACAGAATTATCAAACCGGAAAATCCCTCTGACTTAATGTGAAAGATTACATTGGGGGGTTGTTTTCAATACAGTCCAATTACAGAATGATATACCCATAAGATTTATGTTCATTTTGTATTGTCATGAATGCACACAAAGAGACTTTCAATCATAGAGTCAATATTGAATTGCACTGACAAAAAAAAATCATGTTTTATTTATTAAAAATTTTTTACCTAAGTTCAAGTTGTTCTCTTTTTCTCTTTTTGCATGTTCAGTGAATGACCAGAGTTCGAATGTCACTCAAGATTTTTTTCAACTTTAAGACTACACTGATGTTGAAATGATAAGAACTGGTGAATTATAATTATCATGTAAAGTGAAATTTACTGTAAAAATACGGACAGGTTTTTGAATAAATGAAACATCTGTCAGTATGTATATTGCCTTCTCCAAAATAGTGCCGGTTCATTCAAATTGGAGTGCAGTTGTTAGAATGTAATTTTTACCCTTTGGATTTTTTATGCTTTCTTAAGTCTGGGTGCTGTATTATCTATATTTGTTCCATGGTTGAACATGAATAAAACATCAAAAACTAAGTTATATGTCCAGGTAGTATAAAACTGGCTCGACCTCTTTGTAAATATCATCAAATCTAGCAGGAAAACACATTTTCTTTATTTCTAAACTAGAGGGTGCTTTCTTTAGAAATGACTAGGTCAAGAAGTAGATTATGTGCATTTTAAAATATGGATATAGGAAACTACAAAGGAAAAGGAGCTTGTAGGTCAGGGTAATGATTCTTTGCTTATCACACCCTGATGAAAATCCACAAATGTTAAAATACTTTTAGGTTATTTCCACCACACAAATTTCAAGTATTTGAAAGACTGGCACAGAAATGCTATTTTATACCATTGTTTTCTAAACCCAGTCAATTTCCCCTTTGGTGTTAACACTTGTGAGGAAATAGGTAAATGTGGAGCTTAGAAGAAGAGAATTTGAATGACTGATTCTGGCATAAAAGATTCTGCGGGTGAAACAAAAATATGAAATAAACGCTTTTATAGAAAAAAAAACCATAAGCCTCATGCATTTTCTTTAACGAAACATGTTTTTGATCTTACCAACTTTTAGCACGAAATGAAATTAAAGGTGAAATTTACAGAGGAATTAAGATTTCAGATTTTCATATTTTGATTATTCGTATATAATACCTGAAAAATACTTAAAAACAGCATTGCTTTTTATTTTTTTAAAAATCTACTTTTGTACAGATACTATTGTTTGAATTAATTTGTTGGAAATTAAAGGCATTGCAACCAACACACAGAAGACAATAACTGCATTTTGAGTTCTGCTCTGACCTTTATATTTCAAAACAGTAACTCTCCAAAATTGCTGAAAGGTTAACTAATCTCTTAAAAGGTCACCTGTCTTTAAACTAGCTGCAGTATATAAATGCTTTTCTTCTGTCCTGGAGCAATTCATCAATAACTCATTAAAATAGCACTGTTTGTTTCTTAAGGTTTTTACTTTCTTGTAAAGCTATTTCCTCTCTGTCAATATAACATTTAATGCATATCATAAATTGCAAACATATGATTATAAAGAACTATGTAGTTCTGTTCCGTTAATTAAAGCTAGTCCCAAGAACATCGTATATGCCAGGTATTGTTGCTAGAAAAGAAGATTCATATTTTGGCATTAATATGTGGCTCATATTTTTGCATTAATTATATGTTCAAATAAAAAGAAGCCAATATAATGGCTGATAAATTCTTTGAAAGATGCTATAATATCAATACTACTGAAATTAAACATTTTCAAGACTTTTTTCCTACTTCATGAGTTCCTACAGCACTTCTTTTCTAATATTCTTAATATTAAATATAAATTAATGCAAAAATCTGTCCTCAGACATACAATTGGATTTTTACTGTGATCAAACGGCATTAACAGTTTAATGGCTTGTATACATTGACTGTGGTAGATAAAAAGAGGTTGCTATTTGCAAAGGTCAGATTCTGAAATAATGACTCAGAATTTGGCTTCTGTGTTTGCAACTTTACACAGAAGATATTTTTTGTTACCCTAAAGAAAGTAGAAATATTTTCACCTAATTTTTGCTTGCAGTTCATAAGTGAATCTTACTAATCCCACTAAAATATATTATCCTTACTGCTCAATAATTAGTGCCTGGAATGCTAATTTACTGTGAAGGGCATGTTTATGGTTCATGAGAAATTAACCCTGTCTTTCCAAGAAATAGCAGTATCCACATGCTGGATGAACAATTATATTTAATAAAAAAGTTCAAACATAGTTTATAAATTCACTTTGCTTAAGAGCATTCTCATTTTTGCCATTTTTCAATTTCATACTTCGAAAACTATGGATTTGACATATATTCTGCAGGTTTGGGCTGCATAAAAGAACATAAATTAGAAAATGCATCAGTAAATAAACGAATATCACACATAATAGAAACAAGAAATGTTTTATACAAGTTGTGTTTCAAATATGTTTATTTCTGTTTCTATATATGTTATTTATATTTACTGGTTTGCAATGTAAATTTCATTCCTTACACAAGGTTTCTTTCAAGATAAAAACACTGAATTAGAACATGAAGCATAACAGTTTGAAAGCATCAATAAAAATAACGTCTGATTTTCACAAATACATATTAATTTCACATCTTTTGTTTACTGAAAGTTTCAGCATTCATTAAATTAAAGATGTAAATACTCAGGATGATTTGAAAACAGAACACAGAATTGTAATAGAAGTTATAAGATGGAAACACAAATGGAAATGATTTAAAGCAATTGATCTGTATAGGCACTCAATATATAAAAGTTCATTCATCACAACACAAACTTGAATATATCCATGAGATAAACTTAAGCACTATAGTTTATTTGGAAAAGTATTTACTTTAGAAGCTATCTGAAGAAATATTTTAAAATAGAATTTAATATCAGACATATGCTTTAAAAACATTATAACACACTAAGTCTTCCAACTCACGGAGAAAGATGGAATTCATACTTTTTAATGTTGGTGTGTTTCTTGCTGTCTTTTAGCTATTCAGATGTACTGCTTACTCAATTCCTTAATTTTGTATTTGCATTCTTGTCTAGGGTGCTTTTGCATACTACTACTTTGACTACTTTGAAAGCTATATGGGTTTTCTTCCCCTGGAGTCTTACCACATGGTTGTCAAGTCAAATTTCCTTTTTGTGATGACACTTATCACACACTTAATTGTGTTCTAGGAGAGAAAGGATGTATTTCCATATATAAATATATTTTGCGCATTAAAAACACAAAAATATTATACATACCATTGTGAATATTTTCAGAATTGCCCTCCCTCACCATTACCAAACAAGGGTAATAACTAAGGTGGGTTTGGGTTAATTAACCCTTTACTTAATTATATAAATCATGTATAATCCCTAAACCGATGCTGCTTCATTATAAGTATTTGTAACTTTATATACATGGAAGCATATTACATGAACCCTAGACTGGAGTCCTTCTCTCCACTCCATTTGTGCAGTAGAGAGTAGATAGTGTGAGCGTGTTGGCTGTTCTTTCTTGTTGCCATGTGTTAGGTTACTAATAACTCAACATCCCCTGTTTCCTCTCCCAGTTACTCCAAGAGTCGTTCTTGTCTGGCAGCAGCACCAGTGTCTGAAAGTGTGTGTTTCCATGTAGCGCTGGTGACCCCTAAGGTAATGACGAGCTGAGAAGAGGCGAGTGTCTGATCCACACATGCTAACTGGAGAAGCATCCTTAAGTGATCAAGGCTTTAGAGCCCTACCTCTGGATCAGGACAAGATCAAAACTTTGAGTGTGTAATTTTGTTCAGCAGTTCACCAGTATTTCTACTGCTATTATTTTTTTTTTCCTAGAAAATCATTTCATCAAAGGCCATTTCTACCCAAATCCCTGTTCTATGTTCTACTTCATGGTAAACCAACCCAAATCAATAAGATTCAGAAATGACCCTGGAACCTTGGTCTCCAGTCAAGATGGAGTAACAGGAAATGGATTTCCTTTCCTTCATGAAACAGACAAGATATGTGAACCACTAGTGTTTAGGATATTGATTCTCACAGAATAGAGGACAGTAATCCCTGAGAGAGAGGAAACCAATGAGGTGGGCTTGACAATTGTCCTTACAATTGTATTTTCCAGGATTTGGGTGAAGTCCACAAGTGTCCCTGAGTTGAGTAATGGAAGCTTAGGGTAATGATGGGTAATGATGGGTAATGATGTCTGTCTCATTCCACCATCTTTCATACCCCCAAACCTCCTCCCTCTCATTTCCCTCTATGTAATCTAAATTCTGGAGGAATTCTTCTCTCCATTCTTCTCTCACCCCACCTCACCCTCCCCATTATGTATCATTATCCATATATCAGGGAAAACATTCAGCCTTTGGTTTTTTGGGATTCGATTATTTCACATAGCATGATAATCTCCAATTCCATTCATTTATCTGCAAATGCCATATTATTCTTCTTTATGGGTGAATAATATTCCATTGTGTATATATACCACAGTCATAAAGAAAAATGTCATTTGCAAGTAAATGAGATCATTATATTAAGCAAGATAAGCCAAACTCAGAAGGTCATGGGTCATATGTATTCTCTCAAATGTGAAAGCTAGAGAGAAAAAGGAAAAGAAAGTGTGTGGGGGGGGCATGGGTCTCATGAAAATGGAAGGGAGATCAGTAGAGTAGAAGAAAAGGACCAGGGGGAGGTAGAAGGGGAAAGAAAGAGGAAATACAGGGGAATGATATTGGCCAAATTTTATTGTTATATTTTGTGCATGTATGAATATTTAATAACAAATCCCACCATTGTGTACAACTGTAATACAATAATAAAAATATGGAAAAATAAAATAAAATAAAATAAAATATATTTCATATCAACTTTTAATAAAAGATGTAATATATAGTTAATTTTTATAAGGCAACAATATTCAGTATACCAACATTATTTTTTAGTTTATAGTGTACCAGTCTCATTAATTTAATTTAACTATTTTTAAAATGTGGATTTGAGCTGAGGATATAGCTCAGAGCTTGAGTGTGTTGCTTAGCATGAGTGAGGCCTTGGGTTTGATGCCCAGCATCACCATTAGAAAAAAATGTGTAGTTTTTGTTGAAAGTATCTTTGCTAATAAGGAAAAAGAAAACACAATGCTAGACCTGCTGAAAAGCAGTCAGATATAAATGAAAGCAAAAATAGCTCAGAAATGAGTTATTGTTGGTATTGAAAAAAGTAGAGAATGATTAGAAATCATCAGTAGCATACTCTACAAAACAGAAATAAAAAATTGTCCAGACAGAATAACTATAAGTTAAGGGAAAAAATAAAGAAGATGCAAACATATCTAATTTAGATTTTTAAAAAAGAATCGAATAGGGCTAGGGATATAGCTCAGCTGGTAGAGTGCTTGCCTCGCATGCCACAAGGCCCTGGGGTTCAATCCTCAGCACCGTAAAAAAAAAACAAAAAAACCCCAAAAAACTATTGAATATACCCCCAAAAATCCAAAGGAAAAATAAGTGATACTATTTTCAAAATAAAGGATATAAAAGATTTCAATCCCGGTTTATTGACATTGTTAAAAATTTAAAGGATTATAAATAAAATTGTAATTTCATAGAAGAAAATGAATAGATAAAAATAGAAAAAAAAGGTTTTTTTTGTTGTTTTTTTGTTTTTGTTTTTGTTGCTGTTATGACTCTGATAGTGGCCTTAGATTTATATTCTTTCATTTCAGGAATTAGATTCTTTGAAACTTCTGCATGTCCACTAAACAAATTTATTAACTAATACAACACTTAGTATTATGTTAATAAATCACTGTGTTCTGCAAAGTTTAAAACAAAAGTACTAAAAAAGAAAAAGTTATGAATCTGTAGGTCAGATTTTTGTTTCTACTTCACTGCCAATCAAGGTGAAATTCCTTCAGGGGTTCAGTCAAACATGTACCCGGATAAACCTATTAGCATAAAGCAAACTGTAAATGAGAGAGAAATCATTCAGTACAGTTTTTAAATTTTGTATGCAAGGAGTAAACTATGTGCTCGTACTATTAAAATTGCTGGAGTTTCTAATGATGCATTGTTTTCAGATAATTATAGTCTTGTGAGAGAGACAAGCCAAAAAATTATTTGACAAGTTAACTGTAATTAGTGGATCACACTTTCAGTGGTACAGATTTACAATAACCACAAAGTTGAAGTTACACAAAAGTTTGTGTCACACACACACACATACACACACACGCACACATCCTCTCATTGCTGCTTTCTAATTTTTGTCTTTGTTTCTAATTTTGTTTTGTTTCTTCACTACTGGGGTCAGAATCCAGGGTTTCTCAAATTCTAGGGAGGCACTCTGTCACTGAAGTGCATCCCCCAACTCTTTTTAAAATGTTTAATTTGGGACAGAGTCTCACTCAGTTGTCTAGGCTGCCTTTAAATTTGCTATGCTCCTATGGAGTAGCTGGAATTTTCAGGGTCTGTGCCACCACACCCCAGCTTTGGAAGTGTCATTGCTCTCCAAGGACAGAGCAGGAGATGGACGATCTGCACATCTGTCATGTAGGAGCGGATTCAGCCCGTAGAATCCATGAGGCAAAAATAAGAAAGAAAGAATGGAGACTTCCAAATCTGGGGACCACACCAATACTGAAGTCTGAACAATGGATTTTCTTGAGAGCATGTTGTATAGTAAATAAGTGTTCATGTCAAAAGAGATTTGAATTGAAAATAATATGCTAAGTGAAAAAAAAATAACTTTTTTGATGTCCTGTGAATGGCACAATATTTCTCATAAGAAACAGGACAATGTACACCACAAAATATCAAGATACAACTGCACAGAACAAAATCACTAAAACAAGAACAGGATGTCTTGGATAGTATCAAATACTATGCTTGAGAAAGAAAACCAAAGAATAATTGGACTGTTTTAGTTTCACACACACAAAAAGAGAATTATGTAAAAAGACACAGTAGGTATGCAGAGCCAGATGGAGGGTTACCACTGGCATAGAAAGGGAGAGCAGGAGAATGAGAGTGTCCCCTGGAAGCAGCTTGGGAAGGGCCGCAGCCGCAGTGGTGCTCCAGCAGAAGTCCTCCAGGAGCTTTGCACACACCCATCCACATGAGTTCAGTCCCTGCTGCCGACTTTCCCACAGCAAAGAACATGCTGTGGTTTGGTACTTAAATACCCCCCAAACTCTCCTGCACTGAAGGTTTGGTCCCCAGTACAGCAGTGTTTGGAGGTGGGGCCATTGGGAAGGGACTGGATTAGGAGGGTTTCGACCTGCAGAATGGATTGATCCAGCTATGGATTCATAGCTTAATGGGTTTGGGTGAAATGGTGCCTTATTAAAGCCCTCTCTCTGCTACTGGCCGCCATGAAGTGAGCAGCTTTGCCCCACCACACTCTCCTCACCATGATGGCCTGTCTCATCACAAGCCCAGAAACAACAGAGCCAAGTGACCATGGACTGAAACCTCTGAATCCATGTGCCACATTTCTTCTTTTTAAGTTGTTGACTGGAGGTATTTCACCACAGCAATGGAAAGATTACTAACACAATACATCTCTTTCAATGCACAAAAAAAGTGGAATTTTTCATTTTGTTATATTTCATATAACACTATTTCTTTCCTGGGAAGTACATGTTTCTGATTATTAAAACAGACATAGGTACACAAAATATACAAATATTTTAGAACAATAAGGAGTAGTAAAATTGGCCAAGGGGTACTGTAAGAAGATAGACTAATAAGGGAGGTGGATCACAAGGAGGATTTTAAGCAAACCTGCAGTCCACCTCCTCTCTTCAATTGCTTTTGTTTCTTCCTGATTGAAAGCAAACACTCAGAACATCCGAAAATTTATGACTTGGGATGCTTACTCCCCTGAATCCATTGTACTGATCAATATTTTGCCTGGGTAGCTTCCTTTGTACACAAAGGTTTGTAAAAGACTGTACAATAAAGGAACTTTCTTCTTTTTTTGCAATACTGGGCATTGAACTCATGGCCTTGTTCATGCTATGCAAGTGCTTACCACTGAGCTATATTCCCAGTCCTTTTCTCATTTTCTTTTGGGACAGGGCCTAAGGGCCATTTTCCCATTCTGGCATCAAACTTGCAATCCTCCTGCTTCAAAATCCCACGTAACACCCCTGTACCCAGCTGTACCTTACAGGAACTTCTAGTGTTTTGTTGTTTCTGTTTGTTCCCTACAATCAAGGGCTGTCATTTCTATAAAAAATTGCTATCAAGAAAATTAAACAGAAAGGCATTCTGAAGAGTGACAGGCATTGCAGAGGGGAATTTTACTTTAGACTGGAGAGGAAGGAAAGTCTCTCATAGGAAGGTCACAGAAGCTAAAACCTCATATCTTCACCATACGAAGCTCTCCAAGAAGAATTTCTTTCTGAGTGAAAAGAAAAGACTCTAGAGGTGCATAAAAGAAAAAAAATGTAGATGAAGTAAAGAAGAGAGGAAAAGTAGGAGATAAGGTAAGAAAAAGGACAAGATCATAGAGCAAATTGCAAACCACAATAGAAATTGCAAGTTTTATTCTGTATAAAATAGCTAGATTCTTTGTAGTAAAACAATATCACTCTGCGGGCAGTGTAGTAAGAGTAGCGTAGGGACACTTTGGTAGAAGTCTGATTTGATGTTCTCAAAGTATCCTTGACATCTTCTATTTTCCAGGGTTAGAAAGCTTAGACTATTATTTCCAGTCTCCCTTTCAAACCAGTTTTCAATACACTGAAGATTCTGTCAAGTAGACCCCTTGCTTGGAAGAAGGAAGTAAAATGGGGCCATTGCAGCTTCTGGATTTGACCAGTACAAAGTTGTGGGGCTTTTCTTAGAGGTTTTAATCCTGAGGTCTCCTCCTGGGTATTATAGAACAAAAATGATCTCCTTTTTTGGTACCAGAGATTGATCCCAGGGGCACTCAACCATTGAGCCACATCCCCAGCCTTTTCTTGTATTTTATTTAGAGATGGGGTCACATAGGGCCTCTCTAAGTTGCTGAGTCTGACTTTGAACTCATGTACCTCCTGATTTGGCCTCCTGAGCCACTGGGATTGCAGGTGTGTGCCACCGTGGCCTGCAAAGATAACCTCTTGATTGACACCAAATCTCCAAAGGTCTTCTGTAGGCAGTGATACTTATCCCAATTTATACAAAATTTTACTTATAATAGGTTATGGAATTAAATATAGAATGTAAATATTTGAAAAAAATAGAAAAATCTAAGATCTCAAAAAACATGACAAAAATAATAATGAAAACCTAGTTAGAAAATAAGCAGCAGACATACAAAGACATTGTAAGGAAAAAGATATATGGATTCCAAATAAACACATGAAAAGATATTCAATATCATTAGCCATTGGTAAAATGGGAATTAAAACTATGACGTGATATCACTACATGTCTATCAGAATGACCAAAATTTTTTTAAAAAATGCAATAACAAAGATGTGCTGGTGTAGACGCAGAAAACTATATCACTCTTTACTTGCTAAGCACAGTATAAAATGGTACAGCCATTGTCGAAAACACTTGAGATTTTCTTTAAAAAAAAATTAAAAATACAACTACAATACAACCCCATCACTTTATGTCAGGGAAATCTAAATTTGTGTTCACAAAAATCCTGTACAAGAATGCCAAGTGCAGCCTTATTCTGGTGGTCAAAAATTGGAAAAAATCGAGATGTCTTTTAATGGTGAATGGTTACAGGTACACACATGCCATAGGATACAACTCAGAAATAATAAAGAAATGAACTTCTTGTACTGGAGGACCTAGATGAATCTCCTTGGAATTATGCTGCACGACAAAGGTCAATCCCAAAGGCTGCATACCGTATGATTCTGTTGGTGTAAAATTCTCAAAATGGCAACACGTTAGGAACAGATAACAGATTAGTAGTTGCTAAGGGTTAAGGGATGGTGGGTTCAAGAGAGAGAATTTTTCCTTCACATTATAATTCAAATGCACTGTTATTGTATAAGTCATGACATTTTCCACCATAAAGGCTGTGTCTGCACCATTATGTAGAATTTGGAGGGCCAGATATAAAAACTTGTGGACAAATTAACTTTATTTATAGGAGGATTATAAATTTGTGGACAAATTAATTTTACTTAGAGAACAATTATTTGAAAAACTGCTTGGAAACCACATTGTGTGAGAATTGCAAGGACTAAGAAAAAATGCCTCATTATCTGTAAATAGTTGAAGACTTGTGTTGTAAGATGGGCATCTGCAGCTGTTCCAATCTGCATTAGGGTCAATGAGAGGAAGTTATGAAAAGGCAGACTTCGGCTCATAGTAAGGCATCGAAAAGGCATAACAATGACCAACAATTGAAGTAGGGTCTCATAAGAGACTCATCCCTCAAAACGTTCCAAGTCAGGATTATAACTGTCCTAACTACTAAAAAGAAATCTAGGGTGTCAAAGACAGGAGTATAAATGCCTCTATGCTTCATAATATTTAAAAACAATACATATTCTTTCTCCTTTTAAGTTCACTGAACCTAAAAAAAAAAAATCAGTGATCATTTTGATCATCAAGAGAACAAATGTTCACTCTTTTAGTGAGAATGTCAATTAATTATTGAATGCATTAGGCATTTTGATTCATAGATGTTTTTCAGAATCAATTTAATGTAAGCACATAATGCCTGAAACGTAATCAACATAATTCATGTATTAATATGACAGGAAGTTATATTTATTATAAATTTTAAAAATGTTAAATTAATTAGTAATATTTTTCTAATAATACATCACAAGTATTAAAATGTGATTTATATTAAGTAACAGGGAATAATTTTGCTATAGCACAATATCATAGGATTATATGAAGAGACCAGAAAGAACCCAAAGGTCATCTCAAAGAACAATTTGATCTACAGATAAGAAAATTTAATTAGAAATAAGTTAAGGAATTTGATTTAGAACTCAATTGATAATTTATTCTAAATCAATGATGAATTTTAACATCTTCATGTTAATGGAAGATATAGTGAATCTACAAAGTGATTCATTTGTTGTAGTTTTGTGTTGTAATATTATTATCAAATTAGAGCTCATCTATAAAAATGTGATAAAAATGGTAGGAAACTTAGGAAAAACAACATGTATGAAGGAATTTTGTAAACGGGGGCAGAGGGGAATGATCTTATTACTGAGAGTTGTAGCCATGCTTCAGATAATGAGTGACTGTCTGAAATACTAGAATTTAGAGCTCAAAGTAACTCTGGACACGTTTAATCCTTGAATTCAATACAATTTGAACTCTGTCAAAACCAGTTTCTCTCACTTTTACCATAAAACTATATATCAAGAAACTTTTTCTTGATATAAATGCACTTACACGAATTCAACTGTCTTTAATCCTAGCCTGATGCAACATTGGGAAAGAAGAACTCTCTTCTCATCTTCTCAGTATATTTTTTGTTTGGAAAAATATGATTATTTATTAAGAAAGTATTTTATTTATATTAGTATGTAGACATTTTTATTTCTAATTTAAAAGAAATTAATACTTATATATTAAATTTTTATTTAATCTTCATCATAAAAAATGTCAAAAAACAAAACCCCTCTAAACAAAAGATTATTGCTTTCAATAGATTTTAAGTGTTCATGAGTTTCTGACTGAGAAATTTGAGCACCACTGTGCAAATATATGTGATATCATATTTGACCAAATATAAATCTATATGATCTTTTGAACTAATTTTACTAAAGGCAAAATTGTTGTTATTGTATTTCAGAGCATGAACATCAAACTGTCCTCTTTGGGATAGAGAGGAAATATTTTTCAAAATTTTCAACTTCACAAGAGCATTTTCTTCTGCACACTGAAATCAAAGCACGGACAAGATGCTCAGAAATCCTGTTCTCATGTGTAGAGTTGGTCAGGTGCAGTGATCCAGCAGGTGACCCAAATGTTTTCAGACTGTGATCAATGATATAAAGAAAATAAACAAAGAGACAGACTAGAGAGGGACTTGTGAAGAGTTCATTAGAATTTAAGTGAGGTAGGGAAGGTCTTCCCTGGGTGAGTTTTGACCTGAGATTTGAATGACAAAAAATAGAACAGACATGTAAATATTTATGGATAAGGAGAAGAAACAACTAGGGCAAAATCTAGAATGGAATGTTTGGTCTTTTAATAACCACTGAAGCTGGCCCTAGGTGAAGGAGAGGAGAGGACTGAAAAATTTAGTCTCAAGTACGCAAAAGTCAGGGAGGACCTTTAACTGTTCAACACATTGACTTTACATAGAATTCAATGAAGAACCAATGGACTATTAAACTGGGGCTGGAAAGAAGGAAGTGTGGAAGGAAGTGATACGATCCAAATTTAATTAATAAAAGATCTTCAGTCTCTATGAGAATAATAGAATTTACTGAATGGCAATGAACATTGTGGAGAAAGTGCTGGACTACAGATCAAGTATAGGAACTGAATGGGGCTGACAGAGGAGTGATCCAAAAAGAATGATCCAAAAGAATGATCCAAATGATCCAAAAAGAATGATGGTAGAGGTGATAGACTGATGTATAGGATTTGGGAGGTGAAGAAACCATAAATGATGACTTTAAGTTATTTGCCCTGGGAAACTGTATGGATGGTGATTTTGTTGATATATGATGGAATCAGATAGCAACAGATGCGAAGAAAAAAATGTCAAGAACTTTGGCCTTGGATGTGCTAAGTTTAAGTTTTGGATCAGATATTAAAGTTGAAATTTTGAGCATTCAATGTATTTTATCATTCTGGGGATTGAAGCCAGGAGCACTCCACCACTGAGATACATTCACCAAACCTTTTTATCTTTTGTTTGAGATTAGTGCTCACTGAATTGCCCAGGCTGTCTGCCATACTTGCAGTCCTCCTACCTCATCCTCCTGAGCTGCTGGCATTACAAGCAAGTGCCACCACATCCAGCTGAGTATGCAATATGATTTTTTTTTTAAATTGTATAGTTACAGGAAAAATGGAAAGCTCCACTACCTCTGCAGTGAATCTGAAATCTGGGAGTGCCTAAATGACCATCCAGATCCAATGAATATTTGCTAGGTAAATAATGGAGCATTTACTTCCTTTATTCTTGACTTACTCTTCATGTAGCCTTCTAGTTAATTCCTTCATTATTAATTCTCCAATCTTGCTCCATATGAAAAATGATGATGGCACAGACAAGAAATCTGACTGGCTCACTGAAATCTTAAATAGATTTTTACATTCTGTTGTTTCATATAAATTGAAACAGCATTAATATTGACATACCGTATGAAAATCTATCGGATACCTAAAACATGTAAGGTTCCTATATCAAAGTTGCCTATCATTATTGTTTATCAAATAGGTGACTCTATCATGATGAACATATATATTCATATATGTGCTTATTTATTCATTGATTTCTGGAAAACACCAAGTCTTCACCCTGGCCTATTGTACCCTGCTTAGTATTAAAGATTCACGTGGAAGGGCAATGTCTCCACTTTAGATTCCAGTGGTGGAGTCTAGTCACACCACAGAAATGGCAACTAGCACTCTGGATTAAATAGAATGGCAATGTTAGAAAGTTTAATAGAAATGTGAAGTGAGGAGTTGAAGCAACTTCCTGGAAAAGTTTAGCAATATTTTGCAATATTTTCCAATAATTTGGAAAAGAGGGTAAGAAAGGTTAGGCAAGGCAAGGGGAATAGCATGTATTCACATTGACATACAATAATGTAGTGATAGTTTAGGCTAAACTAAAGAGGTGGATGAAAGAGAAAGAAATGAAAATAGGGAGAGAAAAAAGTATAAGGAATTTATTTGAATAACCCACAAAACTCCCTGAACTGAGGCAGTTGGGGTAAAGAGGGACTTCTCATTTTGGACTTTAAAATATGGGAACAGACCATGTCATTTCCACCCATGGAGGTGCAGAGGGGAAGGTGGGAGGGAGATTGAAAATTCCAAGAGGAAACATCTACTTAGTCGGATGGAAGAATTAGGGGAAGAAGAAACTGCAATCTTTCAAGCATCAAACTATCAGTGAGTGTTTAAGATATGACAACAATTTTGATAATGCAGCAAAAGTAAAGAGGGACTAATGTAAATGTAGATCCTAGAGAAATAAAAGATAGAGGGTAAAAACCATATGTAAGAAACTTTGTAGAAAAAGAGATACCAACATTGAGGTACAGGATGCAGTTTCATGAAAACAACATTCTGAGGAGAGGTGAATTAATAGTGTCAGATGGTGCAACTGAAAATCAAGTAGCATCACATTTTATACAAATTTTGATATAGTGAGGCAAGATGAAGGAAAAGAATATAGTAATTGTCCTGCCATCATCCCAAGTAACGTTCAGAATTTTGCTATGAAATTGTGTCAATTTTTGAACAATGTAATTCAAGAAAAAGCTCTTTGGTGAAAGTTTGAAAGAGAGTGAAAATGCTTTCAGACGACACAGCAAAAAGAGATTAAGGAAAAGTAGAAATCTTCACTCTATAGAAAGGATGGCTTAATACAGGTCTCAAGTAGTCCTTCATATGAAGAACTCTTAAGTGGAGGGTTTCCTTTGGAACAAACCCTTGGAAGTCAAGAAGTTTAGACCAAGTATTTCACTGGGAAATGCTGTATTCTACTTTAGAAGAATGGAACAAGTTGATGGTAAACACAAATGCATGTTTGAGCTTGTTTGGGGTAGGGAACATTAGAAATGAATAATATAGATGGGTGTTATGGTACCTACAGGAACACCCGTGTTAAATTGAGGAAAATAATGCCTTAAATGTTAAGTGTTTCTGCAGGTTTGAGTTTCAGAATTAATAAACAACATGATTTTATCTGGAGAGTAAGTGTAGCATTTAAGAGTGATTAAATAGGTTTTGGGTCCTGCTAATAATAATACTATGTTACTTTCATAATTCCTTGAGGTTTCAAATTTACATTTTTAGAAGAAGTTTGACTTGAATAATGAAATCTCACTTTTTGTCTTTGATGGCCTCTAGACTTGGAAGAATTGTAAGCACTAGAATCATTATTTAATATTTATTAGGTACTCTAATTCCACACTCAGGGAGCACAGAACAGTTGCAGTTAGAACTCAGTAGCAATAGTAAATGTAAATTTGCGAAGTTACTTTTGCAATCAAAGAAAATATTGCATATCTAAATTTTTCTGATAATTCTTGTCTAGTACACATTTTATGGATCCCATTAGTATGAAAATGGCAAAAAACTGTCTGCTTAGCTATGCACAAGAACTATCTAGACTTTGCAGAATAGTGTGTTTTAGAAAGATACCACTGACCTTTCATAACTAATGGTCTTTGATTTATTATTTTACCTCCTTTCATAAAAATGAACTGTAAGAGAGTGACAGATACTTAAAAAGAATTGAGGGTCTTATTCTTGGCCAAATTTATGATGCAATTTATTGCACTTCCAAGAAGGAAAAGAATATCTTCAAGGATGGTCTTCTTCGATATAAATTTAGTCATTATTGATTAAATTACACTCTAGTTGAAGTAACGAATCCTTCAGCTGATGGGAAGTGGGAGTAAAACGGTCTGATTGTTTCACTTTGAATTTTAAAAGGCACATAGTCAAGTTTAAACTTAGACAGCTAAAAATAAAATAATGGAAAAAGGTGTTGTCAGCTAACTCAACAAAAATAGAAATGTTTTCATTACTTCAAAAATAATGAAAATATATTTTGGTAAAGAAGAAATCAGCACTCCATTTCCAAACAGTATTTTGGAAACAGATCATAGATGCATAATGCAAGAAGATTGGATGGAAAACACAGGAAACAAAATATAGACTTCCAAAATAATTCATGGAAATTAACTTCATGCTTTATAAATATTTATTATTAAAGAAAAATTTTCAAAGATCTTTATCATTAGGGATAACAGAAAAAATTAAAGTCTGTGCATATACAAATATATATGTATACATAATTTAAAATACACATACATGTAACAACATATTTGTGTTTGTGTGTGTGTGCATGAGAGAGAGTGAGAGAGCAAGAGAGAAAGGAAGAGAGAGTGTGTTTATGTATGTATATGCTTTAGATATCTAGGTCTCAATGAAGTGAAAAAAAATGGAAGCAATTTTTTTAAGATTTGTAAAAAAAACTTGCAAAACCTTCCTGAATGTTATAACACATAATATGGTGTTACATTTAATCAACTATGGCATATTATAAATGTTTTTAAAACACCTTTCTATTACAATATAAGGGAAATTACTGCTAATATTTCTCATTAGAACTGGTGGTTTATATTTAAAAAGAACACCAAAGAACAATTGCCAGGGAAAAAGTCTGTACCTGCTGATGTTTTTAGCAATAGTAGCATTTAGCATATTGCTTTTAAGAGTAATAGGGCTGGTCATTTCTTTTCAGTTCAATAATTGCACACCATCTAAAGTAGGGCTAATACATCACTAACATACTGGTTAAATAGTCAATATACCCAAATTTCCATGCCAAATTTTAAAAAAACTGTAGATTTTTAAAACAAGCACTATTGAACAAAGTTGACTGAAGTTTTCACATTTATAAACACCAAATAGGATCAGAACTCCCCCATTCAATGGGAGATCAACATATAATTTCATGTGACCTCTTGGGCAAAGCAAAAATTCGTGAAAGGGAGGGCTCGTGGTATTAATGCAATCAGCAATTAATAATTGGCCTTTATGGTTTCAAATAATATCATTAACCCTAGAAAAAGCTATGCTGAAGATAATTGATAGTCATATGACTTTGACCTATTTAAGTTTTCCTGTAAATATAGTTTAAAATCTTTTTTTAAAAATTTTTTTTTTATTTTGCAGACTTCATTTTGATTCATTGTACATGTATGGGGTGCAAATTTTCATTTCTATGGTTGTGCATGATGTACATTCATATCATTCTTGTTAATCACACATGTACATAGGGTAAGAATGTAAAAAAGAAAGTCACAGAATACTTGGAAATAATTATAAAGTATGTTGCTCTTCATTCATTCATTTTGTAGTATGAAGCTTGCTAATTTTCTAGAACTATGAAAGCTGCTTACAATAAAGACAAACATAAAATATGATTCCTCAATTTGAGTTATTGAGGATCCTGTTCAGAAGACCAATGTTATAATCAGCTTTTGTGTATTTAAATCCATCTTCAACCATGAGCATCTCTCTACCTCCTATCAGACCCAGGAGCATACCCCTATTCTTCAGATGTATGGAAAACTTTCCTACTTGAGATGTTTATGCTCAAAGTTCCCTCTGCCTGGGATGCAGGACCTGACCAGCTACTTCTCAATCTCCAGGTCTTTGGTATTTGCTGCTGATTGCTTCCCCAGTATGCCTATCTCCTGTTATTTTCAAGGTTTTGTTTGGGAGAGGAGATTAGGTTTATTGCAAGCCAAATATATTAATAGTAGTCTACAATTTCTGAGACTCCCTTCCCATCAGAACCCACATATTTCCTAGTTGTGAACGCACAAATCACGCAAAACTCTGCTGGGCACTTTCCTGAGATAGCTTTTGCTACCCAAAACGCACTCAATAGAGGTAACTATTCTCTACATATTTCTGTTTTAAAAGAGACAGGAACACTATTGCTATGAGTTTTTTAAAAAATGAAGAATCTTCAATCAGGTTATATGGATGGGGTTGGAGGAGTACAGACATATTAATCAGCATTAGGAGTAGAATCTATAGTTTTTTGATAAAAATCTAAGAAAAGCGTTAATAATTTCTTGAAAGTATTCCAGAAGAAGGAACACTTCTGCCAGAATAAAATAGATTTTATTCACATCAACAAAAAGGTAGCTATAAAATTGTAAGGCGCCATATAAAATTACAATCATTCAGTAACAGTTAATCCTAGATTGGAACTCAGATTAATTTCCACCTTTGAAAATGCAAGCATTGGTGGAAGCATGGCAGCAGATAGATTCCTTTTAGATAGGGAATGGAAAGTGAAATAATAACAAAGAAGGTCTGGGAGAGAACATTGGGAATCTCAATGTTGAATTGGTGAGGATGGAAAAAGAAAGAAGGGATTGTCTGAGACCTGAGCAAATAAAAAAAGGAATGATCCCTGAGAATACAATTAAAAGGACAGTTAAGTATCTGATAGAAGATAAATTCAAAATGCATGCTAGATTTAGTATGAAGGTTCTAGAACAATAGAAAAATTTATGTTACATACAGTCTTTCCCTACTGATCTGCATTTGCACACACAACATTCTGCTTGCTATGAAAGTGAAGCAGGAAAAGAAGAACGGTCCACATTAATGACCAATGGTGGACATCTCTCTATTCTGACAAAAGTGATTGGAAGCCATATATAATTTAGGACAACATTTTCTTTTTTCTGGCACACACATGTTTTGTAATGTATTTAGCTAGGACACACAACTTAAATTGACAATACAACTGAATATGACTACCTGGAGCAAAATAAATAGGATAAAATTCATCAGAGCATACTACTCCATCAAGAACATCCTATCCACTCTCATGTTATCATTTCCAGCTGTTTTAAAATTCTAGGATGACAAACTACTGGTAGTGAATTTTATTGAGTTGGATAAAAAGGTTCACCTTGTTCTCTCAATCTGAGGAAACCAATATTTAAGAAATATTGGTTAAGAAAATGGTATTTCGAAGAGCAATACAGCAACAGTTGAATTTGTCCCACTATGTTACAGAGTATTTCATGCACCAATACAGTTATGGTGTGTTTAAATTGTCTTGGCTACTTCTGGTTGGTTCTTGCATGATAAGCAATTTAAACAAAACAACCCACAACAAAGTTCTTCAATATTTCTGAGAAGGGCCTTCTCATTTCTGCATACCTTTTGAAGATGTTCTTTACAGTATCTTTCATGTTTTGTTGAAATTTAAGAGGCATATCAAACATTGCACACAGTAATCATGGGGTTTACTGAATTTTCACAAACTAGGCAAATGAAATAATCAGCCCTCTGAATAATAAATAAAATTATGCCAGTACCCCAGAATCCCTCCTCATTCCCCTTCAGTACTACTCAATGGAAGGTAAGTATTACCTTGAATTCAGTACTATGCATTATTTTACTCCTTTCTTTATTTGATACAAAGAGGATTTTACAGTGGGTACTATTTTACCTCATATTTTATTAGTCTAACAACATATATAAACATATAATTTAATAGGTAATTGTATAAGTCAGTCTCATTGCTGGATCATATTATATACCTACACTACAATGTATTTATTCATCTATATTTGCTAGTAATTTAAATAGAGTTTTCACCCTGGTTTTTTTAATCCCCTATCTGAGGAGCAGATGGCAAAGCTCTTCCATTCTGTAGGCTCTCTCTTCATTCTCTTAAGGGTTTCCTTCCCTGTGCATAAGCTTTTTAATTTGACACCTTCCAACTTACTGTCTTGATTTTCTTTCTTATATTTCAAGGTCTTGTTAAGGAAGTCACTGCCTGTGCCAATATGTTGGAGTGTTCGTCCTACATTTTCTTCTAGCAATTACAGAGCTTATGATCCAGTTCCTAGGTCTTTTATCCACTTTGAGTTGACTTTTGTTCAGGGTGAGAGATAGGGGTCAAGTTTCATTCTTCTACCCATATATATTCAAGGTCTGACACCATATGTTAAAAAGGCTGTTTTCTCCAGCATATGTTTTTGGCACATTTATGGAGTATCAGATGTTCATATCTTTGTGAGCCTCTGTGTCTTCTAGTCTATTCCATTGGTCTTCAGGTCAGTTTGGTGCCAATACCATGATGCTTTTGTTATTAGAACTCTGAAGTATAATTTGAGATACATGATTGTGGTGCCTCCAAATTCTTGCTCAGGAATTCTTTGGCTATTCTGGGTCCCTTATTCTTCCAAATTAATTTTAGAATCATGAGTTCTATGAAAAATGTCATCAGTATTTTGATGTGGATTATATTGAATCCATGTACAGCTTTTGGTAATATGGCCATTTTAACAACATGGATCCTGCCTTTCCAAGAACACAGGAGACCTTTCCATCTTCCATTGTCATCTTCAATTTCTTTCTTCAGTGTTCTAAAGTTTTTATTGTAAAGTCTTTTCAATTCTTGGTTAGATTTATTTCCAAGTTTTCAGGCTTGTTTTTTTTCTCCCTTTTAGGTTATTGTGAAGGGGATGGTTTTCCTAATTTTCTTTTTAAAAAATTCATTATTGGACTACAGGAAAGCAATTGATTGTTCTATTTATGTGTGTTGATCTTGTATCGTCCTACTTTGCCCAAATTGCTCATCAGCTCTAGAAGTCTTCTACTGGAGTTTTTTGGGTCTTATAAATATAGGAAACAAATAATTTGATTTCTTCTTTTCCTACTTATATATTTTTAATTTCCTTCTCTTGCCTTATTTCTCTGGCTAGAGTTCCAAGGACTATATTAAATAAGAGTGGTGAAAGTATACATCCTTGTTTTATAGCTATTTTTAGAAGAAATTCTTTCAGTTTTTCTCCATTAAGTATGATGTTGACCTTCAGTTTTTCTACATATAGCCATTATAGTATTGAGATAAGTTCCTTCCACCCCTAGTTTTTCTAGTATTTTAGTCCTTAATGGATTCTTGACTCAGTCAAATGCTTTCCCTGAATCTCTTTAGATAGTGTGATTCTTGTTTAAATTTATTTATCTGGTGAGTTACATTTATTGATTTGGGTATGTTAAACCAAACTTCCACACCTGGAAAGAAACCCACATGATTGTCTTTTGCTATTGTCTTAATGTGTTTTTGAATGGGTTTTGCCAAATTTTTATTAAAACTTTTGCATCTATGTTGATCAAGGATATTGGTCTGAATTTTTCCTTCCTTGATGTATCTTTGTCTGGTTTTGATGTCAGGGTGATACTGACTTCATAGAATGAATTTGACAACCCTTCTACTTTATAAAATAGTTTTAGGAGGATTGGCACTGTTTCTTCTTTAAAATTCTGGTAGAACTTGACTGAGAATTAACCTAGTCTTGGGCTTTTCTCTCTTAGAAAATATTAATTGCTGCTTCAATTTCATTACATGATATTAGTCTGTTTAAATTTTCTGTGTCCTTATGGTTTAATTTGGTCTGTTTAAATTTTCTGTATCCTAATTTGTCTAAGTCATATGTGTCAATTTCTCTTAGCTTTTTCAGTTCATTTGGATTATAAATTTCCAAAATACTTTACTATAATCCTCTGGATTTCAGTACTGTCTGTGGTGATAACTCCTTTTTTAAACTCTAGTTTTGTTAATTTAGGTCTTTGTTTTTTTTCTTTTGGTGGGTTAGTCTAAGGATTTCTCCATCTTGTTTACCTTTTCAGAGCACCAACTGTTTCCTTGATATTTTATCTTGCATCTACTTTGTCTAATAGGAGAATAGCTACCCTAACCCTGCTTGTTTACAGCTACCATTTGCATGGTATATATTTTCTCACCATTCCACCTTCAATCTGTTAATGTCTTTGTCTTTAAGGCAAGTCTCTTAAAAAAACATATGGTTGATTCTTGTTTTTTAATTCAAACTACCAATGTATGCCTTTTGATTGAAGAGTTTAGACTATTTACATTCATTGTGAGATTGATTTTTACTTCCTATTTTATTTCTAATGCTTAATTCAGTTGATTCATCTTTAATTGGATAATCTAGTGCAATTCATCCCTATGCTGTTTGTCATTTTAATTTTTCATTTCTTTGGCACTGAATATTTTATTGAGTATGTTTTGTCATGTAGACTTAGTGGTTATGAGTTCTTTTGGTTTCTGCATATCAAGGAAGGTTGATTAATTCATTTTCAAATCTGAAGGGCAATTTTGTTGTATATTGTAATCTTGATTGGCAAACCTTTTCTTTTGGGGTTTGGTATATATTATTACAACACCTCTCTGACTTTAACAGTTTTGGTTGAGAATCAATTAAAATATAAATTTGTTTACCTCTAAATGTGACCTGTCATTTTTCTATGCCAGTTTTTAAAATTCAATCCTTAGTCTGTATATTTGTTGCTATCTGGAGGTGGGGACATGCCACATTCCAGGGAAACTGATGAGCTTTGGGCTCCACAAAATGACAATCATGCCCAGCACAGCTTTCTGTCCAGAATTTGAGTTAACTGTTTGATCTCCTTCAATGACCTGGATGTTCTGCCAATGTTTCTATTGCATTTCAATTGGGTCTGCTTTTCTTCCCATCTGTTGGCTAAGTGTGTTATCCTGCATGCTTTTCCTCATCCTCTTTATCTCACTGTTTTTTCAGGGTTAGGGAACTCTGCTCTTATTTTCTGCTCCAGTCCAGGTCTTGAACTATAATATTGGTTGTTAGATCATGAATTCTGTCATGAACCTCTCAGGTTAACTGTTCTTTAACTGCCTCTTTATGCTGTGGAGGGGTGGGGGACCATTACCTCGCCCTGCTCCACCATCTTCCCCAAACCCTCACTGTGACCTTACCCTGCATTTCTCTGGTGATCTGTGCAACTTACCACAGTTTTGTGTGTTTACTCTATTTTATCCTTTTATTAAGTCTGTGCATACTTTTTGTCCATATTTCTATTGGGCTTATGACTTTTACTATTAATTTTAAAGTATTCTTTATTTAGGATACAAATTTTTTTCTTTAATTCATGTATTGTGAATTTTTTCCCACTCTGTGAACTGCTTTTTCATTCTGTATGAGGTTTCTTTTGATAATGGAAGCTCTTTTTTTATATGCCTCATAAATAATTAGTTTCACTTATCATTAGTTCCATGAAAGAAACCTTACCCTTTCCATGAAAATACAATTCTTTTATAAAATAGAAAATTCTTCTGAAATTGATCTTGGTGAACAGTGCAAGACAGGAGTTTAGACACACACATGTATACATATGAATATTCATCTTATCTTACTTGTTTCAGCTTTAATTATATAGAATAAATCAATATTCCTCTAAAGGTGTATATTATAGAAGTCATTCTTTTAAGGGCACAATTAAATCTTTGAAAACTTCTTACAATTCTAACAGAAAATAGTATTTCACTAAGATAGTCACCTATTACAAGACGTGATCACAATAGGACACAGAAGCTCTATATTCTCATTATACAGACCCAGGGGAGGGGGATACTAGACAGTCATGGGGGAAGACAGATGCAGAGATGGGAAGGGAGAGCAGACAGATGTTAAAGAAATGTACTGATTGGAAGTTTTCACAAGAAAGAAAGCATCCTATATCATATAAATTCCCTTCCCTAAAAAACTCTTTAGTAAATTTTAACAAGGCCCACATAAGAAAGAATATTAGTTTGAAATGATACAAAAAAATTAATCTCAATATAACAGATCTGCTTCTTTCTCAAATCTTACACATAAAGGAACTCACTTCATAAAGTGGTGCAACTTAAAGTAGCCCCTGTGTTATTTATCTTATCGTCATGTTTTGTCTTTGTTTTCCAAGAGTGGGGAGTCTGATAGAGTGTCTGAAATTACAAATAAATGTGGTGGATATGAAATAACAAATAGTATCAAAAGCAGATTCATATAAGAAATTTAAGGAGGATCTTGAAATTGGTCTATAATTTATTCAATGACCCATAATATTTTTATAGAAAATTAATGAAAGGTATTACATTGTTACAATGAGAGTAAAATGACATTGATGGTTTAGATTTTCTGCAATATACAAATGCACAAAAGAGAAATACATTCTGTAAATCTGTCTCTTAAAGAACTCATAGTTAAAAGAATCATTAAAAGAATTAATGATTTTAATGATTTCAACAGATAATAACCTTTAAAATATGTATATCAATTAATTACTTGCTTAACATACTTTGATGGGAAAAGAAAATCAGAATTTGTTGCATTTGCAATTCAACAAAAATTTTATTAGGTTACTTATGTTTTCTCCACTTTAGACTCATTTTTAACCTTGAAAACAGTTTGCCCTTTATGAAGTTCACAGCAAAACTAAACCAGAGAAAATGCTCAAGTAAATGTATTGCACAGTTTTAAGAAACAATCAGCAACAAGCACACTTCAAGGTAGAGAATGGAGAGTCTTCTTTAGGTGCCTTGTACTCACAAGTATATTGTAACACAAGGGGATGCGGTGCATGAAGGTCAACAGTTTAGAGAGTATTTTTTTTTATCCTTCATGTAATTTTTTTTCCAGTGACAAAGTAGTGTCAGTTTTCCGACCTTGGTAGTTTTCCAACAGCAGTAGTGGCCGAGCGAAGAGGCACCTGCTGATGCTGGGTAAGACAGTAGTTCTCCCAGAAAGTTAGTCCTGCAGCATAACTTTGAATGGGCTTCTCAACAAAAACCTCTCTCTAACCCTGCCTAGCATCTGTGAGCCATTTAATAAATCTGTAATGAGTTCCTCTGCAAATAAAATAACTAACGGGTTATTTTTGTTCTAATTGTCCTTCGATCAAGAGTGTTTGTTGTAATAATTAAATGCAACAAAATCTGCTTAGTAAAGTAACTGTGATACAGTCCATGTTCAAAGAATGTGAGTGAGCACCATTATATGGAGACGCCCTCAGATGTGCATGATGCATGAGCTACAGCTCAGCAACTGCAGATCAAACATACTTTTAAACAAGATTAAAAACAGTGAATTTCTGGCAATTTTGAGATATTACTGGCAACTTCTAACAATTTCTCCTTATTTCAATTGCAATTTAATCTGGGAGTGTTGACCTTTATTCTTACCTTCATATTTGAAGTCTCTGATGCCATTCTTCCTCACTTATAATTCAGAGAATATCAAAAGCACTTTTTATGATAGCCGGTCTTAAAACAGAGCATAAAACATAAGATATACATGTGAAGATTGAATGAAGCAATATAACTTGATGAAGGAATATAATTCCTAGTTAGTTCACCCTTGGCGTTCTGCACACTTGTGCATGGTGGGAATAGAATATGAGGCTTTGAATGCCATATCTGTCTTATTGTCACTGTGTGTCCTGGTGATAACTCAGGGACAGCTGTGATGGCTCACGAAAAACAAAATGTTGTTATCCTCAAAAAAAGAGCATCTGTGAAAGTCTGCCAATTATCGTCATTTTTTTTACTTTTTCATTTATGAGTGTTTGTGGAAAGGTATACAAATCCAAATTCACCCAGGAGTTCTGAGGCTTAGAGGGATTACTCACAGTTGCAAAGACAGAAACTGGCAAAGCCAAGCACACTGAACACAGATTTGTCTAAAACAAATCTTAGTAAGAAGAAGCACCCTCAGTTTGACTTCTTTCTTATTTGGAGGTTGAAAGCAGGGAGGGTGTGCTGAGCTACTCCCAAGCCACAATGCACTGTCTTCCAAAGGCATTCAGAGGTGTGCCACAATCTGCCTGACCCAACAATTATTTTCATTAGCTCTGCAAATGGGGATTTCTGATCCTTCTGTTTACCACTAAAATTATTGTGCCTGCTCAAGTGCCTTCTGTGAATTATTGAAAAAGTAAAAGCCCTGTGGGAGTGTCCTGCTTGAAACCAAAGTACTCTCTGTGACTAAGTTAAATAATTGTATTCAGAAAAAAACAGCATTATAGTAAGTAAAAAAAGAAAATGATACTTCTAGATTTATATTTTATCTTTTCTCTTTTCAGTTTTAGCAATTGACCCCAGGGCTTTGTACATGCTAGGCACATGCTCTACCACTGAGCTATATCCCAAACCTACATTTTGCTTCTTTTAAACATTAAAGTAAAACATGAGCATAAAAATATTGTGAACATTTTTAAAACCAGTTGTATGTCTATACAATTCTCTCTACAACCTAAGTTAGTTATTCATGGAACTCACATCATTTCATTAAGAACAATTAAGCCACACTATCAAATCACAATTATAAAGGGTTTGAAAGCTATTCAGATAGCCGTTCTGCTCCAAAGTCAGTTTGTCTCTCCTTTAACAGAGTGCCAGGAAAAAAATCACATTACTTCTCGATTTAGTGCAAACATCAAACTAAACTGTATATCTTCATTCACAAATCTTTTCAACTTACATTAATCTAATGTATACTAAGCATTTGGTATGTCACTAAACTACTGGGATAAATATATATATGAATTCTTTATAGTTCCTGATACTGAGAACATTGCTGCCAAACTAAATATTGGGAATGAAAAAAATCCTTTCCTACTCATACAGACGAACATGAAAAAGGAACCTCAAAATGCATTATGTTTCAAAGTTCTAAAAAATCTAGTCTTCATTTAAATAACAATGTATAGATAAGAAAGTAATTGGTGCATTCAACAACCAAAAAAATATTATTCTCACAACCATTCAAAATTCATCTGTGATTATTGTATTTAATTATTTATTTCATCAACATATTGCTGTCACTTGTATTATTCAAGACAAAGGAGAAGTGTAGTCTCCACCCCAACTTTATAGCAAGAGCATAGTATTTATTGCTGATTATAATAGAGACCACATACTCATTCAAAACTAAGTTTGGGGGGCTGGGGATATAGCTCAGTTGGTAGAGTGCTTGCCTTGAATGCACAAGGCCCTGGGTTCAATCCCCAGCACCACAAAAAACAAATAAACAAACAAACAAAAAACTAACTTTGGTTTGTCTTCTATAACCCCTTCTTCAATATGATCTCCAGAAACAGTCCCTTCCCCTGCTGTACCTGATTTTCACTCCATACTCTCTTACCATATGAGCACATCTCTGACAGTGCTTGGACATTGTCCTCTCTTTCCTCAGCATTTTTGGTATTGTTCTCAGATGCCTCCACATAACAAAGACCCTGAAGATAAAAGTCATTCTTTGATTCATTTTCAAATCATACTTGTTTTCTGGAAGAAGTGAAAGAGAATCAAATAACAGAAATCAAATAACAGAAATCTAAAGTCAAAGGCATCATTGAAAATTCAGCATGTGGGCCATTGCGAAGGGAAGAGTGAATAGGGGATCCCCAGGTGGAAAGCTGCTGGGACAGTCCACACCACAGGACACAAGTGCCAGGTGCCAGGGCAAACAAACTGAGAAAGAAAGGGTCACTCTTCTTGGGGGACATCCAGTTCAGGGTGTCCTAACTGAAACACATGAGGTTAACTTAGGAAAAGAGAAGGTTGAATTCATAGGTCAGAGAATGCACTGGAATCCTTTGTATTTAATCTACTAAGGTAGTGGTGTTCAAGTATTTTTAGCAGTGGAAACTTTTAAAAATATTATTTGATATTCTATACATAAAGAAGATAAAAGTGGAATGCCAGTAGTTGGAATTGTGAACTCAATATCTAAATATCGTCTGTTCCACAACCCTTTGCCCAACACATAGGTTCCAGAAGGGAAGACAATTTCTACAGCATCTAACACAGATCTTATTTCCCAGATGTGTGTAGTTTGAGGGACAGGCTTGAAAAACAGGAAGATTGTGTCTGAGTGTCTGAGCTGGGGCAAATTGAGACAAAATGAGGGATTTCACCCGACAATGAATCTAGATGTGTGGAAGAATTTATTTTTAATTTAGGATAGACTGAATACATTGGACTCCTCCAGCACAGGATCCAGAGAGGCAAGTAGGAAGAAATGGGATTTGTTATGCTTTAATATGAGGTGTCCCCCTTTAAGCTCACGTGTGAGACAATGCAAGGAAATTCAGAGGTGAAAGGACTGGGTTATAAGAACCATAACCTAATCAGTGCATTCATCCCCCAGGGGTATTAACTGTGTGGTAACTGAAGGTGGTGAGTCACTGGAGGTGTCTGTGGGGTTTATAGTTTGTTTCTGGTGAGCTGAGCTCTCTCTGCTTCCTGGAGCCAGGTCCTGAGCTGCTTTCTTCCTCCACACCTTTCCACCCTGATATTCTGTCTTACCTTGGGTCCAGAGCCTAGAATCAGCCATCTGTGGACTGAGACCTCTGAAACTGTAAGCCCCAAATGAACTTCTCCTCGAAAATTGTTCTTGTCAGGTCTTTTGGTCACAGTGATGAAAAAGCTGACTAAGACAGGATTAAAAGCACTGATGTCTAGCCTTGGAATTGAAGAATCAGTCTTCTCCTCTGAATTCTGAACACACACACACACAGACTTTTTGGTCACCCAAGCCAATGTTTTCCTGCTCACAAGAGTCCTGATAAATATAGCAGTGACGAAAATGTTTCCTCTTGAGATGTAGAGATGGGTGCAGGTGACCGAGAGTTTCTGAGTCTCTTAGATGGCACAGGATCCTTTCCAACACCACAATTATTTCTCTGCACTAGGAAGCAAGATCATCCACTGAAAGTTGTGGATGAGGCAGGCCCGCATTTCAGGCTTGAGGAAAATGATAATGAACTCACACTGTAAAGGGAAGGAGAACCCCATGCAATGAGGTCCAGAGCAAGTCTCACTTTCTGCAAGAATAGATCTGGTATCTGATGAAGTTTCACCAGTTAAAGGAGAAATTGTTGGTTAGACAATCAAATCACCTTAAAATGATTTCTCCCAGAACTTTTTGTAATCAATTTTTTTCTGTTAACTTCATATCTCCTGTTTCTTGGATTGGGGAGATATACATAATAGAAATATCCAAATTTGAAAACATTGTGATGTGATCTGTTATTATTGATAATAGAGCACAGCAAATATGAATAAGGTAAGTCATGTTAGAAAGACTTTCTGTAAGGAAAGAGAAAAATTCATCATTTCCTCCAACTCTTATTCCCTTCTGTCCAAAAAGATGTTCTTTCAGTCTCCTTTTAATTAAGGATAAGTAATGCATATAATTTATCAATGTCTTTGAGAGTTCTTACTGACCTTGATTACTTGAAAATTGATTACTAATAGTATGTCTTATATAGATAATTATTTTTCAGTCATTTCTGAGGGATGATAGCTATCCTATACTTTCAGTAGGTAAAGTGTCTATTCAATAAAAAATACATTTATATGGATAAATGTATGTGAGACTATAATACATACATGTGTATACACACACACTTGACACATACCTTAAGTATATATAGTATGAGGATGTCTGTCTCCTGCACACAATTTTCTAAAAGCATAGTTTTAAAATATATTTTATTTTCTGATCTTATAAATTGGGAAAGTCTAAACATATTGAATTGTTAAGTAAAGGTAAATTCTACACTTACATTAATTGCCCTTCTTAGAAAACAAATTACTCTAAAATAGTTTTCTAGAATAGTAAAATCAATAAAAAGTGTTTTCTTATGCAGATAGAAAAAGGCAATTGTTTAATTTTATTTTCATCTCAGCTATTCAAAATAATGTTGAAAAACATTATTTTTGACAGTTCCCAATTCACAAATAATTTCTTTACTGAAAGTTAATTAATAAGATGGATTTTTAGAGTATAGTATTTATTTTTCCATGGATCTGATGTTACAAATGAGTTCTCAAGTTCCCTGGCTACCACATAAAGATCATTTGTCTATAAACAGTTGGAATTGTATATGTTGAGAACAGAAAATAGTTTCAGAGAAGTCAGTGATGTTTAAAATGGTAAGAACATCTATCTAAAGCTGCTCCTGTATAGGTATTTGATATACAATTGAAAAAACTTCAAATGTGGCACTCACTCATAGAAAATGCACATAACATATCATATTGTTTATCTCACATAATGTGGGTCACAAGGCAATATTTTCCCAAAAAATAATAGAAATGTATGTTTAAAACCAACTTTTTAGAGAACTTTCCTCTCTAGTCGGATATGATTGAGCTGGTAAACTGAATGTAGTATGTCTGTATGAATATCAAGTCCATCTCCTCCTCTTCAACAACATTCTCCAAAAAGCAGTTGAAATACAAATTCAAAAACCACTGGTGTTACCATATAAATGGAATAATCAACTCTGCAATCTAGAAGATTAATCATTGCAGGGTGTGGCACTGAGGACCAAGGTATATGGTTTTGGCACCTTATTAAAGTTACAATTTACTGAAGGACTTATATGGTTTTCTAGTGGTCTTATGAGTGTGGTAGTTGCCTGCACATCAATGACCCTACGAGAGGTTTAGCCAGGATTTGAACCTCCATACATGGATTCCAAAGCCATCTCACCATGCTAATTATGGCAGGCAGGCAATGTGATTATGTATATGAGAACTTCCAAAGATTTTCTTATTTTATTTTATTTTATTTTATTATTTTATTTTATTTTATTTTATTTTATTTTATTTTATTTTATTTTATTTTATTTTATGTCACCGTACTGAAAATTAAAGCCAGGGGCATTTTACCACTGAGTCACACACCCAGTCCTTTTTATTTTTTATTTTTATTTTATTTTTATTTTATTTTTTTTTAGTTTGAGACAGGGTCTTGCTAAATTTCCAGCCTCGCCTCAAGTTTGTGATCCACCTGCCTCAGCCTCCCAAATCACTGGGATTACAGTCATGTGCCACTGTACCTAGCTCCAGAGGTTTGTTTTTCTTACAGTGAAGTCTCAACAGGATTGCCTCACACTTGCTAGCAATATACAAAAGCGATCCTAAAGCTCTCTTTTCTAATTTCAGGGAATAAAAGCACATAGACCCAGTAACACCTTGTGATACTTCTTCTTACTCTTTTAAAATCTATTTAGCCATATTGAACATAATATGACCCAAGTATTTGTAGGCTACCATTACTATATATCTTGTTTAATATAAATTTTATATGTATTATCCCATGCAAATTGTCAGTAATCCAATGAGGAAAGTTTAAGTATGAATCACAAATAACAAAAACTGAATGAAATACAATTAAGACACAATTTGGCGAGAACTTTTTCAAAATTCACCCAGATTTAAAGTATTAGAATAAAGACTTCAACTCAGGCTGTCTAATTCCACATCCTAGGGTTGACATGTACTAAATACTTACTGCCTTATTGTTCTTTAGTTCAAATTCTGCTATTTTGCCACAGAACTTGGAGCCACACTTCTCACATCCTAATTTTTCTTTTCTACAAAATATAAATAACTGTTAATCAACATTACCCAAAAATATGTGCTTCATAACTCCCATTTAGGGATGTTAATTTTATATAAAATATTCCATGGTCAGTGACTTAAAATGCTAGGTCAAAAACTGTTAAGCAAGGAGTCCTGACATACTTTCAACATGCTAAAAACTAGCCAGGTGTGGTGGCGCACACCTGTAATCCCAGCACTTGGGAGGCTGAGGCAGGAGGATTGTGAGTTCAAAGCCAGCCTCAGCACTTAGTGAGGCCCTAAGCAACTCAGTGACACTCTGTTTCTAAATAAAATACAAAATAGGGCTGGGGATGTGGCTCAGTGGTAGAGTGCCCCTGGGTTCAATCCCCAGACCAAAAAATAAATAAAAATTAAAAAAAATACTAAAAACTGTCTCTTAGAAACTAATATGGTGTGCAGCATTCATTTGAAAATGACAATGACTGTATTTCTCCCTTCCTGAACTTCTACCCTCGGTCTAGTGGAAGTAGGGTTCAGGAAGCATATGTTGGGGAATGTTAGATGAGATCTCTAAATTTCATTTTGCTCCAATATGCTCTATTCTACTAAATTCTTTCCATTTTGTACTCCTTTCCAGCATTGTTACCATTGATTCCTACCTCATTTCACACACTCAACCTACTGTGAGGCACACTGTCTTGGCCTGGAGATGTAGAAAAAAGCATATGACCTACAACTTAAGCATTAGACTCTTTACATCATTTCTAATGCTTGCACCATATGCTCTATTTAAATCACACTTCCATGTGGTTCAAGTGTAGGAGGGATTTATGTATCTAAAATAGTTTCTCTTTAAAACTCAGCATATATAGTATATCTATTTGGAACCTTTCCAACGCAGCATTATTTGATATAGGTCTTCATTTTATGTTATCTTTTTTTTTTCTTACTATTTAAGGGAACTAAGTAGAGATACCTAGGTCAGAGGTTACTTTCAAGCTCTAACACTTGCTAACTTTGAGATCAAGAAATGAGAGCATTTATTCTCCTGGTTCCATGGTCTGCAGAAGGGTTGAAAATAGCATCATTTTCAGGCAAGTATTGAAAAAAATTAGTACAGTACTGGTGGAAGATGGGGCATCCAATGAAGATTAGCTTTCACTATAACCTTAAAATCACCTTAGTTTTGATTTTGCAGAGTCTTATATGCTTCTTGGTTTGTGCCAGAGTTTGGAGTTACACAGAAACTCAAGGTAGACTTGTTCTTTTATTATCTTTAACAAGATAATTTGTACCACCTGCCAGAATAACTACTAGTGACTGTTCTTCAACTAAAAATAAATGAAACCCTTTTAGTATGTTTTTAAATGTACTGCAGGATTGTTGGGGTTTTTTGGGGGGGCAAAGTTGTCTAACTTTGTAATTTTCACCCAGAACTTCCCATTGATCAAGAAATTCCACAAGAAAACATGGGGGAAGTATGGCATCAGTTCTAGAAGATGCTCACTATAAAATGGAGACAGTTTTGTCTAACATCACCCCAACTAAAATTCAATTCATGACTAAAATGTACACATTAAAACTAATTTGAATGTCTGAGTTAACTATAAAACTTTACCATGTTTGTCTGGTTTTATGTAGTAGAGTTAAAAGATAATCCAGTTTGCAGTAATCTTAGAGTTCTCAGTTATCATGACATCTCTTATGCATTATCTATGTGCTTCCTGTAGTGCTGGTTAATGGGGAATGATTCTGACATACATTACTCATTAAGCTACAAATATGAAATCTTTGAATTTTTAAAAAAAAAATAGATGCCAGGTATTTCAGAAAAATGTGTTTTAGTAGACTGATACTTTTTTAAAAAAGCACAATTTCAGAGCCAAGGAATAATTGTGTTTTCTTCAACTGCTACTTGAACTATCGTCATTTCCTTCCATATATACTTTGCAGGTTTAGAAGGGTCAGGCTTTGCAAAGAGCCAGGCATGGTGAAACTTCCTAGCCTAGATGGAATACGAACGTGTTACACCCATTAAATACCCAATTCTGCTGAGTTGCATTTGTTTCAAAATGTATTTTTGTTCAAACTATTTACCCTCTTCCTCTGATTTCCATTGTTCCTTCTTAATACCTGTGCATTCTAGAAACAACAGAATTTAGGGCATTTATCTTAAGTTTTAAAACATTCCTCTTTACTCACAAACCCAGCAGAGGTGAACATTCTATTCACTTGTTTTGAATATAATTTCAGGAGAGGATATGCCCTTTAAGTAGAAAAAGAGATTGTTTATGCATAGCTACTGCAAAAGAACAATTTTAAGATGGGCTTTTACTTAACTCAAAGCAGCCAGGATAATTGCAGGACAATAAAATTTAATAGTATACACTCTTTCAAAATAAAGTTTTTTTGAGTCTGTTTTTAAATAAGCATAATATTGATTTCAAATTGTGAACATATGAAAACCCATGTGTTCTTTTTATTGTTTTATCTAACAAGGAATGTGGGTACTTTAAATACCCTTGATGTGTCTGTGGCTGGCAGAAGGATTTCCCCTCCCGTGAACAAGAGGCCCTGTCAACTGGGAGCTCAACTGGAGGTGCAGATAGCCGTGTGGGTTTTCTATTGACTTCCTGAAATGCACCCTCCTCATCTGGTCTGCCATTTCTAGTGTGACAGATCGGGGAGATGATTTCATCATTAGACCACACCATGTTATACCATTTGGGGCCAGGTGTCATCTCTGGGGAAGAGAAGAGAAAGAAAGCTTTTGTCAGAGAGGATTTCTCTTGTTTCACTTAACATGAACTCAGCCTTTGGTACTGAAAGAATAAAAAATTACCAACTGATAAGGCCATCCCCAGGCAGAGTTTTCATGCTACCCAAGGCAGTTTCCACAATTATAAAGATCCTTCAATAATCTGTCAAAAACTGACATCCCTGTGTAAAGAGCTGTTCATTTCTATATCTCAGTCTGGATTGATGTATGTGCACTTTTATATCCTTCAGTTCGATATAACATTTGGCCTTTCATGTTCTCAGTCTAAGCTACGGGGAATTCAAAGCTATTTCAAAGTGTAATTATGCCAATCTGCATATAAAAGGCTATATGTCCTACAGAGGGTTAGATGGAAAAGCAAACTCTTTCAAAGAAGAAAATTAGAAGTAATTCCCACAACTAAAATTCACTAAAGTTAATACATTTTTCATCTTATGAGAACAGTTTTATTTTTTTAAGCTAATAGATTAATCCAGAAAATGGTGAGAATTGTGTGTGTGTGTGTGAGGTAGAGAGGAATAAAGAAGATCTGAAAATGAAGAGCAAACAAAGAAACCATGAACACACATTATACATAATGTTTGGGAGAATGGACACATCACACCAAAAAATCAACTCTTTATATTACCATGACAGACAACAGAATTCTCACTTACATATTGTATAAGTTATCTCTTGCTGCATAATAATATTCCCCAAAACACAGCAGTTTCACCCTTAAACACTTATCTCACAGTCTGTGTGGTTCAGAAACATCAGTGTAGCTTCACTGGATGCCTCTGGCCCAGGTCTCTCTTGAGCTTGCTGTCCAGCTGTTGGCAGGGTCTCGCCTGAATGCTCAACTTGGGAGTCTGCTTCCAAGCTCACTCTTGGTCGTTGTCTGGCCTCCATCCCTTGCAACGTGGGTCCCTCCGCACAGCTGCCTCCACACTTCTGCAAGCAATCAAAGAAAGAACAAGGGAGTGCATAATAAGGTCCTCAATATGGAAACCAGAGACTTTTTAAAATAACAATGTCAGCTGTGATGTCCCCTCATTTCAACCACACTGATCTTTAGAGGTGGTTTACTGTATTGCTCTGACATTCAAGAGTGGTGTGCACACCATGGGCTTCAACACAGAGGTGGACGTCTTGAGGGCCATTGCAGCATCTGTCTACATGCACTCACACTGAGTTGCATTTGGCCCTTCTTTATAATACAAAAGACCTTTCAAGATGCAAGTCCTTAAAAGTAAAGCTACTACACAAATTCTTCACTTCTATTTTTTTCTAAATATTTTGTTCTCCACATAAAATCTTGGTAGTGTTAGAAATCTTCACAACTTTAAAATGATGAAAAAGTTACTGAAATCTTTAAATAACAGTTTTTATCCTTTTTTTTAATGGAAATTGGCATTAAAAAAAACTCCCAAACATAATTGTGTAAATTCTAGAGCTAACAAAGTATTTAGCACAGAAGTTATGTAGCATATGGTTATCCTAGTCCCAAACAGTAAAATGTGTCTGTATGTGCCAATTCTTAATTACCAGCTCATTAACACTCAGGTGTCAATTGCTGGTGGCAAAGGCAATACCCAAATGGCCTAGTTTCTGTCATGCACAGTGTAATTAAATTGACCTCAAGTACTGAAGCTTGCTAGTTTCCTGATAGTATTTGGACATAATTTCAGGCACTAGTCAAAGTAGAGTAATGGTAAATAAACCAACATAGTAAGAGAAAAACTATACTAAGTTTTAAATTGCATTTTCATATATAATTAGAATCTTAAAGACAATTAAATAAACATTGCTCTAATCTATAACAAACAGAACATTGCATGCCATAATTTGATTTTTATATTATTGATCTAAAATTCCTTTAGAATTTAAGATTCGATGAAGTTGTTGCAAAACCAAAGTGAAAGATAAATTGCTGTAATGGGGATATTTCAGGAAACTCAAATAATGTATTCTGTGATTTTACTTATTGACATGTAATGAAAAGAATGAATTATTTAACTTTACATTTTAATTATTAACTCACAAGTATGACTGAATTTCAAAACTTGCAGTGGTTTTCAACACAATCCTAACACTAAAAGAACATATTAACAAGAACCCTCATTCAGACTCTCAGTAATGTAGAGTCAGATCCTCATGACTTTCTCTAAGATGTTTCTCATTATGTCCCAAGTTCATTTTCCAACTTCTAGTTTAAAGAGACAAGAGACATAAATTCACTCACTAACGTTTCTTCCCCTCCCTCCCATACTTTGCTAAAAATTAAAAGAAAATTTGAAAGGCACAACCTAAAAGGTGCAGTGGAAGACAGACAAGTGAGGAAACAATATGGAGGACATTTGGGGAATTCTGGATTGGAGTAATAAGTTGTGAGGGACTTTTAGTATTGAAAATAATCTTTAGAGTATAAAGAAGGAGTATAAAGAAGAAATATAACTTACTGCACAGAAAATCAAAGACTCAGGGATTGATAGGCAAATTAGGTCTGAAGTAGGAGTGAATAGAAAATTTAAAAGTACAGTCAAAAATGTTAAGCTTGAAAGGCTGAGGCAGGAGGCTCTCAAGTTCAAGGCCAGCCTAAGAAGCATAGTGAGTCCCTAAGCAGCTTAGCTAGACCCAGGTTTGAAGTGAAAAATAAAGGTTGGGGATGTGATTCAGTGGTTAAGCACCCCTGAGCTCAATCCCCAGTACTAAGGGGAAAAAATCTTTAAGAGACTGTGAGACCTCCCAGATGTCCTCATCTGGGGTGCTCAGGCAGTCGATCAACTACTCCTAGGGTTGGAAGATGGTTTCATTCTCTACGGGGCTAGAGACAGGAAAGCCTAGATTGGAAGACAGCACAGCTTAATGAGTGATCATCACAGCAAGAAAAGTTTGAATCTTGAGTCCACCAGATTTCTTTTCCCAATTATTTCTCAGAATATAAGTACCCATGCTCATACTTACAGGCAATCTGAAAATATTTCTCTTGAATATCTAACTAGCTCATGAAGAAAAGAATGCCTAAACATAGTAACATTGGGAGTTCTCCAATTAAATGGTTCAGCAATATTATCCCATAAATACCCAACAAGCCCTGCTCAGCAATGAAGTTTACTTTCAGCATTTTAGGGTTCCTGTGTTCTTAATTATAAGAACACAGACAAGTATCATATTTTTTTTTTAATGTTTGTGATACTAAGAATCGAGTCCAGGGCCTTGAGCACACAAGGCAAATCTTCCACCACCTACATCAATCCCAGACCACCATTTTAGAAGTCTCCACTACCATTCTAAAAAAGAGACCTCATTCAGGAAAAATAAAATCTAAAATAAACTATCATCCATAGTTAACAGATGAATAAGAACAAAGAATTACACATATGAAATCTGTTCAAAATGCCTTTCATAAGGAATATTCAGGAAAGAAGGGCCTCAATTAAAAGAATTATAATAAAAAGCTCAATAGAAGTTTGGAAAATAAACACTGTGGAAGATAAAAAAAGTCACTAACAGGTTTTAAGAGAGACATGGTAAAAACAACCAAATCTCCCAATAATTAGATTCTCGGGAATATTGAAAAGAAGAAAAAAAATGAAGACAATGAGGTGTCCAGTAGAAGAGATGCAATACCCAAACAATAAGAGGATGAGGAGGAGGAAGATGGGGGTGGGAGGAGGAGGAGGAGGAGGAGGAGGAGGAGGAGGAGGAGGAGAGCAAAAAATGGTGAAAGCATTAATTCAAGAAAATGTTCAAAAACAAAGTCTCAGGTTTGAAGGTTGAAAGTTAACTAAACACATGCAGCACAGATGAAAATAGATCCATATCAAATTACATGATATTATGAATTTTCAGATTTCAATAATAAAGAGATCTTCCCATGAATTTCCAAAGGCACTGAGGCAGTTCATGAAAGTTTTATTCATGAGAATGCTCTATATGGGAAGACGATATGGAAACCCTCTCAAACAATCTAAACCTAGATCAGGCAGACTTAGCTTGGGTCAAACCTCAAAGAACTTTTAAAGTGCTCCTAGAAATCTTCGTTCCACCCTCCTCGCCCTTGAGAGATAACACCTGAAATAAAGGCCCAATGTCATGTGCTGCCTCAATCTCTAGCCTCAGAGAGCCCCACTTCAAGTTCTCTTCCTCCTTGGCTCCAGAAGATTAAGTTCCTAAGCCAGACAAACCTGCTTCCAAAGGAAAACCAGTTGCAAGTCTTGCTTTCTTGGGTAGTGGGTTTCGGTTCCCTGCTAATACAAGGTGTTATTCCAAGAAGCCCATCACGCCAGCCATGGAATCTGGAGAAGCACCTGCCTCTTGAAACTACAAAGCCCTCTTGCCAAGGTCCCAGGTTCTTCCTTTTGTTTCCAACTTCTGTGCCCCTGTCCAGGTGCAGTGTCCCCCTCCCCAGGCTATGAAACTGTGAGATGAACATTGTTGTCAATCTCATCCATTGAGCATCCTGTGTAGCACATTCCCAGCTGCATACTCCAGGGCAGGACTCCCTCCCTCACCAACAGGATGAATAGGAAGTAAGTAAAGTAACCATTGGTCTGACCATGACCAAGAAAACCTGACCGGTTTTAATGAACTGCTCTTGAATAATTAAGTCGTTTCATGACACAGAGAAGGCTGCCTGAGACCTAACCACCAAGTACTTCAAATTTGTACTTTGACCTGATATTTTCCTCCCTAAAATGAACTTGGTCTCAAAAGGTGACTTGGTAATTGACGGTGTCTTAACATAACTTACTGTGGGGTTCAGTTTATGACTGCAGGTGATCTGAAATTCCTGCCCATAAAAGTAATGATAGGACAAGCTCCTACAGGGCAGGCTGGTGCTTGAGCACCATTATGAAGGTACGTTAGAGGTCTGTCATGACTGCATCTAGCCTGGTGAAGACCATCAACTGCTTGGAACAGTCATGTGGACATTATTTGTGATTGTGCATTACCAGAAGGAACCCAGGAAGACCACAGGGTGAGCTTCGAAGAAAGGAAGGACACCGATATCCCAGGAAGAATTAAGCAGGGCATCTATGATACACAGAACATTTAACAAGAGTCGTTCTTCAGGGTAGTCACCTTGTCCATCTGTGCTACTATTTCCCTTGCTGCTGTTCCATGCTCTTCCAAGGGAGTGAAGGTGCACATCCATGCCATTCCATGGCCCAATCAGTCATGATAACGATAGAAGGTTGAGGAGCATTGTGCAGCAGTCCCTGGCAGACCATCGGGGAAGTAATGCAATGACCCTCCCAGTGAAAAGCCCCTACCAATGAGCCGAGGCTTATCTTAGCACCGCTGCTTAGCAGCATGCCAAGGGGCTGATCTGATCACAGAGCATACCAAGCTGCCAGCATCACAGATGAAATGCCCTTATCAAATACGACCCCTGATAGAGAGAGGCCGACTGGAGGAGAGAGCCATCTATGGGGGGCACTGGGCTCCTGAACTGGTCATCCTTAACCACCAGAACATCTGCACCAAGGGTGACCAGGAGGCCCACAGAAAGCTGTGACTACTTTAAATGGTTATAAATCCAAAATATTCTGAGAAAATTTGCACAGAGAGAAAAGAGAAAAAGAAGAAAAGGGAGAGGAAGCCCACAGGGCTAGAGCTCTTTCAAATGATGATTCTGAACAACTGATCTGTGGGTTTTGAGCCCAGAATCCTTCCCCTGTGCCACTCCATTATCTATTTTTCCATTGCAACAAATGTCCTGATTGTCAGTGAGAGGAAAACCACTCCTGGCAAGCACCTCTATGGTAGAACAAGGGACTTAATTCAAACCCAGCTCAAGTCTGGGGTCTTTTAACCCACTGCCTTAGTTAGGAGGCCCCTAACCCTGTTGATGAAGACTTGAGGTTTCTAGAAGAAAAACTTTCTAAATATGAACAGAGTAAGAAAACATCTCCTCCAGTGACAGAAAAGGAAAGGGAAAAGAAGAAGGAATCTTGAATGGAGGGGCAGAGGGGGAGGAAACAAATGCTGAAACAAAGGTGCACAATTTAACCTCTTATGGTTCCTGGACTCTCTGGACACCTGTGATGGCTGTGACTTGCCCATGAACTTCTGATGCCAAGGGCTGTCCCTTGGTCTTCTACCAACCACCATGAGAGTGGCAATTGTTGGCCACATACTGGGCTGTCCTTAAAATAGCTCTCACAGACTCTGAGCTTCTGACCCAGCAAACTGAGCTGCATATTATGCCTTGGTCATGGATGCAGCATTCCATGAGCTTCACGTCATTCCCCAGGCCTTCTTTCAACATCCTGGAACCAAACCTGTACCTCCTAACCTACAAGGGATTGCCTCACCCCTTCTCAATCTCACACTAGAATAGGTGGTGCTAAGGAGGCCCGTCTGCTCTGAGACCACTTAACAACCTGAACAGCTGCTTGGGAACAACTGTGTGCATGCTATGGGGGCTTGTGTAGACCACCTTCCACCACTGGACACAGAGCTCAGGGGAATGTTGCTGGTTTTCATCCCTTAGCTGGGGTGTTCTTGATGAATGACAGGATGAGGCTCAGCACAATTGGTCACATATCAAGATATCATCATAATGTTGGATGCCTTGTGCAGGACATGGACCCTTCTGCCCTTGTTTACAAACTCCTGTTTAAGAGTTGATCCCTTTGAAAAACTGGGGTTCTCTCACCTCACAGATTCAGAATACAAATTAAGGTAGCAGGTATGACTACACAGTTAAAACCAAGCACTTAGGACTCCATATTAATTTCCCATGACCCTTGATTTTCATCTCTGGGCAGCTTCCCACTCTATCTTGTCCGTTGTGTAATGTGTCTGGAACTGCATGCAAACAACGTAATCAGTATACAAAAATAATTACTCTTTCTATTGAGATTTGCAAAACTAAAAATTACGTCTTGACTGGGTGATGCAGATCAAATGTGCATCATCTGGCCCACATGCTGTGAAAAGATGTTCACCAGTCTGCAAACACCAATCACCTGCCCTGAACAGCTCGTAAATCAGCTTCTGGACAAGATGGACTTTGGAGAAAGGTTTGACATCTCCTTGACCATCTGGCTTTTGGAATGAAGTTATCTTCCTTGCCTCAGTACTTTGCCTTTTGACTTAATTGACTGCCCTACAGCAACCAGCAGCCAGACTTGAGTCTGGTACATAGTATGAAGGCCACAATTCAAGCTCTTTCCAGAATGGTCCTCATTCCCATTAGATTTCTAGGTATTATTGATAGTGGTCAAGGTACTTATTTAAATTCTGAAAATAGACAGTATTGGGCACTTGGAGAAAGCATTCAATGCCATTTCCTTGTCTCTCTAGACTTAGGGAGCCAGTTTAAAACAGACATAATGATGGCCTCAAATAATTCCTATTAAAGTTAAAAAGTGGCTAGTAGACCCCATTACAGACACAGGCCTGTCATAGTCTAAATTTTTGTCCCCTGGGTCACACATTCTCTACACCAGTGGCACACAGGTTCCTCAGTTTCCTTTGTTGTCTGTAAAGAGGGGTACCTCTTAGGGTTCATGTTTTTGAGAACCACCTCCCATGTAGCTTTCTATCCTTTCCTCAGGCTCCTACTTCACATCCTAGGGAGGCTCTTACACTCCCCAAGAAATCTCACTTCATCTTCAAGATATAAATTGATGTTAAGGTTTCAAAGAGACAATTGTGGTGTAAGGATTGAAATTGAGATCCGATAGCATGTGCTGCTTTGATATCTGGCACAAGCAGGCAGGCCCTCATGGCCTAACATGCCCTTCTTCACTCTGCTCCCAAAGGTAAGATTCCCCTCATGAAATCTTCTTATCAGGAGACCAGCAGTAGTTCCTCCTTACTCCCAAAGAATGGGGTTTCAGTTCTAGATGTGCACTACAGAATTGCAAGCCAACCACATCACTCAGACAGCATCTATGGGACATGATTGGCTCATTTGAGCCTTAGGGAGGCTATTCACAAAGTCCCTAAGTGCAACCACAGTGTGGCCTTATGGCTGTGTGGTGTGCCCAACCCCACCCCACCCCAGGCTGTGAGAGTATGTGACGAATAAACTGCATTCATTCTCACCTGCCTGTCTAGGGTCAGCTATGTGTGTTCACCTCTTCTGTCACCAACTGCAAGAATAGTTGGTGATTACATGAACCCTTTTTCTATCTTCCAATTTTTATTAAGTATCTGCCTCAATTTGTTGAAGGAAGTTGTTTCAGCTGGGTGAATTTATTAAGTGGGATGAAGATGATCTGTAAAGTTTTGTATCTTTTGATGATTTTGTAAGTTTCCTGCACAAACTTTTCTGTTCTTTTTTTTATTATCTGTTTAAAGGCAACATCATCCTCTCAACTTCTTCTTGGAGAAGCAGCACTTTGTTAAATACGATTCTTCTAAGAGGTGCTCATAATGGTTTGACTCTAGTTTTACTTATTCACTGTCAACATAAGATGTTATTAAGAGGTATAAAAATGCATATATTAAAACATTTTATTTTAATGTAAATTCATAAAAGGACTTTGAGAAACATCTTGAGTTTCCTAAGCCAAATTTAATGAGTGAAAATCGTCCATCCAGGTGAACCTGTAGTATAGGAAGTGCATTGAAAATTCAAACATAAAGTAAGATTCTACATGACATAAATTATTCGAATGTTTTTAAATACACTTGCTCCTAGAATTTTAAATTAGAATCAGGCAAAGAGGCTGGAAATCTAGCTTGAGAATTTAGTGATGGGAAAGGGTAGGGTCAGTGTGAGTTTGAGGTCAGGCTCTTTCATGAGTTGGCCTGGGTTTGTTTCATCTTCTTTATACATAAGATTAGGACCATAATATTGCCAAGGCCCTGATCTGCAGTAAAATTCTCTTACTGTAAAGGAAAACAGAAAATAAGATTGATTGATAATAAATGTTAGTTGAAAAATGCAGATTCATCAACATGAAGGTTTTTTTTTGACCCTTCAAAAAATCTTTGCTAAAAACACTATTTGAACTCAGAGAAGAAGAAAAGATAAATAATGTCTTACAATTATTATGTCTTTATTTTTATTCAGATTTCTTCTTCTTCATTATGTATTGTCATGTGTGTGTCACGAAAACCACTGGAGACACTGGCTCAATCTGTACCCTTTTTATGTGGTCTTATGAACTTCTCTCCTATTTAGTACAAATTGTCCAGATTTTTTTTTTAAAGAAGCTTGAAAAGCATTCAAAATTTACACACCATTCATTTCTAGGGTCATTTCCAAACCTCATTTGAAAGATGTTAACTTCAGAAAAATTTTAAATAATGACCAGCAAATGTTACACAGAAAATAAAGCAGAATGCAGGACAGATACCACCAATTGGTCCTAGAATCAAGATCAGAATGCTCTGGAATTGTTTAAGTATCGTGAAATTCAGGGCCGACTTGCATGGTAAACATAGTTAAATTAAACAAAAATGAGAAAATGAGAAAGCCTGTCTACAAACAGGAGGACATTTCTGCACAAACTTTTTCCTTTCTTTTAGAATATCTTGTTGAAAGATAGCATGATCCACTTAAGCAAAGAAAAACCTCATCTTCCAATGTTTCCCTCCTGTCATCAGCCAGTTGAAGCAGGGCCATCTATTTGTCCTCTGAAATGTCTCTGGATTCTGTCCCTTCCCTGACATTTATCCTAGTGCAGTCTGAAAGTTAATCATAATATACTGTTACCTAGAGACTCAAAAAATAGCCTCTCCTTACCCTAACTTCTTTATTTTCCTTTTTCAATACTATGAGTTGTCTTGCTAAATCTAACACAGACAATGCTTAGTTATTTGCAGAATTCATTTTCATTTTTTGTTATTATTATTATATCTAATTTTGAGATTAAACTCTTCTACAGACTTTTAGAATTGTTTCTCACAAGACAAGACATTTTATATCCTAAACTAAAACTCTGTGCAAAAAACTAAACTTTAAAAATTACCTAATATACCTTTTTTGCTCCATAAAGTAATTTATGGCTGGAAACTTGCTTCCCATCTCAGCCACAATACCCTCAATAATCACAGCCTGGTAGCCTTGTCCTACTCCTTTATGAAACACTACGCCAGTATCACAAGTTTCTGCATGATCTGTTCGTGGCATTGCCAGTTTCTTCCCTTAAAGCTTCTAAAATTACAACTGCATTATTTCAGGATCAGTGTGACATCTTTAAACTGAGTAATATTTGCAAAAAAAAAAAATGTATGCCTGTCTGGTGATCAAATTCAGGATCTGAAGCTTGCTAGGCAAGTGCTCTACCACTGAACTCTAACTCCCCACCCTGAAAACCTGTTTGTGTGAATTCATGCATCTTTATCAAAGAAACAATGGAAACAAGCTAGCAACGTTAAGGCATCTGAGTGAGGCAATTCGATACTACATTTTTACAGAAAATTTAATATAATTCTTGTGCATTTTACTTTTTCCTAAGGTTTACTATATCACTTTATTTTGTTCTTGTTCAGGTTTTAATTCAAATTACCCGATGATTGGCTATTTTTCTCCTTGCTTGAACTTAATTTCTTTCTCTCCCTCTCCCTCTCTCTCTTTTTCTCTCTTACACACACACACACACACATACACACACACACACTTATGCGCTCCTCTGGATTCAGTTTTATTCAGTATTTTTTATTATTACCATTGCACGGTCGTTATCTTCTCATAAATAAGGGTGGTTTTCACACAGTGTCAAAAGCAATCAATCATTGATTTCATGGTGTTGCAAATCCCTAGCCAACTTGTAGATCATCAAATACTATTGCTTTCTAACCTGGTGCTTTTGATGTTCTGCTGCCTATTCAGTAAAAAGACCTGGGATACAGCTGATTTCCTGTGAGATGACTGTGTCCCTCCAGGTGTTCCTTCTTGGGGGGGTCTCTTTTGTGCTCTCTAATGTTCTGTTTTATCACACACCACCCCTGCATCACACACACACTCAAACAGCACAGATATTGAAAGATATTGCCAGGAAACTTAGAAATGGGCCATTCACTCCATTATTAATTAGAAAACAGAACTAACAATAAGAGAATGCACACACTTCGAGTTTCAGACTGAAATCCTTCACCATGCCAACACTTGTGCCCGTTTTTTCATGATCAAGAGAAGAGTTACAATGACGAAGGAAGGGAGGGGATAGGAGGATTGTGTTCCTGATTTGGTGATTGCATTGTTAATTCAAATGTGTCTCATTCCCAGAAAGATTGGTTAAGGAATTACCCCACGATGATCAACTGCTCTCAAAGGAAAACAAATGATCAAACAAAAAAGTATCTTCATCTGTGCAATATTCTCATTAGAAGTTTCTACATGAATTAATACATTCTCTTTAAAAATACTTGTTTAAAAACACTGATTTAGTTACAGGTTAATATGAGCTATCTTCACGTAGAAAATTTTAAATCTCATTTCATGATAGGGAAAGAGAACTTTTAACTAACTGATTCAAAAGAAAAGGGGAAACTTCAGAAATATTTTAAACAGCCAAGGACAGCTCTAGGGAGCAGTTTGCCAAGCTCGAGATTGCCAACACCAAGCAGTCTACAAACAGAACAGTTAAAATAATCCAATATTATTGAACAGACGCTGAATACTGCCCAATTATTTCTAAAATGAATAGTAGTCATATGCAAAAAAAAGAATATCATATGCGAAAAACACAAATGATTCTGTTAAATATGCAATATTTCCAACATATATTTATTTGTATGGGAATAGGTATTTAGAAAGGGCATTGGCATCAAAGGGAAAAAGTAAGGTAAATACGTTATAGTGCAATCACGATGCTTTTTTCAGAAGTAAGGATAAAGGATTGCTCCAGAGTTGCAAGAGGGAGGGGAGGAAGAGGCTTGGAACTCAGACTCAAGTTTTATTTCCTAGGTTCCACGGCACTGGTGAAAGGGGAGGCAGAGGTGAGCAGAGCCCTTGAGTGGAAAACAAAAGGAAGCCCACTTTCACCTTGAGGTTTGGAAGTTAAGTGCCTCTTAGATACAAGTCTCCAGCAGTCTGGAATGGTGAGAAAGGAATGTTTTTCATTTGGAGGGTGTGTTCTCTACTTTTGGTAACCAAGAATAGTTGGCAAAGCAATGGGAGATGATATTAATGATAACATACACCACTGGTACGTGATCATCATGCTGTGCATTTCCCAGACATCAGTTCACATCATTCTCAGAAAAATGCTACATCTAGTATACTTATCCACATTTTCAAAAAGGTAAAGACTAAGATTCAGCGGAGAAGTAACTTTTCAAAAATATCTTCCCTGACTTTCTACAGCATTAAATAAGTTTAAATTTGAAACAGAGATCATATGGTACAGTGCTTTTCAAACATTTGGGGAAATGATGCACAGTAAGAAGTACATTTCAGATTGTGACCTATTTCACAGATGTATCTGAGAAAAAGCTTCTCAAGGAACTATTTACTTTTACATAAATTGGTATGCTTTGATATTTTTCTATCATCTATCTACTTTTTTTCTATTCTACTGACTTATTTTTCATGTCATTATCTTTGAACATTAAATTGATCCTCATGGTCCACTGATGGATTTTTACCATGATGTTTGATCACTTAAATATTTGGTCATTTAATTATTTCATATCTTCCTGCAATTTCTTTGGTTCCTAAAACACACTAGAATTTTCTTAAAGAAACATACTACCATATATTCGTACATCCCCTCATTGTCAGACTTCAATCTATAATAAAGTTTAGTTTTGCCTCTAAAAGTTCACAACCTTGGTTTGATGAAACAGTCCATGATACGGTATTTGGAAAGGGGGAAAGTAAGGGGCAGGCAGAAGATCTATAGGGAACCCAGGCACACTGTGATTAGAGCTGATAACAAGTCATGGAGAGTTATCATTCCTATGTATTTTATTCAGTACTTTTTCACCACCAGGTTGAAAATGCTAGATGTTTCATGCAAGAAAAAGACATAGTCCTCCCCTTATGGCCTTCTAAATGAACCTTGTGTGTGTGGTTTGTGGATTTGAACTCAAGAGTCACACAAACCACACAAAAGATTAAGAAGCAAGACATTTCTTCTATTACCTCTTAGATATTTCAGAATCAAAATTGCTATAGTGTTGATTCAGATTATCTTAATATTATGAAAAAAACCAAACCTTAATTCGTATACTCTTCTTTGTAAATTATACCCATAAGAATTTTTTCTTTTGTTTCTATGAAACTTAAATATGAAATGTTTCTAAATTTTAGGAAAAACATCTTTCTTTTATTGCTTGAAGGCACTCATATCTTATGTATGACCTCTCCATTAGTCTTTGTGGACCCTGGATTATTACAAATCAAGAAAGTTGAAAAAGAACAGTACCAGGTGGAAAAATATATATGCTAAGGATTCATTGTGGGTATCATGAAAATTGTGTGGAATTGCCTACTTTCAAAACTATAAATATAGTGAAATCCTTTAACACCTAGCATATGTTGCATCAAATGAGAATCAATTTTGAACAGATGTCCCCTTAGACCCGTTATATTAAGATTAAAATTACTAAATCAGCATTAGTTGTTTTTAAACTTAGGGCCGCATTTTTGCCACTGATTTTTATTCAAAACTCCCACAGGCGTCAGTGGAAGATCCATGCATGGAAAAATGGCATGATATGTATCCTAGTTTTATTTATTTCATATGTATACAGCAGTATAAAATAATATATTACATTTACACTCATTTTACTTACGTATTATTATAGCATTCACAGTAACAAACACTATAGTTAAGATCGAAACTCATCTTTTGTTATAATACCCTGTTTTCACTCACAGATAACTGTCTCAAAAAATGTGTTGAGAGCTGAAATTCCCTGCTTACTTTCAGCTCCAGAATGTATGAATGTTTGGAAATCTAAGTTCTGTCATTTAGAGATTTTTGAGTCTTGTGTGAAAATGTAATACTTTTGCATCCTGGATGCAATATTTTCACAAAACTCAAAAATATCTGGAGAGTAAAACCTCAAACTAAGCATGTGACAAGTTTTCAAGAAATAAGTCATTTTTTCTAATTTTACAAATACTTAAAAAATAACAGTGATTAGAAATACATGCATGCACACTAAAGGTATTAGAATTTTAGTCATATTATTGCCTGCAATACTCTGGCGGTACCCATCTACGGGCATTCTTAGAGAATGCTATAGTCTAAAACCTATGCCAAGTTTTTGAAGAAAAAATACTCTACTAAACAGTTTCACAAATTACTGTAGAAGGATTTTGCTTGACTTAGCAGAGGGATCGTCCTTGAAGTACTAACAATATATAAAATAATTTTACTACTCCGTGGTGTAAAAAATATGGAATTTTGCTATTTTCTGTTTTTCCTTGTTAAAAAGGAACATAAAAAGGATGTTAATTGCAAAGCCTTACCACTACAAAATTAGACTTGAAAAAGATAAAGAACCCAAGATATCATAATATGAAAAATATAAGATTTTTCAGAAAAATCATCAAGTATACTAATGTTTTCAGTGTTTTTTTGATTTCCTTGGGTATTCATAGCACACATAGAAATGAGCAGGGAAAATCACATGCAACATCTAAACCCATCCTGCTGTCAGTCAAGAACACAAATACATCCGTTATTCTGCTTAGCAGTTGCCAAATTCCAGTTCCGCAATTATCCTCAAGATCAACTGAACTGCAGTCAGTGATTTTTGGAAGGTAAGAGAGTACAATCAACACACAGTTAGGGAGCTTAGGTGGAGAACTGTGTGGAATTTTTTCTTCCTCTTACTGAAAAGCAGGAGGGCTTCCAAATGGTAGAACATCTGATGAATCAAACTAGAGCACAATTAAGAAACGAAACAGAATGAGTAATTAAAGTAGTTCAGTCTTCTACTGTAGTTCTTAATTTGCAATGTTCGATATCTTCCTGAAGAAAATATACATGTCTCCTTAATATTTCCCAAGAAACGATGATACACTTATGTTATTGACATTACTATATCTTTGAAGTAATTCTGATGTAATATTTAATTATTTCATTTAAAATGGTTTCACAAAGTTATGCTTAGAAGCAAATAATCAGAATTTTACATGTGGATGAAAAATTTCTAAAAACTGTCATTTGACATACCATTGAAACATTAAAACACTGTTTCCACAGGAAAATTTTCTGACTTTTACTGCTCTAAAACTCATAGTGTTAACAAGGAGTAAATGGCATGAATATACACTTATGAAATAATTTATTTATGAAATAACATCTACTACTCTGTATATTATTTTTCCTTTACATATACAAAAATTATGGAAGACTGGATGTCAGAATGACCAGATTAAATAGAAAGCCTATAATTCCTTGATATACTAGCTTAGTAGATATTTATTTAGCAAACTTCATTGTTAGTTGGTTGCATTTTCTATTTTTTATTCCCTTCATGAATGGACAATATTTTTGACAATTTACTAAAATTATGTCTTTATGTAACTTCTGACCCACTGTGGATGCAGTTGTTGATTAATGAACTAATCATGTAGTATTTTGCTTTGGAATAATTTGTCCTTCAAAATAGGTAAACTTTTCGGAATTTTTTTGTGGAATGATATTATAATTTAAGAACTAAAATAAACCTTACAGGAGATTACTATGATATTTAAAAATAGCTAATATTCAAATATACAGTATAAAAAGTTGATTAAAGAGAAATTATACACAATGATATGAAGGGTTAAATGACTAAAGAAAACACCTTTAAATCCAACAAATTAATATATCTATTATCTATGAAGTGATTATAACATTCTCTTTCAATAGAGGTAATAAAAAGGATGGATGTGGATTTCCCCCCTGATTTTAATTGATGAATGAAAGGGCTTAATCAAAGCAGTGATTCAACAAGAAAATAACTTTCTTGTTTAAAAAGCAATCAGAACAAACTGATTTTTTTCAGTTAAATTATATACAAACATTTACTTACTAACATAGTCTATCATTCAAGATATTGATGTAGCAAATGTCAAAAGTTGGGAAAATGTTACTGGTGACGGTATGTGCTTTCTATAGTATGAATGATGGGTTAGCTTCAGCTTTCAATGGTCCCCCAAAGACTGGAACATTAAAGTACATTATTTTGGTATATAAACGGATTGGGATTATGACATTTTATAATCTAATTTGATAACAGTCAAATGTGTGATATTGAGACATCACTCTAAAGGTAGACATCAAGGACATGTGAATTAGGTATGTATTTTAATGTTAAATCTAAAGAAAACATTTCACTTCGATTACCTAAAACATAGGTGGAGACTATTTGTTTATTTTCAGTCTATTCTTCATTAACATTGGGCAGCTCAAACTATCACTGTATGCAAGATCAGTTAAAATTAAGGGAAGTATTCAAAATAGGTCTGTCACTTGGATGGGACGAATGTGGACACCATGTTCAAGGCTTTTTAAGAGGGGAGCCATGACAGTTTTGCTTTTGCTTAGAAAATCATCTCATGTTCTCTCATTTTTCCCCTCTCTTAATTGTGTTTCAACAAGCAATAAACCACAGTAGAAAAAAAAAGTATGTAAAAGGAAGGAAACTGCATCTTACTGAATTTAATCATTAACCTGCTGACATGAAAGTAAAAAGCAAGCTTGATTTTTCAAGGCTGACTCATGAAGAATTTTGTCATTAATAAACACTGACTACAGTTAAGATAGAAAATTTTCACACATAATACTGAAACAATGATGTACCATGTATCTATCTCCAAATTTATTTAATGTTTTAAATTTAGAGATCCTTTATATTTTGTGGTTATTCTTGACCAGTTCAAATACTTATATATCTCTATATATTCATATAGAGTTATAAATATATTTTATATTACTGTGTAATTGAGTCACAAAACTATGTAAAACTATGTAAAATAAAATTCTGTGTGAGTAATATGATTGAGGACTTCTTAAAATAGTAATCTTCAATTACATATTTTACACCACAAAATGTACACACACCCAGTTTTTTATCTAACAACAAGTACAGGTGAAAGATTCCTTATAAAAGCATTAAGTGATTCTAAATTCAAAGCCATAGAAATAGAATCAGAATCATATAGATTGTTAGATATTTTGATAGTATATATTCAGTGCTCTGTCTGGTAACATCCACAGCTACATCTTTGGCATTGAAAATTCAGTATGAGTTCTTGACAGAATTTTGTAGCTTAGAGCTTTGTTTTCTTTTAAACAAGGAAAAACAGGGTTGAATAAGAAATGAAAACTGGGAGGAAAGTATTAATGATATTTTCCTTAGTAAGTTTATCTTTGGGACCCTGAATTACCTTTCACTTTATTGTATGATGTGGACTGTATGAATCCATTTAAAAACCAACTGATTTGTACCACATTTTAGGAAATTTATATAATATAATATATATATTTTATATTTATTTAGAAGCTTTGAAATAGTACAGTAAACACTTTGCAACACGGTGTATAAACTACAGAATGTCTTTGATATTTTGTGGGTCTTTAGAATACAACATTTTTTTTATAACCCACAGGTGAAAAGAACATAATCACAATCTCTCTTGTAAAGTTGGAATAGTTTGGGGAACACTTGATCACACAAAAATAATATAAAACAGTCAAGTTTAAAACAGTGATATTGCATTTATAATGCACAAATTTCCTTTATCTTTATGACTGGCTTCTTGTGGTGAATATAAACATCTAAAGGGCTCAGTGACATTTGGAGAGAGAGATATATAGTGCTGTAAACAGGCACACACTGATCGGAGAGGCAAAGTCAGTTGCCTCTGAAGTTTCTACAGTTCTGCACATTTCAACTCATTTCTCAGGCCTGCTGAGAGCAATTAGGTCCTATAATTGGCCACGATGACTCCGCTGGAAATCTAATACTCAGTCACACACAACTAACTGGATGGCCAAGATAATGAAGTTGAAAAGTTGATGCTTTTGTTGGTCGACTTTGTGCAAATCATGCTGCTTCAGGTAAGTTCTGTAGAATTGACTAGCATATCCTTTTCCGTGCTGTGAAAAAGAAAGAAAAATACTCTAAGAAAAAGTGGTTGACTTTGAGAGTGTAGAACTGCACAGTATTGTACAAGAACCAATGCAACTGCAAACTAGCTGTCCTCTCGTACAACATCCACTTAGCTCCAACTGCCAGTGTGCTTTGGCTTCTAGGAGTCACTGTCGTTCAGTGGGGTTTTCTGAAATTTACAGTTTTGATGCATGTATAAATGAGTTTTGCATGGTCAATACATAATCTGTATACCAATTATGAATATGAAAAGGTTAACTGTTTAAAGTCATCTACAAAACAATCCCTACTTCACTCTTTACATACTATCAGAGTTTAGAAAAAAAAAAGTGTGACTCTTAGATTTCAAGACCAAATCTTTAGAAAAATCTGTGAGTAATTAGCTATATATTAAATTTAGTAGACTTTAAAATGCACGTATATACATATAACAATAAAATGTCAAAGATAACTGTACCAGAGAATATTTAGACAGTTTAAAAATTCAAAGACAAATCACATTTTCTGGGTTTATTTTATCTCACTTTCTTTAAAGTATTGGAAAAATATGTTTGTGATGGAAAAAATGTTTGTTATGATCTACAATTTTTTAAAGTAAATTTATCTCCTAAGAGGAATCAGTTTTTTCAGAAAGAGGATAAAAACAAAGAAAAGAACAAAATACTGTCTTTTTGGTGCAGTATTATGAAACCTCTGACATGAAACGGAATGCTCAGATTTAGCTATCGAGGCTGATAATTTAAACATTGTATTAATTTGAAATGCTGAAGGACATTTTCCCACTTATACATAGTCTTCATAATATTTGACCATATGCACAGTGAGAACAGAAATTGTCTCCTCTAGATCACTATTCAGCAACTAATAGGTGCATAATAAAAATGTGCTGAAAATCATGATGCATGATGGATCAATTGACATAAAGATCACATCTATGAATATCTCATTAAAAATTAAGAACTACATTAGGTAGTACAACAACTATTTGTCTTTTTTAACAAAGATACTATGCTGATCAATTTAATATCTCTCTTCTCCTATTTTCCCTTATTTCAAGTAAATTACTTAATTATCTATTTTTCCTAGCTTTTTTTCCCCTGGTTCTTTCCTTTTCTTTTTTAACAAAGATACTATGCTGATCAATTTAATATCTCTCTTCTCCTATTTTCCCTTTTTCAAGTAAATTACTTAATTATCTATTTTTCCTAGCTTTTTTTCCCCTGGTTCTTCCACTTATTTTTTTCTCTAAAACTCAGTTTCTGACCCATGAAATGTCTCTTCACTGGTTCAACATTTGGCAGGTGGATCAGCTGAAACTGTAGAAGTCAGGTAACCCATTAACAGAAATTAAAGTGAGGATGATTATTTACATGTATTGTGTAGTCGCCATTATTGAAAGTAATCAAAACATTGTGTTATATAATATTGGATGATATAATGAATTATAAAATAAGTTAGCCACAGTTTTAGACTACAAAGTAGCTACTATACAGCCATAATGCTATAGAGAAGATTCCACAGAGAAATTTGTTCTTTTAATAGAATTAAATCCTACTTCCCTATGTCCTTGAATTCAAAATTCCATTTCATGGTACACTTTAGATAAGTAATTAAAATATATTGTATTTGTACCAATCAGAATCGAAAATTAATCAGTAGAGTAGAATACAGAAATACAGAAAATTCAGTAAATTCGATTGCAACCATAAAAATCCAAATTTATAAAATGAATTGAAACAATTAAAGTGACCAAAATAACTTACTTTCCCAATTGGACACTTTGGTGTGTGAAAAGAAACAACTATTAATAGGTACCCAAGATTCTATGCTTTCTTGGTCAAACCAGGAAATATGGTAACTCCTCAAATATTATTTTCCAAATAAGTTGCAGTTAATACTTAAAGGTTATAGCTTTTTCTGATTTATAGGAAACCTCATTTTAGTAGTTCAAGGACCAAAGGAACTCAGGAATAACATGTTCTAAACCTATAAACTAATTCATAATGTGAAAAATTATATACCAAAAAACTACATCTTGTATAAATGCTGATATTAGCCAACCTAGATGATATTTAATTTACTAAAATATCATTTTTATCAGGTTAAGATGTTACTTATATGAAAAATTTTAGCATGATTTTGTATGTTTGATTTCGACTGAAACAAAATAAAACTGTATTATTAAAAGGGTTCACATTTGTAAGAACACAGAAGATTTAGCATACATTATGCTGAATATCTTAAATACAATCCTAACCTTAACAGACATATTGCAATTGCTGCTTAGAGTTACATGTGCATTGTTTTTATTTAAAGACCACCCATTCCAGGAGTTGCTTAAATAATATAATCATCTTTTATTAAATTGACCTTCTCCCCACTATCTGTTAATTGAAAAATGCAAACTGAATAGGAGAAAGGTAAGAGCTCAAGTCAAGGCTGGAACAATTAGACTTGAGGAGGGACAGCTCCCTCCACTTCAGAAGTAAATCTCACACTTGTGTTACACTGACTATGTCACAGAAATATGTTACACTATGACTACAGTTATAGTCACACCACTTATTTCAAAACTTTAATGAGGACAATTTAAAGACTGAATTGTCATTTTGCTTTTAGAGCTGATGGGTTACATTAGGCAAGTAACAAGCAAATATATTGAACAAATGTGATTACATTTTAGAGTTGGTGCCCAGGACAACTGGTCCACAGTGTTTGGTATTAGTACAGCTATTCCTTTGCTGATGCATTTCAGCTTGTGAAGAATGGATGGAATACATCGAATGTCAGGTGGTTTCTGATGGATTCTACCTTTACATAGAATTAGCAACTCACACTTGAAGAATTTCTATTTTCTTTCCATTTCATAAATGCATTTGTTTCTAGCTATGCATCAGCTTATGTAAGGAACTGATAACTTAATATTAAAGGCTTTATTTTCAGTGCAATCAAAAGTTATAGAAAAGGGACTGTGTTCCTTTTTATTTTATGCAACTCTAGTTTTTGCTTTCTGTTTTTTTCCCACAGATCACAGAAATGTTAGATGCAAGATAATTAATGTCCTAAGTATGGATGAAAAAATACCCTTAATGGAAAGATATAATCAAATATCTACTTTCTTGTTATTTAGCACACAATCCTTAATAAATATTTAATAGTGTATATTTTTCCATTGTGGAATCCTATCACCTTTTATAATTTGCAAACTATAACATTAAGCTGTGGGAAAATATTAAAAATGTAATACAAATATTTATGTAAAGCTGATTAATGAATGACTTAAGAAGAAAGATGTAAGGTGTATATTGCATAATAATAAAATAATAGTAAACATATCCATATTGATATGCTCTTTATACTATGTAAAAGCCTGGTGAAAAATAATTTCATGCAACACTTTAAAATGACAATGTATAATTCAAACATTCACATTCCCATACTCACATTGCAATAAACACAAAATTCTCTTTACACTTTATGATGGCATAAATCACAGAAGCTAAGGCAATAAATTATGCTGTGAAGTAATATAATCTATTTCTCCAACTGAAAAAAGAAGAGCCTTCAAATATCTCAAATGATTGAGACTTCACTATAGTGAAAAATTTCCAGAGGCTGAGATCAGTAACCCACTCCAGAGCTCATTCACATGTTTAATGAGCCTCACAGTGAGACACTTCTTTATACATAAGGTGAATCTTGCACAGAAGGATCGGAGCCCATTACCCCCTGTGGAAGTCAGAAACACCTGCCCTCTGTTCCCTACATAAAGCACATCATAAACTTAAAGGTGGTTTAAAAGTAAGTCTGCATTAGAGATTTGTCCAGTTGAATAATCAGTTCTTTCAACTTTCTTATGTCTTATTCTTAAACCACTTTTGAGGATTCCTTTTAAAATCTTTCTAAAGATTTTTTTTTCTGTTTCATTCTATATTCAGAAATGAGCAGAGTAGTGTTCAGCCTTTCAGAGAAACTACTTGATTGATCTTTTACCCTCCCACTGAAAAACTTTTATTTTTTAACATATAGTATATTGTTTAGATTGTAAATTTACAAAATTACACAGTTTAAATTATGTGTACATATATATATATATGTTTGCATGAAAAAACTTGATTACATGTTATTGTGGATTCTTGTGAATTATTATACAACTGAAACCTTCTCTCAATATAACATATTGTCCTTGTGGCCAATAATAATATTTTAATGCAGCATAATCTTGAGTTCTGACTTAATTTGCAATGTCCTCACTATCCTTGGGCAAAATTTGCTTTTTTCCTCTCATCAGAAGCATGCTTTTTTATTCTCTCTTGACAAAATTACAGGATTATATAATATATGTGGAAAGTAGGTGTTTAGAGGTGATGGTACTATGCAATATGTGCCATGTTCAATCTTTTAGAAAGGCAACTGTGAAACAAATGACTCATACAATTCTTCAGACTATTAATGTAAGAAGTATGTTGTAAAGCCAAGTGTTTAGCTTAGTTCAAAATGTGTGTATATGCTGGGCTTGCAGCATCATTTGCAAATATTTATTAAATTAAAAAATAAATCCACGAATGTTTCTGAAGACAAGAAAATTGGCAAGTCTAGTTTTGTGAAATAGAAAAGTATAGCACTGAATGAGCAGAATGGACCAGGTCTAAGAGAAGAGAGAAGCCCAGTGTTGTCCCCTTCCATACCCTAGCTCTAGCAACTGGCTAGACCCCACCATCTCTCCTGAGAGTCTCAGGGACCCATGGAGATGGAGACTTTTCACTGACTGCAACATGTGCATTCAAAGCAAATGGGGCCTCGTTTTCTCTCCTGGCAGGATGTGCACAAGGAAGGAATTTGTTTGATAATCTATATGATTTCCTCCAAATCAAGTAAAGTTGATAAGCTGTACAAAGCCCTGAATTTACCACCAAAAAAAAATTTCAGAATTTAGTCCCTTTTAGTGTTTATGTTTAAACCAAATTTACTAAGAATTTAACAGCCTTAAAATAGGGACCTCTGTTTTACAAGTCTCAAGGTGTGTCCTTACCCTCATGTGGCTTTCTAGGAGGAAGTGAATCCCAGGACATAAGCAGATTCCTTCCAGATGGGGGGTGATGGGCACTTAGAAACCTCTCTACAGGGCGCATGACTGAGTGTGTCAAAAGGCAACAGGACACTCACAGTTGGCTCACTAGGAAGTGTTTACTCAAGGGATACAGTGACTGAATCAACCCCTCCAATGCTATCAGCAGGGAAGATGCCCTCAGAGCAACTCAGTTCTGTCTGCTTTAAAAACACGTACCTGCTTCATTATATTAACAGAGAGTACTTTGAACTATGACCAAAAAACTAGCAAAAGGATGTATGTCCCCTCTGTTAGACAAATCCCTCCAAACCATATTATCTCAATTGATTTGAACATGATATCAAAAAACACACAATAATCATTTGTAACTTTTCTATCCAGAAACAATAGTTGTCAATATAAAGATACGTTTATGTTAAATACTATAAGCATTAAATTTTAAATTAAATTTTATCTAAAAATGCTAAGAAAATGTGTGTGTAGAATTTTATAGAAAGGGATCTATTCAAATCCTTCTAATAATGTCAAATATTATGCCTTCAGAGCTTGATTTTCCAAAAACAGGAGTATTAGGATAACAGGACATGATCCTACCCAGGGGAATTTGCCAATGTATCAGGCTTCCCTTGACAAACAAACTCAATTGTTTCATTAGAACATTGACATCAGGTTGGAGAATGCATAATTTTTTAATGTGCTCTGACCACATATTGACAAATATTTTAGGAAATGAAAATGTAGCATACATTTCTCTCCACATAAAAAAAATACTGAAAAATTTTCAGGAATACTTTATCTTGCATTAAAATATAGAAACTCTGATTTGTTCCAGAAAATTTTGTAAAGAGTATCTTTTACATTGACAATAAAGAAATATCCTTGAAACATCTTCTGAAGAAAAAACCACTCAATTGTATCTTACTTTAATCACCTCGAAGGATAATTTCATTAAAGTTAGATAAGCACCAGTATTTTGCATTGCTAAAATTCTAACTATCTAATTCTAGATACCATTATGGTCCTTTGAAGAAGAAATACTTCCTCTGGGTTTTTTTTGAGCATTATGGAGCTGAAAATATTCACTGACATCTAGACACTTACACTTACATTTCAAGTTGTCCCTTCAAAACAACATAAGAAAATTATGGCAGTTACTTTCTTGTGAGGCCGAAATCAACAATAATTTTCAAAGTAGAAGGCATGAAATATACTTAATGGGCTTGGTCATCCCTGTAAACAGGGATGTTTTTCCTACAGAGTCCTATTTAGGACAAATAGCATTATTGTCTCCCAATATTTACTTTAAGTCCTCACAAAATGCACAACCTCATCTTTATATGAAAACCAAGCACAAATTCCAGCAAGCTAAGATAAATGTACAAAAATGTATAACACTTTCATTTTAAAAATACATACCCATGTATCCAATTTATTAAACACCAACAACCTGATTAATCAGGTGTAAAGTTTCAAAGTAATTTACCCACAACCCTAAAGAAATAAGCAACAAAAATAAGTGAAAAATCTTCTGGGTTGTTAAATGGAATATGTATCACAGTCCATCCAAGCATATTTCCAAAAAACCACACAGCACTCCGGACTGAGAAACAGTGTGCTAATATACAGCAATTTATTAAACATACTCGATGATCTTATTGTTCCTGATATAATTCAGTTATTTATGTGTCAAACAGTAGATTAAAAGCAGGAAGTGCAAGCTCTTGAAGATACAAACACACAAAGCTGAACACAGAGGATGCGGAAAACACAGCCCCACACTAAACGCAGATTTGGAACCTCAAAACTCCAGGTTGGAGGAACCCTGGAGTAGGGCTTCCAGATAGAATACAGGGTGCCAGAATTAACTGAATTCAGATAAACCGTGAATAATTTACTACTATACGTATGCCCCATGCAACATTTGGATATCATGTATTTATTTTCTTTTGTTAAATCTTGCAACTCTGTCCTTAAGGCACCTGCTTCGGGATACTACGGATGACATGCCAGGAGACCAAGAAAAATGTGCTGTGCTTTTTAATCATTTTATAGGAAAAAGTCTATGTAATAAGCCTTCTACATGTTTCCAAACAAAGCAATTTAAAATTAAGGTAGTATAATCCAAAAGGAGATAAAGAAATAAAATTGTTATCCAGTATATAGATTTATATTTCACCACTAATTGCCTAATCATCACATGTGAACATAATCCTAATTTCTTTTTAAATTATTTATATATATATTAAGATTAAATTTTAACCCTGGCTTTTGAGTGAAATCAGTTTTTGTAAGATAGATATCATATTATAAATAAAGCATTATTTTTCTTTGCATAATAAACAATTTTAAGCTACCTATTCTAAAATCCAAGCCTGGACACATACTTTAATTTTAGTTATATCCTGGACTCATTAAACTAACTCCTTCTCCCCTTTCAATTAAATCTCTCATCAGATAATAAGAGATTTGAGAAATTATGGGCAGTGAATCAAACAGCCATAAAACATTTACAAATGCTAAATTGTTGAAATAAGATTATACCATGTTGGTTAAAGCTTAAAACTCATCTTAGTTATATTCTAATTAAGGCCAAGATTTAGATCCCTAAATGGTTATAATACTTTCCATAAATTTAAACTTTGTTCATCTTGAGTTCATTTTAATTATCACAAATATTAAACTACATACAAAGTAAAAATGTTGTGTTGCTGGGTATGTTAGCACACATGTAATCCCAGCAGGAGGATCACAGGTTCAAAGTTAGCCTTAGCAATTTAGTGAGACCCAAAGCAACCTAGTGAGACCCTGTCTCAAAATAAAAAATAAAAAGGGCTGGGGATGTGGCTCAGTAGTTAAGTGTCCTTGAGTTCAATCCCTGGTACCCACCTCCAAAAAGTAAAATGTGTTATGTATTTACTTATCTATGCAAGTTTTCACAAAATTCAAGAAAAAGTTAAAAACTGAAATCAATTTTTGTGTGGCCAGGAAAGGATTCTGGTTAAACGGTATTGATAATGTGTATTGATATGAAAAATATCTATATTACTAAAGCATGACAAATATACAAACCTATCAGTTTATCTCATAATAACATTCCTTCAAAGAATCAAAATCTTGTAATGTTATTTTAAAAAGAATCAGCATCCAATAATACTCATTAGTTACTATATTACCATAACAAACAAATATCTATGAAAAAATGTAAATAGGCAATGCAATATTGACGATTAATAATACCATATTCTTAAAAACTGGTACATGCAGACCTCAGAAATCTGAATTCAGGTAAACTTCCTCCAGCCCTAGTTATCCACTGCCATCAACAATCTCAGGCTCCTAACCTCATGTCCACAAAGGCTCCCTGTCACATTCATGTTGAAGGTGACCTTACATTTACTTTCTACAATGCATATTTGTAAATGATAAGCTACAGGCCATTGAAAAGAAACAGAGTAGTGAATTAGCATCTAGGATGTGAAACACCACGTTTAAGGATTTGTGAAAGAGAAAGTGAAGTAACAGAAAAAATAAATAAAAGAGCTAGTATAGTTCAGGTCCGAACAAAAACAAGAGAATCAACAAATTTGAAACAATGAAAATCAGGGAAGAGTACAGAGGACTGGAAGTGATGAGGGTTTTGCTGCTTTTTGGCCTTTGGAGACCACTGTGACCACATGACTTACCAAAGTCTGGTAGATAGCTGGGAGAGTTTCTTAGAAAGGAAAGAAATGCACCCTGTCTGTTTCAGGATGCTTCTGGAGGCCATCTGGAACATCTGCTGGCGTTCACGTAGCTCCAGACACAGTTCCAGACATAGGATTCTAAATTGAATGTGCATGGACTCTAAAAAACTTTACAGTCCTGAGTCCAATCATGTTTTACAGACTATTTTATTTTTTAATTTTTTTAGTTCTCAATGGATCTTTATTTTATTTAATTATATATGATGCTGAGAATTGAACCCAGTGCCTCACACATCTAGGCAAGCATTCTACCCCTGAGCTACACAACCCCAGCCACTTACAGACTGTTTTAAAGATAGCAATTATATATAAGCATCTGTAAAATATTGGAGGAAGAATGTAGGTATCTTGTTTCTTCCCCCCCAGGGAAGACTTTTCTCAAAAGGTAAATGAGGTCGCATCTCAGCTGATGACAGGAGGTGCAGATAGGGAGAGCAGTGGCTTTGAACTTGAGAAGGCTCATTCCAGAAGCAGAACAGAATGTGTGACCACACAAAACTTGGAGGAATACGATGCATTGATGAACTCACAGGTGACTGAGTGACATGAACCAGAAAATATAGGCATGGCTAAGCACAAAAGGCTCTAATAGCCAGTATAGATATGAACAGCACCGTGGCTGTGACAGAGAGCCTCTGAAAAATTTTAAAGAGAATGTCTTAGAGAAATGTTTGAATTATTGACAGGACAATCTACATCAAAATTAGAGGGGTCCTCACTGATTTCACTGCACTAGGCAGAAAGGACTGGGATTGAGGAACCAAGTTTATACTTTACATGTTTGAAAATAGTCTGCTTTCCATCACTCTGAATCTTCAAAATGTAACAAAATATTTTGTAGTTAAAAAGACTGCCTGGGTATTGTGTGGCTAACTTAATTCTAAGAATAATTGTGAAGGGAAAAATGTAATGAAATGAGCTGCTTAAAAAGTGATTCTATCCCCCCATGTCAAGCCTCAGGTAATGTCAGCAGCAATAAAAACTAGAAACTTACAGAAGAGCACTGGATATTTTTCCCATAACTTTTAACGAAGAAAAAATAAGGCAGATAATGATCACAGACTAATATTAAATTCACTTTATAACTGTGAGACTGAGTATTTTTTTCCCTTATGAAAGATTGCTTCTGGGTTTATTCTTTCATGGAAGGATACAGGGAAATTTTACCCTATGAAGTTCTGGTCTGTGACTCAGAATTAGTGGAGACATAAGGACTATTTTAATTATAACATTTCAGATAACGTATTTTTAAGTGATTAAAGTGAGTACATGCATTTGATCAAATTTTTCCTAGGCAAAAGTAACCCCTGCCATGTCTCAGTCTACTAGGGTTTTCAGTTATCATCTTCCCTCATGCCCACTTCTCACTTGCAAAACCCTTAATTCAAGAAAAGAATGAACACTTGCATGCTTCCAAATAAAAAAAAAAAAATCAGACATAATTTGTTATCTTCCTTCTTCCTTCTCTGCAATGCACTTCTAAATCTGTTCCTAATTGGCTATCAGCATTCTGCTCAAAGTTGACTCCCTGCCAGCGCATGATCTCCATTATTGTTGTTGACGCAATCTTCTTTCAGTCACCCAGTTTCAGGACTAGAGAACTATCCCTGGTAACTATTGTATTTACTTTTTGCTGCTGGATTTATATTGCTTGTTTTCTTTTCTTCCTTTTTCTCTGTCTTTGTCTAAATTTCTCTAATAGTAATCCCTTTCTTTTCTTCTGCACCAGCAACATTCTTGTCCAGGTCTTGTTACCATGAAGCCTGAGAGCTGCAAGCACACTCTTATTACTAAACCCTAAACACACCCACTAACAACACACCTTACTGGGCTCCTCCTGACTAGTGTCCAATTTCATAAGCTTAAGATTCTAGTAGTAAGTTGATTACAAACATGCACTCTAGAATTAGATGGTGTCAAATAGAAGGTACAGTTCTTCATTGTTAGTAATGAGACCCTGGGGGTGAGTCACCGGACACCTCTTCTTAGTTCTATAATCTCTAAGTCAAGCACAGCAAGAATACATACTTCATGCCATAAGATATAGATGGATTCATCTCCAAAATGTGCAGAAAATAGTACCAGGTTCCTAAATTCTCAGTAGCTATAGTATTTCCATTAGTAGTATTATTCAAAACATCTCAATTTCCCCCCAAAACAACTTTCAAAACTCAACTTCGCTACACCTTTGGCATTATCTTATAGATATGGCAACCCAGAATATTCACTTGATGAATGTCTTATTTGCCACCAATTCTGCACTTTTTTTCCTGCAATTCCCTATAGCTAGAATGGCTTTTGTCTCTGGCAGGTAAATATCATACAGATATTGCCTGTATATTGCACAAAAGTGGGCTCTAGATTTTTTCCTCGATTACACCACAGGAAACTTTCCCAAAGATAAAAACAAAACATATTTTATTCTAATAAATATTTTGTTCCTATGATAATGAGAGGAGAAACTTAAAATAACACAGTATTGTTGAAAACCAGTGCATTTCATGAAGAGGGGAAATGCTTAATTGCAGTTGACCAGAGTAATTTCCCTATTGAATAAATACAAAAACAATTAAACCTGTTTTCAAATTTTCATTTCTTCCATAGTTGACAATAGTATTATTAAATGCAGAAAGTTTTACTATTTTATAAAAATGCAATTTTTTTTTCATTTTTAGTTGTAAAAAAGAAAAGAAAATATTATGATTTTTGAAAAATTGGGCACTGGAACTTTGTTGTTAGCTCTTTGTTATTCAGACAAAACAGTGATATATATGCAAAATTGATGTAGAAGGTGAAAGACAGAAAATGCCTAGAATCACAAAATCATGAGAATTACACAGACAGCCCAATGAATAAACCATAAGCAGAAAGTAAAGTCTGGGCAGCTTCTTAGGTGATTTTCAAATGGGGTTGTGCCACCATTTGATAGTTCTGATTCTGAAAAAAAAATACAAAAATATAGATAATAAGCCTGGTTAAGATAATCAAATTTATTAGGTAATAAGTTTTTAGTGAAGAAAAATGGGGGCAAGAACATGTCTCAGCTTTAATGTGCTCAAATACTGGTTTGTGGTACACATAGATCTCTTTGATATGTCTTACAGAAATACACAATTTTCCAAATGAACGGTCTCTTTTTATTGACTCTGGTGATTTTAGGGCATCTTAGTCTCTAACTCAAGGGTATTAGAAGCCTTAGGGGTAACAGTATCCTGTCCAAGGAGAGAATTTACACTAATGGGCAAGTACAGTTGTCAAAATATGGGTGAATCAAATTGTCTATACACACTGATTTGTATCACTCTGACAATTTTTTGGCTTGGAAAAATATAAATCATCCTTTTCTGCAATCATCAAATATAATATGTTACTTCCTAGACTGAAATAAAAATGTGGTTTCAAAAATGAGTATTTGTTGTCTCAGATTACCCTGTTTCTTATGCATAATCAAGTATCCTCATTCATTGTAAACAAATATAAGAAAAATAATTTCTATGAAATTTTAAAACTTATAATCATGCTCTGTGACTAACATTATCATAAAATGAATGAAGTTTAATCTTTGCTGTGCATTATACATCTGGTTCTGTTCCACTGGATTAATGGATAAAAAGGAAAAATAGGGATACTGTACTTTTGAAGTATGTCATGTGAAAGAATATATTTACTGCAGATGCAAAATAGTGATACATTGTGGAAAGAACACTTGGAGTCTGATTTTTCTCTGGGAGTAAGAGAACATAATTAGTTCTATTTAAGCCCAGCATTTTAATTTTGTCCATACTCAGGCTGATGTCATTGTTCCAGTTTTAACTGAATATATAGTTGTCTTTAACACTTAATAAGTGCTTCCTTTGGGCCAGGCACTCACTGCTTTAAATATGTTAAATAATTTATTCTCCACAATGAGCTTTTGAGGATCTATGTTACAGACAGGAAAACGAGTTACAGGAAGGCTAAAGAGATAACAGAGGGTGCACACCACAGCTAGTAACTGGCTGGATCAGTACTTGAACCTTGTCAGACAGTCCCCACCCCCAGAGCTCTTAAAGTACCACCTCACTTCTTTGACATGAGGATGTGTCCAAAGATCACTCCTATAAATACATAAGAAAGTAAATGCATGCTTTCGGGACAAAATAGAAAATAATATATTCTATTATTAAAAGTTCAAAGTTCTAAGAAAGTCAAATGAATGTACTTAGTGATGTTTGGGAAAATCCTCTCTGACAACAGGAAGGCTAGAGCATTTTTTGAGTTTACTAATGATACTACAATCCAACGAGATGACTTGGTTGTGCTTCATCTCCTTTGTAAAAGGAAGTTAAAAACTTCACGAATATGCCCATATGCACAAGGTCATATTCATTTCTATAAAAAATATGTCAAAAAAGGTTGGTGGTTTGTGTGAGGCCTGGGGGAAAAGGAGGGAGATAGAGTCATAAAAATGCTCTGGTGCATTTTTGGAATGACACAGAGCAGGTGACATTGGCCAGATCGCATCTGAGCCTTTGATCCGTGCAATAGGACCAGCTCACTTACAGTGAGTAGAGCTGCACTCTGCTGGCGTGATCACTGGTCATTAGGTGGATCTAGCTCCCTTTATGTTCTCAACCAGTTTCAATAGTGTTTTAAATGTTCCCCTAGAGATCTCTCAGAGTATCCCAGCTTATTTAGCTATTATATTTGTATTTTAAATTGTTATTGATCTTATTTACGCATCAGTCTGTGGTGAGTGTATGAGCCATAATTATTGTCCTATGTACCAGACCCTGGGAACACTATACAATGTTGAGAACATTTATATCATGGAGTTCAAGGCCAAACAAAACTGAGGACCACAGAAACTGGAACACTGTGGTGTTCAAAAAGATGATTTACTGAATGTACATCACACTGTTCTTGTCAGTAGTTTGGAAACGCCTGCCTAAAGCACTGTTTCTAAGGATTTTTTGTTTGTTTTTCTATAGTTTTAAGCTAATATGGAGCACCTTCACAAAAAATCATACTAAAAGTAATAGGGCCTATTGATATTTTCAATTGAAATTAGAAAAGAAAGTAAGTTAAATGTGGAGAACTTTAAAACATTAGGAAAAAAGACATAGATTTAAACATCTAAACAATATCATATACCCTCATTGAAAGGGAAGGTAATCTTCCTCCATACTAGATATGCCGGCACACTGCCAATAAGCATTTAAAAACATAATTTTCATAAAGAATTACTGCACAGTGAGCGATTTAAATTATCAAAGATTATGTTACTGAATCTCAAGTTCAATTTTAACTGTGAGAGAATGGAAATGAAATTACCCAATGTCAGGCATTTCCTATAAATAATTCTAAGGCAAGTACAAAATTTTAAAAATCAGTAGAAGAAAGGGACCAAGTGGACAGAGGAGGAGAGGGAAAGAACTACAGGGGAATGACATTGGCCAAATCATATGGATGTGTAACACAATTCCTATCATGTACATTCACTCCCACTCCAAACTATCCACTTTAAAAGGTGCTCCTATGTTGTCAACTATTAAACAATCCTTTGTCTGCACAAAACTACTAAGTATATTTATAATTACATACTTACATATAATTACATAAAATATTCTTATGTCTGATTCCAAAATTATTTACTATAGCCTGAGTTTCATAAGTCTTAAATCATAATCCTTAACTGACAAGAACTGTCACTTTGTAACAATTTATGAAATTGTTATTTTTATTATACCTCTTTCATCTCTTTAAATTTTTAAAATGTGTACTCAGTAGGTAGCTGCCATTGTTATTAAGTGTAACCTTCATGTTTAGCTAATACAATTCCTAGTTTATTTTCCTTTTCATTTCCTTTTACTTAAGCACGTGGTCAATTTAAGTTTCCATGTTACCAAGATAAGGCAACATTTTAACTGATTCTCCAAAATATTAACCCAAAATGATGATAATCGGTTATGATACAGACGGTCTGCTTACTCTATCAGTAACAGGAAGGTATGCATGGCACCTAGGTTCAAGGACACCAGGCAGTGTGACTGGAACAGTAATAATGGCTGTCTCATTTTTATTTAATTGTGCTCCATTTCACACTGCCACCATGGATTTTTCTTAAAATTCAGCAAAGGATAACATGATACCAAAAGTGGAAAATTCTCATGTTAGGAGAGATAAGGCGACTCAATAAAGAAAATGCTTAATATTTGACAAAGGAAGGTATTTCAAAATCTCCACTCATCTACCTTCATTATATAAACCATTATTTTATAAAAGTGATGTCCTCAGCCTTCAAGTTCAGATGCATGTATTACTAGACTAAAAGACACAATCTGTTAGGCACTGCACATGTGTGCAACTGACATCTGCACACTCAGCTCTTGCATACTACACAACTCCCCAAATCTTTTTTCTTAAAACTTGGTTTCTTAGTTTTTGTTTCTGTACGTTTTGTCCTCTGCTGCAATTCAGTGAGAGAGGTGGGGGGAATGCAGGTTTTAAGAAACCAAGCTTTTTTGCTTCTTCACATTTCTAACGAAATATGTATAAGAAGTCATCCATGGGGAGAAAAAGACATGAAATAGACATAATCAGAGTTTTCTCAATTGCCTCCTCGCCTTTATCATCTAGTCAATGGAGCTTCTTCCTTCCCTTGCCAGACCCAGCTTGAGAAAAGCATTTTGTGGGAAAAGCAACATCAGAGGGCTAGAAAGTGTAATTCCACCAAATCACAGCTGGCATATGCATGCATTTGGAGTTTGCAAAGCTTTCTAGATAAAATGTTTCCTATTCCTCAGGAGCAAATACCAGTGTCAGGGTCAGACACTCCTCACCCCTGCAACCTCAGGCTTTCATGGGCTAAGTAGATCCTTAAAGACAGATTAACTGATCACTATCTTATCTGTGCCACCATTTGTTTAAATACTTAACATTTATTATGCCATCTCTTCCCTTTTCTTCTCAATTCACAGTTCCTCAATCCCTTTAAACTATCTTCAGATACCTTATTTTCCCAAATGTTAATCTCTTTACTTAAAATCTCCTTGAAGCATTAAGGTCATAATTTATCACAATTCTCTTATCCGGGCTCAAAGAAATTTGAAAAAACAGACTTCTCAATATTTTACTCTTTTTTTATAACCTGATATTCAAGTTAACCTATTTAAATATTTGTTTCTATAAAAATTACTAAATTAACAGCAGGTTATGTCTTAATCACTAAGAAAGACATAATGAAAAGTATCAATCACAACTGATAGACAAAACCTGAAGATAGCTTCAAAGATGTCAAAGGAAATCAATCAGGTCCACAGAGATGACATACTAACTAAATTGTCTTTTTAGCTCACATACCTGAATATATTAGGCTCTGTGGATACTTTTCCCAGTACTATCACAGAGATAACTTGCTATTAATAAACTAGAGCACACTTCATTATTTCCTTCAGTTCAATAATATAAAATTTAAAATATAGACAAACTAATGATCAGTTAGAGACCAGAACAGCACTAACCCTTGGGTGATAGTAACTGGAAGTAGACAGAGTGGACTTCTTGAGATACTTATAACATTTCAGCTACTGGATGCAGTCTCTAGAATGTTTCAGTCACTGATTACCCAAGTTTTCTCATTTTGTGACAATTTCTTGAATTTTACATCCTTATGATTTTTGCAGTTTGCTACATGTATTTGATATCTTCATTAAAAAGTTTTAAAATAAAAAAATTGCAAAGATTGCTTGCTACCTTTAACACTGACTTCAATTCAGAATCAAATAAATTACTTGTAAATATAAATAATGAAGGGTTATGGAAAATACTATTCCTATAACTCCCCAAGAAAATGGAGGGATGGTGTGGCTGGAGAAGTGGGAAAGGAAACTGACCAACCATTAAACCTCTCCCAGTGCATTCCTGATAACAATGGGCCCTGGGGGAAAAGGGTGAATATGGAATGCTAGGCCCTAAACCTTGACCTTCCCCATGTCAACCTAATCCTGAAAGACATTGGGCAAGGTTTGAATACTCATCCTTAGGTATCTAATTTTAAACTGCACACACACAGTGATGTGCACACATCACGCACACATCCTCCTCATACCCTATAAAACCAGAATTCCCCCTGTAACTGACAGCCATTTTCCATCCGGAAAGTGGACCTGAATGACGCCCGACTCTGTGAAGGAATAAAGGTTTCTCTGAATCCTTTGAGGTCTGCCTCCCTTTTTCCTTTTTGCGCTTACAAATAACATTTACGAGAAAATTATGAAAATTTGAACAAAAACTAGACAGTGAGCAAAAAACTCATCTTTAAAGAAGGAATATTGTTGTAGTTGTGTTCAAAATAGACTTTAATAAGCACATGCTGAAATATTAATAGACTAAGCAATAGGATAGCTGGATTTGCTTTAAAACATCTTAATAAACAGACTATTAAGTTAGTATTTGGATGAAACAAATTTCCCAAGATGGATGGAAAGCACAGAAGTATGCTAGGCTCTGCTTTGTACAGCTTGAACTTTCCAACATTTAAAACAATGTTTAAAAATACAACTTTGTGGATCTCTACATATTCTATATTTTACCATCCTTGCTGACCATAGCTCTCATTAAAAGAGATTCATCAAGAATAAAAATAGAGCTAACAATATATGACCCCCAATATAATCATCTGATGCATGATTCTTAATAAATATCAGAGTTATAAAAATTAGAATTTTATACCATTTTTTCAGGCTGAACTCCAGGTTTTTTCTATATTTTCTAAGGACATAACAGAATGCAACTGCCCAACCACTACATGAACTCTCATATTTAGGCACCTATCCCTACCATCATTTAGATTAAACCTCCTTGTGAAACATTTTAGTTTATATACTTCATCAGCTACACATCATCATGATAACTTTATCAAATCTACTTCTCCTGATACCATCCTTAACAGTTCACTTTAGGAAATGAACTGCCAATGAAATATTTAATCTGATATAAGAGAAGGTTCCCCCACAATCCTGACCATTACCCTCTCCAGGGTGCATCAAAATTTAAACATTTGTCAAGAATCTAACTTATATACTACTTTCATGATTGGATATTTTCAAAAGACATTTATTTGAAAATTATGACAAAAATATTTACAAATATGCTTTTATGGAACAAAGTAGCATCTAATTTTCAGCTTAAAGTTATTCATGTGTGGATGAGCCTTAAAATACCCCATAAACTAAAGCCCAGTTTCCAGCTTATGTAAAACATGATAACTATCCAACACAGGCAAGACTACAGTGTGCAAGATTCTGGTTAATGCCAACCTTCAGACAGGTAAAAACCCTACTCAGGACAACATTTTTTACAAGCCATTCAAAATAATGTATTCCTTGTAATCCATAGCACTGGAACCAGAAACCTATTTCTTCTCGTGTCATGGTTAATTTACAAGCACTTAGCACTGTGAACTGGTCCTCAAAAAGTGCGATCTTACAAAATAAAGGAACAGACTAAAATGGATTGTATCACACACAAGTTTCTCATCAAGCCCTGTATTGTCATGCTAATAGCTCCTGATGACAAAGTATCCACTAGTTAAATAAGTTTATTCTGTGTCTACCATAATCGCATTATGTTTTCCACTGGTAATTGATGGAAATAATTAAAAATTAAATAATAATTTAATAATGTTTTGTGTGGGATGTATATGTGTGTAAATGTATACGTACAACTGAAGCATGAAACTAGACCATAGGAAATGTATTTACAATTACTTGTTGAACTTAATGACTTAAAGCTGTCAGAGATAGTTTAGATTAACACTCTTGTATATTTAGAACTTTATAAAATTAAGGTCAACTATTATCTCTTCTGCTCACATAGTGAAGAAATTATCTCTAAAGAAAGAATACAACCAAATGCCTTGTTATTTAATGTATGTAATGTATGTGTACAATGTCATGTAATGGATTAATTTTATACAGACAGAGACCTCTGATTTTTATCTGCAAAGTTTCTAGCTTATAATTCATTTCTATCCATGTAGTAATTGCATTCTGAGATTTAGTGTTTTTAAATCTCCTACACTCTCCTCATCTAAACTGACATAGGTCAAATTTCTCAGTGATTAGGAAGTTTCATTAGGCCTTAGTATAAAACTTCAAAGATTTTTTTTTCTCTAGATGACTAAAAATGACTCACCTTGTACTGACTTTAATCTTCACACAGTAATATTATTTAATACTAAACAATGGTCATTCCTATGAAAAAGGATCTCAGAAGACGAGAACTCTCCCCAAAATAGTCTAAAACATTGAGTATTGAATAATGTTTAATGATATATTTTAGGTAATTCAATAATTTTTATTGTCCAGGTTTATTTACAGTATCTTTATAACTTAATCCATTTAAATTTGGATTCATAAATCTTCAGTAGGATGGCCAGGAAAAGAATTCCCAAGTAGATATTTCTTCTCATTGAATAATGCTATTTATATTTTAATTGATAATCTTCTTTTATTAGGTTCATAAGATGGAAAAATGCTTACATGGGTTTACTTCCAATGTACAAAATAAGAAAGAGGATGGAAATGATCTGTAATATAAATGAGGTATATAAAAATATTAATATGCTAGTGATAACTGAATAAAATGAAAATTATTCAGGAAACAAACTGCTTTAAATAATAGACATACTACATGACTGCAAATATAAAATAAAAACATAAGTAGTTTTTATTTATTGTTTTCTCTATATCTTAAGTGATGATAGTCTATTTAATTATCTGTGAACTCAAAACTATAAGTAAAAAACATGCAAATAAATCATTGCTACATGGGAATTAAGAAAAAAAGTGAAATAGAACATATACCTTTTAGCTTCATACAAAGGTGAAAGATGAGAGCTAATGTATGAAATTGCTGATAAATAAAATATGTAAAAGAAAGATGATCTCACAGACTAAGAAAGGAAATTAAAATCTAAGACAGTTAAGAAATCTGAACAAATGTAGCACCTCCATATGAAATAAAACACATTTTCAGAACAAAAAAATAAGTTTAAAATCTCAAGGTATTAAAAATCTACATTATGTTTTTAACTATTCTGGTTTGGTGCATATCAATATTTGAATTAGTTCAAATCTTAATTTTGTTTATAAAAACCTGTAGGCACTAGTTAGAAAACACAACTAATTTAAAACATATTTAAAATATTTTGAAAGCAAAAAAAATTTCCTTGAAGTTTTCAGAAATCATGCTATGTGCACGTATGCACAGATGTGTGTGAAGGAATAAATGAAGATGGTGGTATTAGAGAAAAAACAGGTACATTTTAAATGCCCATTCTTCTATTTTTCATCACATAATTATTTAGCATTTATAATATGCATAGCTGGGTAATGAGTCTAAATGTGCCAAGGAAGTAATTGTATCAGGGAAAAACACATTAGAGCAGAAGCAGAATTGAGCAAAGTTAATAATTTGTGAGAAAGTACTTGCAAAAAATATTTCATAATAAATAATGGTCATGTTAGTCTTGTTTCTAGAATATGAAGGTCTGAGTAAGCCACAGGTCACATTTCAAAATAAGGTCAGTTTAATTTATTGTCTTATTAAAATGATGCTTTAAATATCACAGAGTATTATAAATTAGTATGTTGCCAAAATAAACTAGGAAATTGTTATTCAGCAAAGAAACAAAAATTTCTTGGATACTAATTAGTTCTAAGTCCTCCAATGGCACAAATTTTAATTGACATGAGATAAGTCACAGGAACAACATCTTAACAAGTAAAAGCAAACTGCCCACAGAAATGGGCAGATGAAAATGAAAAACGCCATCTCCTACCTGCATCTCAGAAGGATTTTTATAGCTATCACTTTGTATCAGGTGAGTTGAGATAGATCATTACCCAACAACTACAGAAGAAAAACAAAATAATAGTATAATATCTCACTTATCTAGTGTTGTGTGGCGGGGGGTCCAGGCAACTGCTGGTATTGGTTAACTGGAATAATGATATGAACTTTTTTTCAAAGATGTAGAATAGAATATGAATCACAGAATGTTAAATTCTGACAGTAGAAATATAGGGTTGAGCTTTTTTTATTGGACCCTAGTTATCATTTGCCTCATTCTCACAGGATAGAGATAAGTAAATTATCTTGATAATGAGACTTCTTCCTAACCCTGAATAAAAAGTCAATAGGAAAATAAAATGATTATGGGATTCGAAGACCAAAGAAAATAGGCTGAAAATAAGATGAAGTTAGAGTCACAAATCTAGATGTGCGTGAAGAAAAGTGAGAGAACAACAATACCCTTTGGAAAGAGCAGACGACACATAAGTGTCAAAACTTGAGGGAAAGTGGACAGAAATTAACCCACCTAGCAAAAAAAAAAAAAAAAAAAAAAAAAAAATCCTAAAAAGCATGTCCTTTTGTTTAGTGACTTATGGGTCCACAGGAGAGACATGGTAAAAAGGCTTAAAATGCAAGTACTTCTTGGTGGACTTTCACACAGGGTGGTCAAGCTGTATTATGGTATGGGAGAGACAGACCCCCACCAACAGTAGCACTACTTGGGGGTACACAAATATGAAGGAACTATCAGTAAAATAGCCACTTCACTGTGAGTTCTATACCTGCTCTTACTACACTATTGAGTTCAACGCATTATGGACACTCCCAGAAGGGAGCCAGAGATGATGAAGGGATGGGAGGAAAAGTCTCTACACACAGCATGTTCTCCAATTCCAACCAGCCAAACGCCTGAACTGTCCTAGGCATCACACAGACAGGGGCCTGGAAGAGCACTCCCCAAATGAGCTTCACTGAAAAGGAATATTGTCAGCAATGTTTTAAATACAATGTTTAAAAAATTTGACTTCCTTTGTCACTGTAGAAGAAAGTTATGAAATTTCAAACTCAGTCACAAGTTGGCAAAAGTAAAGTTAGACAGCCAGTTATGTTTTGTTTCACAAATTAGTCTAAATCTTGCATATTACAAAGGTAGGATGGGCTGTAGTACTTTTCACTAAATGGTTACCTGTAATTCTATGATTCTAGAAAGTTCCACAGATTTAGAAATTTTAAAGATCAGATATCAAAGTAATTGTTCACTTTACTCAATATAATTAATTATTGTATGACAATTCAAACAAAAACTTTTCACAAATATAATTTAGATGTAATACATTGGTTATCTCATGATTAACTTCAGCATAAGGGATTGATTATTTTATTGGCAAGAAGTCAACAAGTTTCCAAGTAGCACGTCATTATGCATTTATTACTGCATCATGTGGGCCAATTGGAACTGAACATACTCATTCACTGACAATAATCTTAAGATGTGACCTTCAAAATGTAAGGGCAAAATCAAGAATGATAAAATTATTTTGAGTATTACCATAATTACTAGTTTTTTTCAAAATTATACAAAATGCATTGGTTTTTATCAATCACATTCCTCAACTTTACCTATTTTTATATTTCTCATTGACTGAGATCATATAAATGGTTTATGTATAAGGCACTGTGGTCATTTGAAAGACTAAATTATTTTAAATGAGATATTTGTTCTTTTAAACAAATTCTTGAAAACTTCAGAGAACGTTTTTTGTCATTTAAAAACTATTATTTAAAGTTGGAAAGCAATTACAAATTTTAATCAAAAGTTAAAATTGTTTAAATATTTTTTATTAGTTTAATAAAAATTAAAGGTAAAGCTAACTAAAACTAACATTTTCAGATAAATTTAACTAACAATGTTTAGAATATATGGTTATATTCTACATATTTAAATTTACTTCCTCAATCTTTGTCTTCTTTTCTAACAAAAATATAAAAGGAAGCTCATGAGTAACTCAGGAATTATTGGTAGATATGTTTAAAATTACGAGTTATTTTAAACACTGTTTCATTTCATTAAGTGAATCTTGCATACTCTTCATGGAAAAGGAAACAACTGTATTTAGGCATCTGGTTAAACATAAAGTACATTTTGTAATGTGTGAATACACCTGATTTTGTCTAAGACTTGGCTTCTTGTAGTTTTTAACTTTAACAGAGGTATAGAAATTAAAAGTTACTTGTATAGGCAATGATCTCAGTTATATTTTTAGCTATACCACCATTTCCTTGTCATCTTCATATAAATGACAGTGGCAGTCTTATTAGGCGTTTTAGAGCTTTACAAAAATAACTACATATACAGCAACTTTTCTGAACATCAAAATGTATATTATGTTCATTATAAAATGAAATACATGTTTAGCAAAAGAAAAACAGCAACCTCAATAATTAAACATTCTGATTAAAAGCAAGTAATTAGTGTCAATTTTTAGCTTCTTTAATTACATAAGGGACGTGGTTTTTAATTTAGAATATGAGAATATTTTCGCTCCTGATGATAAATGACACAAGTATTAAAACCTATCACCGTATAAATCGGGGGTGAAAAATGGTCAGGAATACTATGGTATACAGTTTGTAATATTAGATTATCTAATTAGATTAAAATTGACTATGCCTATTAAGTTGGGGCTAAGATGTAATTTTACATATAATTGTATGAGTCCAAAGTGGTAGTATAACAACAACAAAAAATAAATATTTACATGATTAAAGTTGTATAAAGAACTAAGGATAATATTAATACAAATATTTTTCTGCTAATTTTCCACTCAAGTGATAGTTTAACCCAAACCCTTAATTTTGAGCAGTATAAGCTGGCTAAAATGTGTGAAAAAATATATGTATATATACACATAAATACATATTAAAAAACTAATTTATTCTGACATAAATGAACAATATACAAACAAATCTAAATTTACCTGGCAAAATAATAAATTCATTCTTAGAATAATGTATTCATTTAGAGAAACATAGATGCTAAGAAATTTCATAATCTCTGAAATAAGATTTCTAAATAAAAATACTAACTTCTTAAGATGTAGAGAAATCTGCATTAAAATATACGCAGAATTTTTACTTTATTAATATACATTATTACTGTGATTATTAAAATTTTAAAAATCAGTGAAGTAAAGTCATTTGTAGATATTTAAAATTTTGTTTGTGTAAGTGAAAATTAAGAGGATTTGTAATCACTAAGATCAAAGAATGGCAAGCTGATGTTCTACTATATTTGAAGTAGATTTGCAGATAACATATACTGAAAGCAAACATTTGTGTTTTTAAAAACTTACAAATGTTGATTCCCCTGAATCAAGAACCCTTTCTGTTTTTGTCTCAAGATGACTGACTATTTGGATTATTTATTTCTATACTATGTATTATGCACCGAAACAATACTGAAATATGATGGGAAAAATTTGGAAAAGTTTTATTCTCAATAACAATATTTTAAGTCCAGAATTCAATTTGAGGGACAACGACTACACCATAGTCTTCACCTATTAAAATTTGATTTTAGGCTACTTTAATTCACTTTAATATGTATGAACGTGTACATTTCAAAATACATCTTAGAATTCTCAAAACTTTCTGTAATTATGCTCTCTTTATGTAATTTAACTTCTAAAGTTATACAATAAAACTTTTAAAAATAAAGCTAAACAGCTATCAAAGATTTATAGGATGACTCAACCTTTTGGTTCAGAAGTGCTAAAGTACTAGAGCATGCTGGAGTAACGGTGCTTCTAAATAATTCTAAAAGCTGAACACAGTCTTCCATGTAGTGCCATATCACCACTGCTGCCATCACAATCTGCACATCTGAAGAAAGACCCACAAGGTACAATCCTAAGGCTCATTACCAGTCTAGACCAGCAGCCATAGCCTCCTACATTCAGTCTGTGCCTTCAACCTTGCACATTTGTTAGGGCTCAACTCTATGTTCCTGCTTTTCCTTTCCTTTAAGTTTCTAAAAAAAAAAAAAAATGTTTTCCTTCCTATTTCATCGCTCATAAAAGACACAATACATCTATAATTTGTGTCATCTTTTGCCTCTAGCTCATAGCTCCTTGAATTTTTTTTCTACTAGAAGATGAAAGAAAATATATAGAAAGGATTTCCAATGCATGATAAAAGTCATCTTTCCATTGAGTTGGTGTGAGTTTAATCTTTATTAATTATTGTTTAGACAGTTTGATCAAGACATTGAATGATCAGCAATATTTATCTAAGAACTAAAAGGAAAGTATTTCTACACAGCAGAGAATAATGGGAAAATTTCATTCCCAAATTCCTCAAAGGAAGCATACTACAGAATCTTGGAGTATTGGTATTGTTCATAATCATTGTATAAAATAATCCACTTACAGTATATGGTCCCAATATTGAATGAGCTGAGAGCAATTAGCAGTGTCTGAATATTAGAAGAAATAACTGTTCTAAATAGATCAGGAATATTGCTGTCCTGACATTCTTCCATCAGAGAGTGCCTCTGGATCAGATCAGAATCCACACCAAGATACTATCAAATCACTTTGAATGAAGTGACACCTGTACCGCCCTCTGGATTTTGGCTGCATGTGTTTTACCTTACTATGGTGAAAGGATGACAGGGTGGAAATCCTAACATCAGTAAGAAAAAAGAGATGAAGATCAAGAGAGAAGCTTTTCCACCATCATTTAACCCTTCAAAACACAGCAATCAATCAAGCAATACTGCCACATCCTACAGAAACGTGAGGAGCATTTGAAAAATGCTTTCATCCAACGCAAAAGTTGTGCTTTACTGCAGCCGACAATGACGCCCTGACATAGGGACCCATCTTCCTGCTAATTCTGTTCATCTTTCCATATTAAAGTGCCGCCCGTATACAACTTTTCTCTTCATTTCTAAATGCAACCTGAATCCCATTTTGACCAAGAGCAATGAGGAACTTTATTTCCTCAAAGGGAATACTTTTATACAGCCTTTTGTGTGATACTTACTCAAATACGGTGGTTTATAAGGCGCTCGTGTGTTAGACAGCAGTCCATCCAGCTCCTTCCTCTCCAGAGTGCTGTGGAGGGCCTTCTCTTTGCCAAAGGTGGAGAAGGACCGTTCTGCCGCAGGTTGGGCTTCTGGAGTTTCAAACACCTCGGTGTCTGGAACAGAGTCCATGCCGGGGACGTGCAGATTGCTGCGGTAATCGGCAGCCTGGCGTCCATCAGAGGGGACAAAAGAAGGCATCCAGCACCGATCTGAGTGGCCCAGGGCTTTACATTCTTCGGTGCAGTTGGAGAAGAGATCCATACCTGTAAGCAAAAATAGAAAAGAAAACAGGAAAAAAAAAAAAAAAAAAAAAGAAGAAGAAGAAGAAGAAGAAACTGCAGGTGTAGCCTTCAGTAACAGGACCAGTGAGTTACTTGGCATTTAAGTAAAGATACAGGTAGCAACAGGAGTGATGGGGGAGGGTGTCCTAGCAAATACTGCTGGTCTTAAATGGATAGGAACCAAAAGTCTCCTTCTGTCAGTTTGCTTATTTCTAAAAGACAAGTGATCTGCAGAAATAAAGGGCAAGCCTTCTGGCAAAGATACCTCTGAGAAAGATATTGATAAACTACTCAAGGGGGGTGGAAATGTTTCTCTAAATTATTCAAAGAACCAGGAAATGGTAAGGAGAAAAAGGATGCAATTTTTTGAAAATCTCTTGTGAAATTCATAATAGAGGGGGAAAAAATGTAGGTGCCCCTAACATGATGAATCAGCTGACTTTTTTTTTTTTTTTGCTTTTTTTTTGGTAAAGACAAAAATGGAAGAAACATGCTAAGTTTTAGCAATGATATTTAGACTACAGAATCTAGACCAGAAACAGGGAAATTCAACAGAAACTTGGCATACACATTGATAAACCAGTAAATATCAAGTAGAAACAAGACTACATGGGCAGCTAAAAGCACGTTTTCTCAGATTCCTAGCAAATGACTTCCTGAAGGCATTTCTCATTGGCATTCTGGTAATCCATATTACTACAAATCACTTATTATTTACCGCCTTAGACAAACCCAGAACAAATGGCTGTAATTAGTGAAACCAAGGTAACCAAATGCAGAATGAACCAGCTGCAGATACTATTGACAATTACCTTATTACTTGTCCTCTGTTGTAAATACTTGTCCCAGTCAACACAAAACTGCTTACTAATCCTATAATACCAAGATTTCTAAAGGCAACTTCAGGTTTCATTGTCTTCCTTAGATTGACAAGACTATTAATTAACTGATTGTGATCAAGAAAAATCATCCAGTTTCTTAAGCAAGGCATAAGAATTTTTGAGTACTACAGAAAACTATTTGATATTCATTTTGATATATGGCACTACAAAGAAAAGCACAAGAACAAAAATAGCATTTTAATGTTTTTCTAAGCATAGTAACGTATTTACTAAATATGTTTTAAAACAAGATTAATTTGAAATAACCAAAGTATACTTTATCTCTACAGAAGAAACTCTTCAATAAATGTCAAGTAAGGAAAAACTAGGATTTTTTTAAACCAACAGAAAAGTATTTATTTAATGAACACACTTGATTATGACTTCTGTAAATGTAACAAACAATTTGAGCCCTTAAGCAAGTATTAGTTTTCAAACTCCTGGCAGTATTCAGTTATATATTGATTTATATATGTTTGTTAGTATGCATAAGTTTTCGTGCATAAAAAATAATTTTTCAAAATTCTAAATATTCTTAGAGCTTATCTACAAGTATTTTAGAGTTAAGAATAGTTAATTACATATTTTTTAAAGAAATAACACCAAGTCTTTTATCATATATTAATCTCACTATTTAATGACTTCTTTGTTTTAAATTAAACTGTGCATTATGCCTAGTCTGACTTTGATTATAAAGTTCCATTGATAATTGTCATGCATAAGTCTGGAAATAAATTACTGATCAGCGAACTGTTGAGGAATGGAAACGTGAGCTGAAGCTGGTATTAAGGAATCTGAGAACAGCATGTAAGACATGTAAATGTTCCACTAGACACTGAAGAGAAGCTCAGTTATTTATCCTATTTCTACAAGAAGATATGTAGAAGGAAAAAGGAGAGGAAAGGAGAACATCTCTGATACACAAGTACATAGTTTATAAGTAGAGACCCGGAGAAGAGATTTTTATTTTGACACACTGCTATAAATGCTGCCTCCTTAATTGTATGATGCAGAAAAAAGGCTTTTTACCCCTAGAAGAAACTATCATTAAGAGTAAAATTATTATGAGCAATTACTTAATTATTTTCAAAATAAATTTAAGATATTAAATTTGAAGAGTTGATGGAATTATATTCAAATTTAAGATGAAATTCTATTATTTGATCTGGGAAAGTTGGATCCTAATGCAAAATTTGCAAGTAATGCAATTTTTCTTCATGTGATTGGTATATATATCATTTTAAAATTTCCAAATAAGACCATAAAAAAATTTTTTCACTTCTTTTTCTGCACCCATTCTCAAGTACTCCTCTAACTGTGAATACTGCAATCTTACACAGAAAATTTTAAAAAATGATTATGTTCACTTAAAGATATTACTCTATGATGTCAAAAAGTACTTTTGGTAGAAATTATTTTTGTGGGTAGTTTACATTTAATTAGGCTCATTTTTTCCTCTTGTTACCCTATGGTCTTCTGTCTGTCTTAACTCTTAGAGGCTGATTAAATTCCCTTAGAGGATGTAATAAGGTTCTTATCAGTTGAGAATCTGTACAAAAAAATGGAGCATGTGCATAACAAAAAAGGAAGGAATATAGGAAAGTGTTTTGTGAAAGAACAGTCATTGACCAATGGGAAAAACCTGTATATAAGGTTTTTAATAAATTTATGAATTAGTCCTTTTAGAGTGGAATTTCATTAGTAATAATACATACAGGTTTATATAGCTAGAATGAAGTATTTCACATTGTACCTGATGTTTTACTACCTTTATTGATAAAACCAATGAATCTATTCTCATAAGGAAAAATCAGATATAGAAATGAAAGTAAACACAATATAGTCAATAAACTTCAAGAAAGTAACAGAGAAATTAATTGAAATTGAATTTTTTTTCATTTTTCATTTAGATATATAGTGTGAGAGCCAAACAAATGTATCACATTGCAGGGGTTCTCTCCATAGGGAGCTACTGTATGACTAATATTATTCTTCTATCATTTATCACTAGTCTCATTATATATATTACCACAAACACCAAATAAGTAGGGGTATATTTAAGTTTTCGCAGACTAGCATGTACCTATAACATGTTAAAATACATACTTTTTGCTTTGCTCTTAAAATTTTTTAGTGGCTCAAATTGAAAACTTAAGATTCAATGTTTAACTTGACTTTTTTCTTCATTCAAATGACCTAACTATTGAACCTGTGGGATTTGTAGAATAGAAAAGTACAGGACAAACCTCATTTTTTTTTTTAACTTTCCTAATATCCAAGAGATGTCTCAATGTATTTTTTTTTACTTGCAATCTCTTTTTCCACTTATTTATTTTTTCCAGTTCTCAGAAATAATCTGTTCTGCAAGGCATGACAGCTGACGTGATAGACGGCCTGTTATGCAAAGATATATTTAGATAGATTTTAAAGTATATATTTTTAAGTTTGTCCCTTAAACTTGAGGAAGTGGATAATTCCAGTGAGAATAAATTGTGATTTCAATAATATTAGAGTTGTATTCAACTGGTGCTGGCTTCTGGTGATATTAAAAATGTACATGCATATTTCTTTATCAAGTAACATGCCTTCATTAAGCATGATAAATCAGTTTTAAATAAACCAACTTTCTTTTTTTTAGGAACTTTCCAGTCTTCCCTTAGGTACCTAGAAATGCTAATTATAACTATAAACATTTCTATAATTTTTAAGCAAATATGTTTGGAAGTAGATATTCATAAACATAATTAACTCATGAAAAAATAAGGCCATATCAAAATTTTGTCCCTTCCTCTCTTTCAAAATACTTTTCTCTCAAACTTTTGTCTTTCATATTTCCCAGTTAAAAATATCTTCACATTATAACTTGTAGCTCAGAAATTCAACAGAACCTGAATAAGTTTTGTTTACAAAGTGGTGTGAAATCATTTTATTTACAAAGCCAAAAGTTAATTTGCCAATATCTAAATTCTTATTCGAGTTAAGAAAACGATGCTTGTACTTTATGTTATCAACAATTCTCTTGCTGATATTATAGTGGTGTATGGCTTAATATATTAATTTGAAAGTACTGACAATTGAAGTCACTTCGCTTTTTAAATTTATAGCTAAATTTTGACCATACATAATATATGGATCTCATCATTGCTGGCTAAGATCTAAACCCATGTAGTAGATAAATTTCTTCACAAATGAAGAAAAATTTACAAGAGAAACTTGAGAATTTTTAGGCAAAGTATAACAAGTAACTCAATCACTCATCAGAGTTCCCTTTTCAGCATGGCTTTTTAAAAAAACAAATTCATAATTAATTCTAATGTTATTTATAGTTTAGGTATCTAATAATTGAAAGAGAACTTTCTCAGTGCTAACAGATCCTAGATATAACTTGGGTTATATTTAAAATGTTTTATAACTAAACCTGTTATATACCAAAATAGAAAAAAATTATCTTTTAGTCTAATGATTTAATAAGAAATTGAAAATATATTTTTTTAACGTCCACCTTTTTAGTTCTTCAAGCTGTGATTAATCAGTTTTTCCTCCTGTGATGGTTTATGCATGCATTTACCACATCTCCTTGGACTCCTGCCATACCTAACCAATACATCAATAGTGTACTGAAAAAAACGGAAAGCACCTTGACAAGGCTATAGAAAGAAAAGTGGCACAGAGCGGTGGTCAAGCCGAAGAATTTCACACATGGAGCCAGGTGCAACGGGAAACTGAAAAAGCTTATGTGGGTCTCTGTGCAGCTGCCTGGGTGCTTAAAGCCCTTCTGTGCACAAGGCTGGTGACTGCACATGGCTTAGAAAGGAGAAAAGCAAGAAGGGAGGAAAGAGAAAGAACAGAAAAGAAAACTATTCATACAAGAATAAACAGAAGGCATATCCCAATAAATAAAGGTGAAGTAATGCTAACTCAGGAAAAGAAAAGTAAGAAAATAAAGGGAGAGGAAATTTGAGCAGGTGAAGCTGGAAGCTACAGAGTGTGGGTACTGGAGTATGGGGTGAGCTACAAACTGCAAGCAAGAATTCAGAATTTTTATCTCCCTAAGATTATTTTCCTTGATAATTTAATTTCCCCATTTAATATGCACGTAAGTGGGATATTAGTATTTGCTTATTAGTATCATACTTTTTCATTTGCTTAACCTGGAAATAGAAGGGTTATGAATGGTATTACCTAATTTTGTGAACTTGGAAGATCATTATTACCTGGCCTTACCAACAAATACAACAGATGTATTTGAAACAGGGTTAACTTTTTTAAAAAAACACTCTAGGGACTGACTATGTGATGTATAATATACAACATCAGTATTGACTGAAAAAAGTCATTAAGTAAATGCATTTTAATTTTCTGTATTTAGGACTTACACTTTAAAAAGAAAACACTTAAAATCATTCTTATAATAAAATTAAACATATTAAATCTGGTTGTGATTCAGCCCACAAAGGTGCAATTACTGACTGTAAGTGCTTTATTACAACTAAAACAGCTTTGGTTGTGCCCAGGATGTTGTGGAGGCCCTGTAACTACCAATGAAAAACATAAATGGATTGGTAATTCTGTAATTAATACTTTTACATGCTCAAGAGCTTAGGGATCAGAGAACATTTCCCATTTTGATAAAGAAAAAGAAAAACTGGCTTTTCAAAATCTTTTTCAGTGAATCCTTTACATTTTAATATTCGCCTAAATGCTGTGACATCTCAAATAATTTGAAAGAAACATTACCAAAATGGAAATACTGAGTGCCTTTGCAATAAAATAGCTAGTGGGAAGACATCAATAAGAATGTATTCCCATCTATCTTCCAAATTCAGCCCTTTCTGCAGATGTTTATTGTTTTCTCGTTCTTTGGTTAGGTTATTATGGCTCATTATGTCTAAGGGACTAAACTAATTGAAATGTTCATTGAGATTGGAGTGCTACAGATAAACCAAAGGAGGGTGGGTGGGAAAAAAGAAAGATGCATCCAGAAAACATGCAGCAAATATTTTTGTTTTTCTATCAGACGCCTTGTTTTAAAAGGCTCACAGTTAAGTTGGAATTTCCAAAGAAAGGCTAGAAAAGGACAATTCTGAAAGTATAGTTTTTTTAAAGATAAGAGTAAATCATATACCATATATAGGGCAAAAATGAAAGGGACTTTGTACTTGCATATAAACTTCTGGCAAGATCTGGTTTGTTGTCAGGTTCCCAGACACTAAATAGATGCTCTGTTCACTTAGCGTGAAGGCCCGCAAGGGGCAGGGACCTCCGGGGATTCTTGGCAGTTCTCAAGTCTCATTAGGTCTGCATATTAATGACTTGCAGCAATATAAAGAGACCCTTGAGCAGCCTTTTTTCCCTTCATCCTGCCTGGGTTTCCCAAGGCTAAGGCAGCCTCAGACACAGCACACATTGGCCAAGTGAGAGGCTTGTACCAACCACTGCTGCCAGGCCACCATGGGGTGTACACTGCCCTTTGACACACTGCCTCAGCCCTGTGCAGAGGTCACCCAAGTGTGTTAAGGAATGGATGCTCTCGAGGACTAATGTCCACCTTAAAAATCAACATCCCATCACTATGCTAGTATTATTAACCAAAATCAAGATTAAATCTCAAGCCAGCTGAGTGGATTCCAGAGATTGTCCAATGAAGAATATTTTTCAGAATTTTTTTTACAAAAATCAACTAGCCTTTCTATTTCCTTGTGCGCCAAATAAGCACAAAATTAGGAGAAAAAAGTTAAAAATTCAACAAGCACCCTTCGTAGGTAAAATCCAATGAAGTAAACAAAAAACCAGAAGTTTGTGAAATTTTCATTTTGAAAGTCATATTTCAATGATTTTTGGATTAGTAATTAGAACTACTATAAAACTGAAAGGTTGAACTTATGTAGAGAAAATTAAAATACAGTCAACAAAAAATTATATTGTAATTCTCATCAGTAACTATCAGTCCACATATAAAGACACTCAGCGTCATTCAGAACACAAACCCTGTGGAAAACACAAGGAAACCTAAGATGCTTCAGAGAACACACATTACACATGTTTACTTGTGTCCTAAAGCTCAAAGACTCAAGATTGGAAACCCTACTTTCAACCCACCATGACTTATAGTCAGCTTTCCTTCTCTCAGTCAATACTTTGGTGGAACACAAAATACATCACTATGGAATCAAAAAATTTGGAAGCTAGACCCCAAATTGTCCATTTATCTTTTGTGACCTTGTACAGGTCAATCAATTTCTTCCACTTTCAGGGAACTTACCCATAAATAAGTCTAATAATACCCCAATTAACTGAAGACTGAGGCCCGGACCAGGTGAAAGATCTATGGTTTTCTGTATGCATTATAATTCCACTAAACAACATTGCAAATGAAAGATGTTCCACAATGATTTCCTAACTTCACCCATCCAAGGGAATCTCACAGTTTTATAATCTTCTTTGAGCACACAACAACATGAGATGACATCATCTTTGGTAGAGTTTCGAGAATTAAACTGACAGAAAGTTCCCTAGGACACCATCTTTTCTAGATTAATTTCAAAAATGAAAAAAAAAAAACCCATCAAAGTCAGCACTTAGATTGCCCTTTGATCACACTTACCAGCTGACTGGCCGCGGTTGGTGGCATCATGATCACTATCTCCCTGTTCACTGTCTCCATGACCACTGTCCTTAGAGCTTACTATGTCAGCTTCTTGGAATGCAGAACTAGAAATACAAAAATGCCAATATTAGAATAAAAAAGGTGAAGAAACACAGAAAACCTTCTTCTGCCACCACATGGTCACAGATGTGTGCTGCAGACTCTCAGACCTCTTGGTTGGCTTTATTTCTGCATAAAGCTAGTTTTCATAATCTAAGCCTGCCTCTTTGAAAATTGATCATGGCCACCTTAAACACTTAAGATATGTAAAGTTTAGCTATTTTTCTATGATTGGTGTAAAGTATATATTTATATCTCATTCATAAAACAGATGTAAATATACATCTGAACGTTATGAAAACTATCATAAGCCATGTAAGCAATGTACACGGACAAAATTACCTTGTGATTTGTACATAAATGAAATATGCCCCCATAAAAATGTGTTGTATAGGAAACAATATCATCAGCAGTTTTTCCCTGCCTGAATTTAAAATACTTTGTACACTTTGTACTTTAATATCAAATAATATACCTACTTTCTACATTTTACTAGGTAGTAAACTGTCCACACACCTGCTAGGGGAAGAAAGGGTCCTTACCTGTTAACTCGGCGAGGTCTGTCAACTAGATAGCTGAGCTCTGCTCGCTGGTGTTTAGTCTAGGAAAAAAAATAAATAAATCAAGAGCATTTGAATGCTAAGGGTTTAACTTATAGTCTGCATTTGAGGTTAGGAATAACATCTAGTTTAAGTAATTGTGTACACTTTCATGAATTTCTAAGCTTTTCTAAGACCTCAGCCTAGTCACTGCTGGGTAAGGCCAGGGGAGATAAACAGAGATGTTTGAGTCCAAATTTCTTTGTCAGCTGCAAAGGTTTAAAAAACATTGGCCAACTTTAGATGTGTTCTTTAAAAGAGGGAATGGAATTGTCCTCATAGCTAGGGCTCATGAACTACTGCCTCTAACAGAGTCAACCTAGTTACACTCTGCAGTCTTTCCTTCAGTGGCCTAAAACGTGTTTAGGTGCATACTGGTTGACACAAGAAAAACAGCACGCTCAATAAGCAAAAAGTTTGGATGTTTTGTGGAATTATTTTGATGTTTATTTTCAAAATGTTCTTTAGATACAAATGAGCTGTACAAATATATTCATGAAAATCAATGAGTAATATCTAAGACTCAAATAAATAAATTAAGGAGCTGCCAAGGAGTTCAAAATCTGCCCACCCCCCTCAACCTCTCCCCCTCCAAAGGCCCTCTGTATTCTTCTCCCAGCCTCCACCACCCACACACCTTTTCCGGTCCAAACTTTTACATAAACCAACTCCATTCTCCCCATCACCCGCCATCCAACTTTGCCACTTCTCCATCTCTTAAAAAGAAATTAGAATTGACAAGCCAAATTCTTTGATGAAGAAAGCCAACAGTAGCGATTGATCAAAAACAGTGGCAAGAAGGTGATTATTAGCCCAAAGATATTTAAAACAACAATTGTTGAAGCTTTCCTTTCCTTTACTTTTACAAGGGGTTGTGCCAAAGCAACTTCATTCAAATTCACACTGTGTGGGCGTTCGGCTTCAAGAGCGTCTGTAAATGCTGTCCAGAGCAGAACTGAAGCTTTTTTTTTTTTTTTTTTTTTTTTGCAACCCCAGTTCAGAGGATAAGGATCTGATAACTTGTTCACTAAAACATGCATTTGAGTTTAGACAACTGTGTAAAGTCAAACAATCTATAGCTTACTTGTACACGCGACTGAAAGCATCAATAAACAAAGTAAAATAGAATCAACTTTATTAACATCTGGGACAGATGCGAGGAGAAAAAGACCTTCACCAGTGCTAGCAAGCCCCTCCCCCACATTTTCCTCTCTCTTCGCGCAGTTTCCCTAACATCCCCAGGTTTCCAAGAAGGGAAGGGGCCGACAGAGGGTTAAGATTTTAAAGGAAACATGGGAGAGATAGGGAGGGAGTTTCAAGGTGGCAAAGCACCAAGAAGGAGGGAATGAAAATCAATGTGAAGGGGTGGAGCGCAGAGAATTGGGAACAACGCGAAAGTTGGGTTACACACGAAGGGGTGGGAGGAGGTAACCCCACATCCACGACTCCTACAACGATACAAATAAGCTAATATCCTAAAAATAAATACATAGTGCACCAGAGATACAAGGGCCGGGCTAGAGGAGGCTTTCGGATGGAGGAGATGAGAGATGGTGGTCCTTTCGCTTCAGCCTTACCTCGTTGGACAAAATGCTTCCATTGGAGATGATGTCTGGTTGCTGGTCGGTGTAACCGGTGACGATGGCCCCACAAGGATTGTGCTCAGTGTCCGTACTCCGAGAAGGGCTGCAAGGCTTAAGGAACATCAGGTCGGTCTTAGCAGACTCTGGGGTCAGGCAGACCTGGTAGCAGTAATTCTGGTTGTGGTGGTGGGAGCCAAAGCCCCCGGACTCCTCCACCGGCACCTGGGCAGGATTACTTGGTACATTGGAGCTCTGCACCAGCATTATGTCCGACTTGCTGAGTTTCTTCTTGCGTGCCCGGGCTTGGCGGCCACAGCAGGTGGAACCCCCGCCGCCGCAGCAGCAGCAGCAGAGGCAGCAGTCGCTGGCCAGACACGTGTAGATGTTGAGCTTTTTCTCTTTTTGGCAACGTACAGCCAGCACGATCATGGCCAGCAGGAAAATGAAGGACACCGAACCCAGTGCGATGATGAGGATGAGGGTGAGGTCTAGCGAGGTTTCTCCGCTGCCGGAGCGGCTGGGGCGTTGATGTTCCCCTGACCCGCCGCCTCCGCCCCCGCCCCCGCCCTGGGGCTCCACCGCGCCATCCACGAGCTGAACCACCAGGGTGGCAGTGGAGGACAGGGGCGGCTGCCCGTGGTCGCGTACCTCGATCACCAGCTCATAAGGCCGCTGGGGGTCGCGCTTGGTTGGAACCCGGCGCGCTGTGCGGAGCTCCCCGGTGCGCCAGTCCATGCGGAAGAGGTTCATTTCGTTGCCCCGCACAATGCTATAGGTGAGGCGGGCGTTCTCGCCGTCGTCCGCGTCCACAGCCGCCACTCGAGTGAGCAGGTAACCCGGCTCCGCCGAGCGGGGCAGCACCTCGCGGGCTGGAGTCCCGTTGCGCCCCGGTAGGGGCGCCACGATGGCAGGGGCGTTGTCGTTCTGATCCACTATGAGGATGTTGACGGTGGCGTTGCCCGCCAGCGCCTGGGGGCTGCCGGCGTCCCGGGCTTCCACCTGAAAGCTGAAGTCCTTAAGCTGCTCGTAGTCGAAAGATCGCAGAGCATACAAGTAGCCATTCTCGGAGTTGATGGACACGTAGGTGAAGACGCTCATGCCCTGGATCTGGCACTCGAGGATAGAGTAGGCTAGCTGGGCATTGGCCCCCTCGTCCCGGTCAGTGGCGCTCACCGCGTAGATGTAGGCGCCTGGCACGTTGTTTTCGGTCACATACACGTCGTAGACTGGCTGGCTGAAGCGCGGCGCGTTGTCGTTCACATCCGACACTTGGACCTGGATCGACTTACTGGTGGAGAGTGCCGGCTCGCCCCGGTCCCGGGCCACCACCGTAAGGGTGTAGGAGTCTCCTGCCTCTCGGTCCAGGGGGGCCTCGGTCACGATGGTATAGTAATTTTTGAAGGAAGACTTGAGGCGGAAGGGCACATCCCCCAGCAGCTCGCACTGCACCTGCCCATTCTCCTCTGAGTCGCGGTCAGTCACGCTGAACAGAGCTACCACTGTGCCTGGCGCCGCGCCCTCGCTCACCGCCTCCTTCACGGTGCTGAAGCTGATCTCCGGCGCGTTGTCGTTAGCATCCAGCACTCGCACAAGCACCTTGCAGTGCGCAGGCACAGCATTGGGGCCCAGGTCCTTGGCTTGTACGTACACCTGGTACACCGGGCTCTCTTCATAGTCCAGTTCACCGCTCACCTCTAGCCGGCCGGTGCGCGGCGAGAGTCCGAAGAGCTCCCGAGCCCTGGGTGAAATGTGGCTGCTGAAGGAGTACACGACCTCACCGTTCTGGCCCTCGTCGGGGTCCGTGGCGTTGAGCTGGATCACTAGCGTGCCAGGGGGCGAGTTCTCTGGTAGGGACACAGTGTAGACGGGTTGGTCGAAAGCGGGCACATTGTCGTTGGAGTCTAGCACTCGGATGGTGAGTAGGGCCGTGCCGGTGCGCTGCTGCTGGGGGGGCAGGCCGGCTCCCCCGCCGCCTCCCCCTCCTTCTCCTCCTCCCCCTCCTCCCCCGTCCACCGCGGTCAGCACGTAGCGGTGCACCGCTTGCTGCTCTCGGTCCAGTGGCTTCTCTAGCACCAGCTCAGCGAATCTGTTGCCATCTCCCTGGGTCTGCACGTCCAGGGAGAAGTAGCTGTTGGGGGTGATCTCGTAGTCGCGCAAGGAGTTGGTGCCCACGTCTGGGTCGAATGCGCTCTCCAAAGGGAAGCGGGTGCCTGGCGTGGCGCTCTCAGAGATTTCCACAGTCAGGTCTGGCTCCGGGAAAGAGGGAGGATTATCATTTATGTCCAGCACCTCAATCTCCACCCGGAACAGCTCCAGGGGATTCTCTAGGAAGACCTCCAGGTGCAGGACGCAGGAGGGGCTCTGCTTGCAGATTTGCTCGCGGTCGATCTTCTCATTCACGTACAGCACCCCAGTCTCCAGGTTGAGGTCCAAGTAAGGGGTCCGTGAGTTGGCCACCGTCTGAAACCCGCGAGCTGAAAGTTTTGTAATGTCCAAGCCCAGATCTTCAGCGATATTCCCCACGAAAGTGCCATGTTCCTGCTCCTCCTGTACGGTGTAGTGAAGCTGGGAAAAGACTCCTTCCACCATCCAGAGCAAGGCAAAGAATAATAGCACAATCATCTCCAAAAGGAAAGGAAGCAGCTCCCCAGTAGCTAGTCAGCCACCCAATCACCTCCCCCACCACCACGAAAAAAAAAAATCTCAAAAAGAAAATAAAAATAAAAGTGTGTTACGTGGGGGGCTCCTGTGGCTTTCGGTTTTTAAAAATCTTATTCTTTTTGCTTCATTTTAAAGCTTCCCCCAATCCAGTCTAATTTTTCAATCTTAGCGCAGGAAGGGTGACAGACGTCCCCTTTCCTCATCTGTAATCTTTCTACCAACCAATTAATAAAATAATGATAATACAATAGTCAGCGTCCTCTATTCCGACAGTCTTGGCGCAACGCGGCGCTGGCAAATCCCAAGGAGGAAATTTCGATATTTCAAGACTGTCCTCGGTTTGTCTTCTTGCTGATGGGAGGAGAATGAGGAGGAGGAAAAAGAGGAGGAGGAGGAAGATGAAGAGGAAGAGGAGAAGGAAGAAGAGATGCTGCTGGCACCGCTGAACATGCCTCTTAATATCAACGGCTGGCAAACGCAGGAGAGCTTAAAAACAGCGAGAGAATTTTGTGCCGGAAAAACACAGAAAGACTCTGCAGCATAAAACTTTCATTCTCTTCATTTCTCCGGCTGGATGTTCTTCTTGACATTTTTTTTTTTTTTCTGTTTCGCTCTATTTGTATTTTTTGGCTTCCATGGTCTTCTCTCCCTCTGTCTTCATCTCCACCGTCACTTGCCTCTCTGTAAATATAATGAGCAATTTTCTTTTCTGCTGTTTCCTTCCCAAGGCTCTTTGCCTCTAACCTGTCTCTTTCTTTTCAGTCCTTCCTTCCTCCAGCTTCAGCCTCAAAGCCTGTGATCTCGGCTGGCAGTTTCTGAGCTCCGAGCGCTCTGCTTCTCTGTTTTTGCGCAGCGCCCTCATTCTGCCAACCAATCGTCGAGGAGCACCACCCACTGAGCAAGTGCTTATTGGTCAAACCGGCCGTCAAATAGGCACGTCACTCGGCAGCCTGGCCGGGCGGGACACAACCCGCGCCCGGGCTGCCCGGGTTGAGTGTGAGTGTGAGAGAGAGCGAGAACAGCCCGGCAGGTCCCGAGGCGCTGGCTGGGGACTCTGCCGCGGAAAGTTCCCAGTCCCCAGGCGCAGGTAATGGGAAGGGAATAGAGAGGTTCTCCTGTTTGCATCAGCAAATGCGAAAACATAATAGCAACAGCTGCGGTGTTATCTCCGAGGAGCGGGATTTCCAATGATGCTAACATTCTTTTTCCTTTAAGGTATTTTCCCCGTTACTACTGATAATGGAAAAAAACACCGAAAAGGAAAAAGTTGCACAGGGGCCACTAATTGGCAGGGGTTGCCCAATTAAGGGACTGTAGCAGAGATTGGCAGGACGTTTAAAGAGTGGATATAACATAGCAAGTGTCGATCTAAACCTGAGGGTCTGAAGCGATCCTGTGCAAACGAACGAAACGGTTGGACTGGGGTACGAAGGTGGGTCCTAAAAAGCGGAGGGATTTTGGAATAACAGCTATAGACGTGCTTCCGCGTTAGACGTGCTTCTTGTCTCCCTAAATGCAGATCCACAATTTTTTATTTTTACCAAATAGATTCATTTATTTTGGGACATGGATTTGAACTGAAAGTGCACTGATTAAAGATTGAAGGGTTGCATTTGAGCTACTGCCTAGGAGCCCGCCATCCAAACGCCTAGCTCCTGGGTAAGGTCTCAGAGAACCACCCGGCGCTGCAAGGTTCTTACGATATCCCTGCGCCTAGTCTGGCCAAGTGCCACGCAGCGACCGGGAGCGCGGCTATTTTCTGCCCCCCCCCCCTTTTTTCCGTTTGACATTGGAGATCCCTCCCCGCCCCCATGCTGGACCCGGCACCAATTTTTGCCCCGCGTGGGTTCAGTTCTCCAGTATGATCTCTGGGCTGCTGCATAGGCGGGCAGGGCGGTGAGCTGGTGCGGTACACACACGGGGCCTCGAGTGTGCACCGCTGCGGGTATCTGCAAACACGTTTGCACATCACGGTGCTCGCATTCATCCTCCCTGGCCCTGTACTGGGTTCTGTGTAAGCCCCAGCCCAGCCTCCCCTGAGTTCCGAAGGATTCGCTTGACCAGCTATGAGTGCCCACTCCCGAGGCTCGGGGCAACGCGGCGCATCCGCACACCCAGTTCTTGTGAAGTTAAAATACAGCGCGAACTCTTCAATGCTGGAGAGTGGATTGAATGCCAATTCTCCAAGGAAAGATGTATAAATATATTTTATATTCATTAACGGGCTGCTCACAAGGAATAGGTTGTTTATTCACGAAAGCAGCCCCTGTTCAGTTTCCTTCTCCTGCCACAGGATAGGAAGATTCCCTAGCGGCTTTCTGCTAATGAATGACCCAAGAGTAACACCACCACCATCTGCGGGAAATGGTGAGTCGTTTCCGACCCCGAGGTATGTTGCCATTTTCTCCAGGCAGGGAATTAAAGAGCGCGAGCGTGCACGGGCGTGCTTCTAGACTGAGGCATGCTCCCGAGTCCCGCGAGTTCCTGTCGACCGCCCCGCTCCCCTCCCCCCTGCAGTTGGCTCTTTCAGGGAGATGGGTCCTGCTTTTGAACGGTTAGGAGGAAAGGATGCCAGCAAAAATGGCTAATCCCTTTCCAGCTGCAGTAAATTGACGACTGGCCAAAGCCAAGCGAAAACCGCTGCAGTTAAAATGATTCTAGCATCACGTCTGCGGCCGGGAATGGAGCGGCACTGTATAAAAGGACCTGTGGATCAATGAAAAGGAGATTATAGTGTATCTGAATATTAATACGGTATTCCATCTCTACTTATCACCCCTTCCCCCCTTTTCTTTTTCTTCAGATCTTCAGGGTTGAAATGAAATGTTTTGAGCGCTTCAAGCTGACTCATCAGAATCCAGGAGCCTAGTAAAAATGATGGTAATTTTCTAATGTGTTCATTTGTACGTATGGAAACACTTGTGTGTGTGCGCGCGCGTGTGCGCGCGTGTTTACGTGTGAGAGGCATGCGGCTGAATGACAATGCAGATCCAGAATTTGGGAGATAGGTTTTGTGCTTCCGAAATGTATATGAAGTTTAAGCAGACTTAGGCATTTGCTGAAAGCCAGCGAGGTTCCAGAGGTGGAGTTGAGAACGTGGAGAGATGGCCAGATTTCCCTGTAAATAATCACTACATCCACTGTAACACTTGAGCTGCATTTTTTTTTTTTTTTTTTTTTTTTTGTGGTAGCAGATGTGTTTGAATGGGAACTCTCTCCGCAAACGTGGGTTACAAGCGCCTCCTAGCGGCGAAAACGGCGTAGGGCAAGCCAGATAATTCTGCTTAGAAGCCCTGGTTCTGCAGGGCTCGCCTGTTGGGGGCTCTACCGGATTTCTTGGGTCAAAAAGGCCGGTGTCCGCGCTAGCTACGCCAGGCCGAGGTGCTCCAGAGATCTATCCTCAATGACTTCTAGTCTCCGCGGCGCCGACCCGGGACCAGAGGGGTGACGATGGGGTCTTCTGGGCAGAATAGAACCGCCCCTGGCCCTCCGCCCTTAGCGAGGCGACTCCTTCCAAGGACAATTGCAAGATCATTTTGTTTGGAGCCAACATTTGGACTTTGGCATTAATAGCTTTGTCTGCCTCTTTACCCTGGAGCCATTAAAATAACTCCACCCTCTCACCCAAGAAACAAAGCAACACTTTAAAATTGCCTTCTTAAAATGCCTTTTAAACTAACAGGTTTACTTTCTAGCTTGCTGTGGCAATGAAGCAGATCCCCCCACGCCCTTTTGCTTTTTCACTCTCCCTCCCGGGGACCCCAGAATTTAACGAGGTCATGATTACACGTGCAGCAGCCTCGATGATGAGGTTGACGACCTGTGAAGTGAAAAGTGTCATGTATATTCTGCGTTCCTCGACTCCCCATAGCCAGTGGGAAGGGAGAAGCAAATTCAGTGTACATAATCCACCCTCCATAAGCCCCAGGAGCGCCAGCTGTCTGAGCTAGGAGGAACTGCATCCCAGAACAGAGGGGCAGAAGTTTTTATCTTTGGAGGAAGATTATAAACATCTGGGTTCATAAGTCTTGGTTTATATGTGATAGCAATAACGCACATTTGTCTTTTCGTTGCGCTCTAAGTGCGCAATGGGTGCGTAATGGTCGCTGAGGATCCTTGAAACGCGTTTTACAAATTTTGAAGCTAGATATAGCGATTGTTTTCTTCCCTAGTCTTTGCTGGAAAGGGCTGGAGAGAAACAAGTTTGTTAACCAGCATTTGGATAAATGAGTGTTTGCATTGACTTAAGTTGATGCAACAGCAATTTGTTTCTAAATCCTCTTATTATTGCAAGGTGCTAGGAGATTTGAGAGAAAATATCTTTTTTTAAAAAAAAAGAAAAGAAAAGAAATAATGATTTATCAATAAGGAGTGTTTCGGATGCCAGACTGGACCAGGATCGAGCCAGGTGGTTCCTGTCACTTGTCATTTCCAGCAAGCACAGCCCAAAGTTCAAAGACAAAGAACCCCGACTGCTTGCATGTTTGGTAGTGATCATGAAATCTGTTTATTTGTGGTAGTCTGACCTAACTTAAGAAGTAGGAGAAAGTAAGGCTTTGGAGCTAGTGCCATGGACACTGTATTAGTTTTTGTTTATCTTTAGTAAACAGTGAATAAGACTAGAATTTCTGGAAAAGATTTATAGCTTATGCCATTATAAGTACTCAGGTATTTCTAGTTACTGGGGTGTAATGCTTTGAACTCAATAGAGAACAGACCAGTCCTTGTTCTTGGAACTCAGAATACTAGATATTCCATTAAGCACCATTATCTTGATATTCAGAGTGGAAATATGCCTCTTCATTTTGTTTAACCTGGCTCATATTGGTGTGGCTTCACATTTCAGTGTCTTTTCAGTTATCAGGCAGGGCCAGCATTTTGTTAAACTCTAAACAGTGAATTAAAAGCACTGAATGAGCTGAAGCAGCCCTCTAATGCAAAATGACAAATTGCACTTAAGCAGTACATGAACAAGAAAATGATTTATGGATTTTCACAATGGCCCAAGCAAATGAAAGCAACATGAATTATACATCCTAATGCTCAGGATATCATTTTCTAATAATACTGTTTCAGGGCAGATACTATATGCTCCTTTCTATAAAAGAAATTGATCAATAAGAGAATATTTTAAAATTAGGCAATGGCTTTTGATACTGATTCAAAATATATATGTATTGTTTGATACTGATTCAAATATATGTGTGTATATATATTACATATATATATATATATATATACACATACACACACACACACATTTCTTCCTGGGATTTGGGGGTGGGTGTATAATGAAAATAGAACATACCTTCTTCTTGCCCACTGCTTTACATATAATATCTTTTGGTAGTAAATAGATATTTAAAAACTTCTCTGTCCCACGTCATCGTTCAGAATGCAAAATAAATAGATCTGATTTAGTATAACAATTTTTATTGCCTCATGACCTCTTTTTCTGAAAATCATAATGCATTACCTCATCCTACCCTTTTCTTCCATTGCTTTGGATATTGAAAAATCATATTTCTCCAAAATGTCTCTTAAGCTTTTCATATTTGTTTTACCCTATCTTTTTTCAGAGTATTGCTTTAATTTTTGTGTATTACAGACACACTTGGGTTAATAAAAAGGTCAATGCACCTAAGTGTTTTTTTTTTTTTCCCCTTTACTTTTTGTCTTAGTGGACAAAATAGATCCTGTGGGCTTTCATAAGTTAGGGGGGAAAATCCAATCAGATAAGTTTATATGATACCTATGTTTTGAGTTGGAAAAATCAAAAAATCCAGTTACCTCTGAATTATGAAGAGCATATTTATTTCACCATGTGTGGCTTGTAGAGTGGGTGTATGTAAATTTTGGAGGCATGTACAATTTTAAGGGAAGGTAGTGGGTAGTGCCTTTTCTTGTGTTGCTTACTCACAATGGGAAACTGCTAATCACCCAGAGCCCTCTAGACTCACATTATTGGGCTTAATCTTAATTACTCATTTTTATTTTAAAAAAAAGTAAGAAAAAACAATACCGAATACCAGTTTTTGCTTTTGAGAGCATTAATAACCACTCTTACTGAAAGATTACTGAAATCAATGATGTGATTAGGATTGTAAATAAGAACTACAAGACATCACATTTTAAAAGCCAGCTGCTTCACTATCAGGGGGATGTGTGGGTTTACTGATGGGGCCCCTAGGCAAAAAATGAAGCTTCAAACATTGAGGTCGATATAGAACAATTTCAAAAATTAATTGCAAGTTCTGATTACATTTATGTGAGTAAGAGAAAAGTTATCCTGAAAAAGTTCTTATTTTTTTTTCTTCCCCAGTGGTTTTACTTCTTATTTGACAGTGATACCAAGTTAGCATTTTACTACTCTCTGTCTGGCAATTGTAAATCGTTTTCTTAAGAGACATCCTTGATTTCATAAATACGGAATGAAATTACCCAAATGTGATTGAGGTTATAAGCCACACAGCTATATTCTAAAGAGTTTTAAAATACTACTGGAGACGGGCACTATGGAGAGAATATTGAACACATTGAAAATTTTATTAGTAATTAGAATTACAGTCGTAAGTCATAACAAATAATAAGACAGATACTTCAATTAAAAATTTGTTTCAGTTTTTCTTCCTGGTTAGCATAACACTATGCATAAAAAACTTGATTTCCATGATGTCTCATTTAAATGGACTTGCAATACCATACTCTATAATGCTTTATTGTATTGAAAGATTTCCTGATTTTTAGGTGAAAATAACTAATGGCTTTCATCAGCTATGGAGTGCTAAGAATGTTTTTGTTGTAATACTTGTTCTTCTCTGTCTCTGTAGGTATTGTTACCCCAACATTGTAGATAACACCAGGAAGGATGTTTAGAACTCAAGTACACATACATGTCTTTTGCCACTCGTGTCCTAGCTCCTCTTACTATTCCATATTTCTGCAGTTTAGCCAAGTAGGAAATTAGGCAAAAAGTGGGCTAGTTTAGACATAAGTTTCATCCAAATTTTGTACTGGCAGGAATGCTGATTTTATCCCAGTCATAGCAAGCATGGAATTGAGTCATGAAGAATTCATAAAAACATTTGAGGTGACCTGCATGGTGACACAAGCCTGTAATCCCAGTGGCTTGGGAGGCCAATGCAGGAGGATTGCAAGTTCAAGGCCAGTCTCAGCAATTTATTGAGGCCCTGTCTCAAAATAAAAAAAATAAAAAGGACTGGTAATATTGCTGAGTGGTAAAATGCCACTGGGTTCAATTTTGGTTCTAAAAAATAAAAAATGAACAAAAAAGAGAAATGTTTGAGGTCTTTTTTTCTTTTCTTTTTTTTTTGAGATGTGTTTTGTTTTCAATCAAGGAACCAAAGACTGAATGTATTTTCCTATAAGAGAGTGAGATTATAAACACAGAGGTGCCTGAGTTGGGAATCATAGATTTTAAGGAAGGAAATGGAAATTGATAAAATACTTGTGTCTAAGCAGCAGTTGCCTCTGCTTCATTCCTGAAAATCACCACATGGATCAGTCATTCCAGAAGTATTATTTGCTCTCCTAGTTCATCAGAGTTTATAAAAGCAAGGTATAAACGAGAATTGAACTCACTTTGAACAATGAAATTAATGGTGTTTATTTGGTATGCATTTCCGAAGTAGTTTTTATTATTATTTTTTGGTGTATGGTGCTGGGGATTGAACCCAGAGCCTTGTGCTTGCAAGGCAAGCACTCTACCAACTAAGCTACATCCCCAGCCTCTGAAGTAGTTTGTAAAAAAGGAAATATGTTTTATTAGGTGAAATCCAACTATCACTTTATACTAATTTCTTCATCAATGTTGCTTTGAAAAATTGTTTTAATTCATTAATTAAATGTACTTGAAATTAGATTTACTTGTACCAAAATAAAAAAAAAATGAAACAACTTAGGAATAATTTTAAATTTGGAGAGAAATGATCAAAAGAAAATAATTGTGACATCATTTTTACTTACTGTAAATAAAATTGTATTAATATTTTGGTAGTAAGAACTGAAAAGAAAAATCTTATTTTCCTAGCTGTATATGCAATAATCCAAGTTATGTAATGGGGGCTCTGTGGTAAGTTACAAACATCTCTCTTTTTCATTGGTGATGGTCCTCAACTGTGGTAGAAGATGACTTGGTAAATTATAAAGATCACAAACTTTAGAATTAAGTTGAATTGGGCTCAATTCCTTGCTTTTCCAGATATTTGAACTTGGTCAAATTGTTTATCTTCTTTGAAATTCTGTTAAAAAATGACAGATACTCTAAACATCTGTTAAAATATGATGGTATATTCACCTTGTTGAATCATTGTGAGGATTAAATTAAAATGATAAATATGTAAAATGATACATGAAAAATTCTTAGCCCATACTGAGTGTTAACTACTAGTACATTAAGATGTTTTGCATGGCATAGACTTAATCAATTGACACTGATTTTCATGTTTTTTTTCCTTTATACAACACAAATCATTTACTAAAGTGGTACAAAAATAATTTTACATTGTTCCTATTTTATAGGAATTTATAATACAAATTTTAATACTATATGCATGTAATAAATGAAAAAGATTAATCAAGTACATGTTTAAAACATAAAAATCCAATTATGAGATTTTTTCATAGTCATGTTTTAACACTTTTATTTGCTTCCTTCCTGAAAATTTTAAGTTAATTTTAAGTAAATTTTAAGTTTAATTTCTAAGTTAAAATTTATATGATAAAAAGTAGATACAGTTTTAAAATCATTTTGATAGAAAGACAGTTCTTTAATTTCAAAGCACCATTTTCCTATTTCTGTGTTTCTCAAAATTTTAGGAATGACAGACTTGTGATGACCATTTATTTTCTTCTAACTTTTTAACATAGTTCCTTAACATATAATGCTCTATTCAGGCCATTTCTCAAAATTAAAAAAAAAATCAATGGAAAGTCAATACTTATAATAGCATGAGTTCATCAGAATGTCCAGAATGAGCACCAAGTCTCAATAGTTTTTGACTCTCTTCAACCTCCTCCTTTTTGCTGGTTCAGCGTAGTACTGCATTTATTTGCATTTTCTTTCTTTTTTAAAAAAAAATATTTTTAGTTGTAGATCAACACAATGCCTTTATTTTATTCATTTATTTTTATGTGGGGTTAAGGATGGAACCCAGTGCCTCGATATGTGCTAGGCAAGCATTCTAACACTGAGCTACAATCCCAGCCCTTTATTTGCATTTTCTTTCTTTCTTTTTTTTTTTTTTTGCAGTGCTGGGGATTGAACCCAGGGCCTTGTGCTTGCCTGCTGAGCTATATCCCCAGCCAGCTATTTGCATTTTCTATAGTAACTTCTTACAACTTGAGAATCCAAAACTTTTAGAAACATACATTGGTGCTGATGTGATGGGAACCCAGCAACAGGAATACTGAAAGAATGGGAAAAAAAAAAAAAAAAAAAAAGTAAAACCATGGATGTGTTTCTCAACAATTTCAAAATAAATTGGATAAGAAATGTGAATATATACAAAGGTTTCATAGCTTCATTAACAACAGCAAAAATAGTTCAACATACATAATGACTATGAACAATAAATACCTGGAGAGTCAAGAAAAGGCTGAATTGAGGTAAATTAAGCAAGTATTTCTAGAGAAGAGCAATTTTTATTACAGTTTTAAGGACGAATGGCACACGTTGGTGAGAAGAGATTATCTGAAGCAGGTTAGAGAGGTCGGCACCACAAAGAAGTAAAGGTGGGGATGAAAGCAGGGTTTTTGTAAAGATCATAAAGATGCAAATAATTTCACTTAAGGCCACTGTGCTGCCTTTGACCCATCCTTAAATCTATAATGTCAGCCACTCTCCATTTTTTTTTTATTTTATCCCACCTCGTTTGCTTAATTTGACCAAAACGTAAAGTCAGAGGAGATGGGTGAGACCCTCATTCAGCATTCATACCTGAGAGATGGTTTGGGTGTTTTGGGCTAATAGCCAAATGTTCAGTCTTGGAATTCTGACAAAACCTAATGCTGCTTGTTCTTCAGCATATTTGAGAAAGTTGGCTGTTGTTAATTTAATAGTAAAGGACTGATTGCTGAATTTCTGAAAACATTTTTTTTTTTATCCGTATCTAATCAGACTACGTCCTCAAAAAAATATTTAGCAAGAACACATTTACGTTCTGCAGGACGGGGAAGAGATAGTAGTATTGGTTAAACCCAAGGAATCCACCTAGCCTTCAGTGGAATAATTGCATTTTTGATGGACTTCTAGGCCCTGTAACTAGTACTTAATAAAGATGTGTTAATTGAATGATGCTGGATTTTTTAACCTTTGGATATTTCTGGTATAAAAAACTCAATTCCGAAAGCTATGTTTTTAATGATGTTTACTCAGTATGTCCTTGAAAACTTACATAAGCTGGAAAATTTCACTGTGCTTTGTTAAGCATGTGTTTAAAACACTTGATACATCTCTCCAAACTTCCACTAATCAACAGCAATATATCATTTTATGACTTTCTATTGTTTTCTAATTTTTTTGTACTTCATATACACTATGTTGAATGTTTAAATATGAATGAGCTGGTACAATAGCCACTATTCTGATTGCTTTGTCTTCTTGTAAGTTCATGATAACATGCTAATAATGAATCCCCTGAGATCAGAACGTCAGCTGTTAAGAATAAATGTGGCTGAAACCACAGGGCATTTCCTGCCTTAGGTGGAATCAGGAAATAATATAATGTTGAATTATGTTGCAGGGCTAAAAAGAAATGTTGGTTGATTTGGTAGATTCAAGGTGATGTCTGGAATTGCAAGCCAGAAGGGACCCAGTCGAGCCTCTCACTCTGTACTCTTCATCCTCCTGAAATGGAGATATTTCAGTTCAATAAGGGGCTACGGGCCACCATGGTGTATTTTCGATTTTCCCCCAGGGTTGATGACTAACTTGCTTGTTAGTGGTTTAGGTAGTGTGAAGTTTGGAAGTGCTTGCCTCTGCAATTCAGGTAGTGATCATTTTATATACATCAGCTCAAGAGTCATCCTGGGAGGCTTTTCACAGGTGAAGTTGGGTTTGTTGGCAAGAGTGAAAGGGTTTAAGTGGAAATGTAAAACACATGCACACTCACACACACATACATGTGCCTTAGGAAAAAGGCATTGCAGTTAAACTATGCTTTTGGATTTGAGAAAATATAAACAGCTCTTTGAAAGAAAATCAATCACGTAAAGTCAGATGATACCACATGTAGAAGTTTCCTTGGTTTACAGAGGAGATCTTCCTCAAGCTGGAGAGAAGGCAGACTTGGTTTGCTAGTTTACCAATATGTATCAAAGAATTCTAGATGGTTTTGAGTATTAGATAAAATTATAAAACCATGGGAAAGCTAGGTGTATATTGTATCAAATATTTATATCACCCAGGTATGTTTCTTAAAGCAGTGCTTAAATTTGTGCCTTTCAGGGCTACTCCCAGTGGCAGGAGGAAACAAAGCAATACAGCAACACCAAAAAACCATCCCTGAAATACCTGTAGGACATCAGAAGTGGGAAGGTTTTCCCGTGATACAAGACACTGTCTCTTCTTGGCAGTTACTCCCTCCCACCCAGCCCTTTTCACTCCTGATGGTGGCAAATGATGGAAATTCTGGAAAGGAAAACAGGCTTGAAAATTTTGGACCATCTCTCTTAAAATGTAAGCCCCTTTTATCATTGGGGGGATTTAGATTGTTAGCCTTTTAATATATTCTGCCTTAGGAAGTTTTATTTTTTTTTTAATTCTGGCTTTTGGTTTTGAGATTCCAGAGAAACTAGCAAGCCTTTTATTTCATTTGAAGATGTTTAATGATAAAGTGTTTTTCAGTTTCTAAGGGGAGAGCAGTTTTTTGGAATTCTGAGATCTGTTACTCCTAGCACGCATAGATAGTTTTGACAAGTTCTCTGCTGGTTAGAAAGCTGCGTTACTGATTTTTTTAATGGTTATTTCTTACTGAAATTCACATTACAATTTTCTAAACGTTTTTTGCTTGCTTCTTCATTTATTTGTGTATTAGTATACTGGTCTTCATGTGATTAAATGTTTTTCTAGAATTAAAACATAAGATTATGTTTATCTCTGAAAGGCAAAGAATGAATATTCAACGTAGAACATATGATTTTATAATTTTAAAATCTCTACTGACCTCTACCATTATTCTTTACAATAGCATGTCAGAATTAAGCTATGTCAGGATGGGAAAATTCATTACAGTTTTAAAATGAGAGCTTCTCTATCAAAAAAATAAAAAAATAAAATGTTCCTCTTCTTCTCCCTAAAAGTTAGTAGTTTGAGTTTGGCTGGCAGTGTCACGATTTTATAGTATTTTTATGTCTAAACTAAAATCATGCTTGGGAGCATGAGAGCTGCTTCCTAGGTTGCAGATTATAAGAACACCTCTATTTCCTTGATACCCTACATAGGAAGGAGAATTTTGCATGTAAATGCCAACATGTAATAAGTGTTAGTTTTATTTTAAGTTTAATAATTATAAAGAAAATGAATAAAGGAAAAAAAAAGACTATGGTATTTAAGGACATGTATTTAAAAATACTGTATTTTATTGTCTTAAATTGCTGGTGTTCACCCTGTCCCTGCTCATTTTGTGTTGTGTTAGGAACATTTGTGAATTTGCTCCTTTTATCTGAGGTGTTATATTTCAGTGAATTGTAGGTGGCAGTATACACAGCTAAATTCTGTGTTTTACAGCAGGTAGATGAAACATTTCTCAATTGGTTAACTATTTCATTTCATTTTATTTTTTTCTTGGTGCCGGAGATGAACCCAGGGCCTCACACATGCTGAGCTCTTGCTCTCCCACCCAGCCACATCTCCCGCCTAGGTAACAATTTTATGCTTAAGCTCATTGTCATTCCAGTCCCCTTCCAACTTCTCTCCTTCTTTTGTTAATAAAGAGACACCAGAAAATCTCAGTCAGATAAAAATGTGTTCCTGGGAGGCATTTTTAATCCCAAGTTTATTCTAAAGGATAGTTAAGAAGCATTTCAAATCTTTATTTTTTACCAAATAGACACATATTTAGAAAGAGCATAAGCTTCACTGACCAGTTAGCTTAATATTAAAGTGAGAATTTAAAGTAAGAAAGATGCCTTGAATTGCACATCAAGGTGGTGACAAAGAATTTTTTATTCTCTTTCATTTCCTGCTTTAAAACTTACAAGCAAATGTGCTTTGATTGCTAACTTGTAATAATGCAATATCATCATGATTTACTATGCCGAGGTCTGATCTCTAGCTTTGAGAATGTTACCTACAGAATTGCTGTTTGTTATGTGTGATGTACATCTAGAAAGCATTATAATCCTGGGAATAATACTTAAAATTATATCTGATATTAAGAAATGGGATAAATGTCAAAGTTGATGATTGACAGCTGTACGGTGGCATCTCCTGGAATGTCCGGCACTAGAACCCTTCACTAATGCCTTCCTTCCAGAGGCTCACCAGTGCACCCCAAGGTTTCAGGAAGGTTGTTGGGAGACATGTGGGCTGGGAATACGAGGTCAGAGGAGTGAAAACCAGAGTCAAAGGAACAGGTCCAATTTGGTGCCTCCAGCGTTCCTGTTGCTTTTAAAAATACTGCACTTAGTGAAATGTCTCACCTCCTTTCCTATTTAAACTGAAATCTTTTTGTCTAAACCAAATTCTTCACATATGGAAGAGGAAATTGAGAAGTGGGTATTATCAGTGTAGGCTGAAATAACAAAATATTGTCCCTGGAATACTTTGTTTTTATTTGTGCTTTCTTGAATGTGGGTTTTTATTGGTTTGCTTTTTTTTTTTTTTTCTTTTCCCAACCATAATTCTTTTTAAAAAATTTATTTATTTTAACACACTCAGTGTCTTGGCTTATCTGCAGCTTATAAATTTTTTAATATTCTTTTATTTTTAATTTAAATCATGTATTTGATACATAGAAACACAAAATTGTACATATTTGTAGGGAATCATGTGAAGCACTGATATATGTATCCATTCTGTAATGTTTAGATCAGATTGAACACATCTATTTTCTAAAGTAGTTATTATTTCTTCGTGGTAAAAACACACAAAATCCTTTCTTCTAGCTTTTTGAAATATATACTACATCACTGAATTTGCATTTGCACACATTCGTGCTGGCCAATTGTTTTGGACTATTTGGTTATTAACACAAGCAGTTTGAGAGTGAGCATCTTTTCATCTGAATGGATGCTTTACCTAAAGCTACCGTCTTCTCCCTGGATATCACACCATAAAAAGTAATTTTAAGGTTAGTTCCCTGCAACGGGGAGACTGAGGCAAGAGGACTGCAAGTTTGAGGCCAGCCTCAGCAACTTAGTGAGATCTTTTCTCAAAATACAATAAAAAGGACTGGTGGTGTGGCTTACTGGTAGAGAGCCCCTGGGTTCAATCTCTAGTACCCCCCAACATGTGTTTTAAATATACTAGTTGGTTGAGATTTCAGTCTTTCTCACTACTCATACTTTGGTTCAGTTAAAAAAAATTCAGTATCTTCCCGGAAATGTGGATATCCTAGTGTAATTACACCTGACTTTTGCATATTTGGTTATAGCCTAGTAACATAATCATTTATTTAGGTTATGGCTGCATGAATTTATATAATAACCTAGATATCAAAACCTTTAGTTTTATGAACTTATGTTTCTATAATGGAGAATAAATCTAACAACTGGAAACATCATTTTGAAATGAGTAATGCAAAATTGTTTGATTTCTTGATTAATTCAACAAATATGTATATTGAACTAGGACAATGTGCCAAGATGCTTAAAATATTAACGAGCAAGGCTCCTGCCTTCATTTGTGTGTGTTTGTGTGCATAGACAGGTAATGAGGAATAAGGGCATTATCTAGATAAAGCCCCTAGTGTACTAGAAGTTGAACAGCTCTGTGAAGAATAAAACCTAGATCAGGTTAAGGGGATCTTTTACTTTAAAATTAAGTACCTCCTCCAATTTTCTGAGGCTTGTAGAAGAATGTCACAAGGCCAGGTGGGTATTAGTGAGAGCCTATGGTTTTTATATGAAGGGAAGGAGGAAATGCAAAAGACAGCTCTTCTTCTTTCAGGCTTCCTTCGGGAGTTGCTTTAAAGTTGATTTCTCATTAGCCACTAAATTGAATGTTTTCCCTCTAGGCAATTTGCCCCAAACACTAAATTAGTGGGAGAACCACTGAAACAACTCTGTCCCTCTGATGGCAAGAAGGCTTTCGAAGTAAAGCATGTCTGGTTGTAGAGTAGGTTTTTGTTTTTTTGATAGTTGTCTTTTAATATTGGCAGCAACAAAAGTTAATATTTAAGAATGTGTCAGTGGAGGCAAAACAATGGGATCTGGAGTCCTTGCTGGAGATCTTGGAGATCTTTGAGTAGTTCCTTGTTTACCTTAACAAAACTCTCTTTATCCACAGGGAGTGGCCAACAATGACATGAAAGTAGAGTCATTAAAAGCAAAAATAAATCTAGTTATTGTTATTTGGACACATGAATTCCCCCCAGAAACTGATGACAGTGAACCATGTCAAACTCAAGTACTCTAAGAACATACCTCCATTGATTATCCTTGCACAAAACCCTGATTTGTAGTCAGGGAGGAATGAAAATGCTTAATGATGCTGAATGTCAATGGGATGGACACTTCTGGAATGTGCTCTGTATAGTTGTGCTCCCTGGAACATGTATACCTTATAAGGTTTTTCTCAATTCATTCAGTTTTGTGGTTAGACAGGCAGTAGCCTTAGATCAAGTCAAGGTCTCTTTGCCTGCGAAATCTCTAATTACAAAATGCTTACTTGTTGTTCTGTGGAAAATTTTGTCCTGCCGAAAGATCATTACTTTACCAGCATTCCTGTCACCCAAGCTGACTTCTTTATTGGCTTACAATCTTTATGCACTTATTTATTCACATATTAAGGAAAATGAAATATGTACCTGTGCATTTGAGGTGCTGTACCAGGTGCTTACAGACGTTTTTCTCTGGGTAAAAGCATTCTCCTAGGAGTGGAAAGAAGATATCTCTAGTGTAGTGGGTACCTCATCTCTAAACCATCATTTAGCTCTTTCTAGGTTGAGCTGTACATAGATTAATAAAAGAAAGGTGACTGATAGTATGTAAGTGGTGGCATCACTAGGTGCATTATCAAACAGAATTCGGCATCAATTCAGTGAAGTGCTGCGTATATGATATTCACAATGATGCAGTGATAGAAATTTAACTCATGCTGTGTTAACATGAGTTAACACTCCTTTTAGTAAGGCAGTGACATTTGCGTGCATTTCAGAATGATTTCAACACAGTGGTCCACATTTATATAAATAACAAATACACTGATAATATTAATTTTAATAATCTGTGAAGTCCCTCATTATTTTTAAGTTCCTTTTGCAAGAAAATTATTTTCTATTCAATATCTTATTTATAGACTTTGTAGACATGTCACTGCAGATTGTATTTAATATATTTTAAAAATTTACTCCCTGCATATTTAATTTACAGATTTGCAATGCCTGGTTTGCGCCAAACCTGTTTTTAATAAAGAATTTATTACTTATAGATTTATGATGCAATGAATATATTTTTAATTGTACTGTTTTCTAAATATTTGAAGAATTACATCTGAATCATTCTTTCCTCTGTGCATAATGAGCTTTACTTTAGTAAAATGTATATGGAATTATCTTATATACATTTACTCGCAGATGTTATATTTCTAACTTAATTTCATCACATAAAAGTTGGAACCATGTGTTTTAGTTTCTGTGGAAAGATTGTTAAATTTCATGTAGTATCTTTCTGGGAGAAATGAAAGTAATTAAGAAGCACAGTGTTACCTATTTAATTAGCCTATTTGTATCCTCAGAAGAATCCTTAGTTGTGAAAAGTGGGAGAGAGCTTGCCCTTGGCTAATTGAATCAGAGTTTTTTTTTTTTTTCTTTTCTTTTACTCATTTACATTTCTCCCTATGTATTTGGTCTAGTTTTGTTCCCTCCAAAGTGACTCAACAAAAAATCGCAGACCATATGCCAACAACCTGTAAATCTACGGTCAAATCTGTGGCCAATTTCAACCCCATTGTTGTTATAAAACAAAAACACAAACAAACAAACTACAAAAAACACTATATGTAATTTTGCAAAAAAGACATATTTAAATATGAAAATATATCCCAATGATATTTAAGAGTTAAGGATTTAATTAATGTCTTGGCTCTCATTGAATAGTTCAAAATTGAGATTCAGGCCTGCTTAATCTTTCTTTTCTGTGCCTACTGCTAAAGCACAGGTGTGGGGGTCTTGATTTACATGTGGCTCCCGCCTTCTCCAGATAACTGTAGTATTTACTGAAATGAACTTTACCTTTTCGGCTTAATATTCTTTGAAAGGCAAGTCCCAGTTTGGAAGCCGGTGAATAAAAGGCATCATGCTTTTAATTACTTCTGAAAAGAACCTAATCTTTCCTCTTTGAATACTCTAAATTAGATTAAACTTTTCTGGGGAGAAACAAAGCAGAGGGGAGTAGCCAGAGGAGAAGTGTTTTGAAGCCAAATGTAAGTTACCAATCCTTTTATGGAGTAAAGAAAACTAAGAAAAACAGCAGCTGCCATTTCAGCTCAATAACTCTGGTACCTCCTAGTGAAATCATTTTCAGACTGCTGAGTAGAAATAGTTTAAAGGTCTATTGTAAAAGAAACAAGAATTTTATTCATTAATTAGACTCCTCAGAGACTGCTTTGAATGTGCAAGAGGGAGTAACCTTTTATTCCTTGGTATGTTTAAATCCTTAAGCTCGTTTGATTTCCTGGGTCCCATTTGATTTCACTTCAAGGTTTCACCTTTACAAATGCGTTACACCAGACCAATCCCATAATGTTTTCATTTCCTTCTCACTTTAGTAAAAAAGCAAATAGTAATTTTTCTTAAAATTGGCACATGACAGTGGGAAATTGAAGTCTCCTGATCATGCACAAATAATAGAATGTGGAACATTTTACTGTGTTTCCTGCAACTTCAGATAAATAATGGAAAATGGAAACAGTTATTCCTTTTCTTTTTTTAATCTTTTTTTTGGGGGGGGGGCGGGGATAGCAGGGATTGAACTCAGGGGTTCTTGATCACTGAGCTACATATCCAGCCCTATTTTGTGTTTTATCTAGAGGCAGAGTCTCACTGAGTTGCTCAGTGCCTAACTTTTGTTGAGGCTGGCTTTGAACTAGTGATCCTCCTGTCTCAGCCTCCCGAACTGCTGGGATTATAGGCATGTGCCACCATGCCCAGCTTTTCAAAAAAATCTTATTAGTAACTTTTGTTTTCATGGTGCTGGAGATGAAACTCTGGATCTTGAGCATGCTAGGCAAGAGCTTTTCTATTGTGCAATATCCCTCTACCTTAACAGGGACCTTTTAAAGTTTTAAAATACCTAATTTTTAGGGAGATTACCTTAGTTTTGATACTTTTCAGTTGAGTTTGATTCAAAAGCAGAATTTATACCAGGGTTTGGGATCCTGCTATCTAGCATGTATGAAACATTAATTTACACTTCATAAATTTGGAATTCCTGAAAATTTGTCTTGAACATTTTTGACAGTGAAAAAGAGTATGCTAAACAAATAAATGAAAAATTAATTGCAAAAAATGCATATTTTGAGATCAGCAGTTTTTAAAGTTTCAAAAACAGTTGACAATGTTCAAAGCATTATTTTTCAGTCACTTTAGGTGACAGTTACAGCTAATTAAATCATTTATCCTCTTAAGAAAGATTTGGTTGTTTTAGATCTTAATATTTTTCAAATTGTTACAGTTTCTTTAAAATAATTGCGTGTTGCTTTTTTCAGTGTAATAAATTGGAGTATTAATAAAATAATACAACATGCAAGAACAGAAATCTACTACTCTCACCCTCTCCATCAAAGAGATCCAGGAACAAGTATCTGGCTAGCTGTTTCTCTGGTATTTGTGCCTACCCATCCAAATAGCACATGAATATTCCTTTTTCTTGAGTTTCCCATTTTAGATTGGATGTATCTATTAATGTCCCAGAGTAGAAAACCTTCCAATCATCTCATAAGCACGTAGAAACATACTTTCCCTGCCTCCATAGAGTTTTTTTATAATTTTTGGTTAAAAAAATTATTCAGTGTTTACATTATTAACAGTGTATAAACTCGCTGATATCTGAGCTCAATATTATGCTTAGATTATAAACAGCTTCTTGTGCACCTGTATTTATCTGGAGTCAATAACTTACTGTATCCTATGTTTGATCTGCACATACCTATCACACCAACACTCCAAAAAGGCTATGCAGACCTCTCTGAAGGAGCTCACCCTGTAATCTCCTGTTGTTTTTCCTTTGTTCATTTTTCTTTTCTCTCCCTGCCAGCTGCTGTTTCCATCATGCACATCCCATCTCCACAATGGCTACAGACCTGCCAAACCCAGACTCCCTTCCCAAGCATCCCACACATTCATTTTGTCTTTCTTCTGTTTTTAGCCTTTTCTTTCTGAGTCATTCCTTAATTTTAGAAAAATATAGCTTCTCAAACCTCGTGAGAAGGGGACTGTGGCATTCCATTTTGGGGATTCTGCAATTCTGAAAAATATCACTGAACAGTATCTTTAACTGGATTTCTACTTTAGCAATTGATATTCCCCTGAATGTTGAGGCTATTCTATTTCTTATGGTTTCCAGTGCTTCTCTTAAAAATTCATGATATTCCAGTTTTAAGTCCAGATCTGCATAATGTGACCTGTTTTTCTTGTTTATCTCTCTAGAAAATATTAGAATCATCTCTTTAATTTTATTATTCTGAAATTTCAAGATGATACAATATGTGTACTGCAAAACCAAAGAAGTACATTTCACTAAGTGGAGCCCTCAGCAGATGCTTTTACATTCTGAAAAAAAATAATGTCTAGTTCTTTGGAAATATTTTGAAATTTTTTTTCCTTATATCATTTTCCAGTTTTCCCCTCAGTTTTTAAAATTAAATTTAATTAAAGCTTCTTTAATTAAATTCTTACCCTATTTTTATTACATTTTCCTTGTCTATTTTCCATCTCTTTGTGATTTTCTTGCTTTCTAAAATTTTTTCTCAATTTGGTCTTCCATATTTTTTGGATATTTTGGTCTTCCATCCTTTCTGGATGTTTTTATGTCTGCTATCATATATTTAGATTTTAATAGCTCTTTGTTTTAGTTTGTCTCTACTTTTAAATAACCTCATTCTGCTTTCATAGATGCATTATGTTTTTTAGCACTCTAAAAATAGCTAACAGTTTCTTTTGATTTATTCTTCTTCTACATTTCTCTTCTTTCTTTCAAGATCCCATTTTCTGTTTATTGATTTTATTCACTACTTTTCATTTAGAAGATTGCTTTATGTGTGGTTCTCATTGACCATCTATTCAGTGTTAAATGCTGAACTAAAATATTGATTTGGTGCTCAGAATAAGAGTTAATTGGCTGCTCAGTGTTATGGTTTGGTATGAACTGCCATCCCCCACAAATCTCAGGTGTTTAAAGCATGATTGCCAATGCAGCAAGGTTCAGAGTTGGTTGTATTAAGCAATGAATAGGGCTCTGACCTCATTTGTCAATTAATCCATTTGCTGAGTTAGCCCACTGGTGCCTGAATGGACTTCTGGGTGGCAATTTTAGGTTGGTGAGGTTTAGCTGGGCAAAGCTGGTCATTGGGGCATGGCCCTGAACCATATTTGTCACTGTATCTTTTGTTCTCTTTCTCTCTCTCCTTCCTGGATTCTAAGAACTGAGTATCTTCCTCTACATCCTCCTGCCATGATGTTCACCTTAGCTCAAGCCCAGATTCAAGAAACCAGGCAACCATGGACAGATCTGTGAAGGTGTGAGTTCAAAAGAAACTCCTCCTCTAAGGTGTATTTATCAGGCATTTTGGTCACAGCAGTGAAAAGCTGAATAACATAGAAATTAGTATTGGGAAGTGGAGTCCTTGCCATGATTATACCTGACCCTGTGAATTAGAAGCCTTTTAAATTGGTTTATGAGACCAGTTAGGAAAAGTTTTGGGAAGCACCCTAGAAAAGCCTTTAGGATATTATAAGCAGAGCTTAATGAGTTATTCTGATGGGAGCTCAGAAGGCCATAGGAATGTGGACAATAAAGACTGTGTTCAAGCTGAGCACAGTGGCATGTGCCCATAATCCCATCAGATGTGGAGACTGAGACAGGAGCTTTGCAATTTCAAAGCCAGCCCCAGCAGCCGTGAAGTGTGCTAAGCAACTCAGTGAGTCCTTGTCTCTAAATAAAATACAAAAAATGGCTCAGTGGTCGAGTGCCTCTGAGTTCAATACCAGGTAACATAAAAAGAAAAAAGACCATAGTTATGAGTGGATTGAGGACCCTGTTGGGAATTGAACTGTAGGCCACATGTGTTAAAATCTGGGGAAGAACTTGTCTTCATTTTATCCATGTCCTGAGAATTTCTTTGAGGCTGAATTTAAAGGCAATAAAATAATCTGGCAGCCCAGCATTTAGGAGGTGGCATGAGTATTACTCTCGACTTTTAGTTAGGTTTACTGTGAGAAGTGGAAGCAGAAAGCAAAGAAGGAAGATTTGAGAAACTTGTAGTTTGACCTCAGAATAAGTAGATGTAAAATGGGCACCAAGGGTTGGATTTGGTGGCACATGTCTGTAATCCCAGCTACTTGGGAAGCTGAGGCAGGAGGACCACACGTTTGAGGTCAGCCTTGGAAACTTATTAAGACCCTGTTAGAAAGAAAGATGTTAGAAAGAAGGGCGGGGAGGAAGGAAGGAAGGAAGGGGAAAGGAAAAGGAAAAAGAATACAAAAGAAAAGAAAAAAAAAGAGAAATTGCTGGGGATGTAGCTCACTGGTAGAGTGGTGGGGCTCCCCTGGATTCAATCCCTAGTTCCACTAAGAAGGAAAAACAAAAACAAAAAACAAAAAAACAAGGAAACCAAGAAGGGTGTGGTTATTAAAGTGATTTCTGCCACAAAAGAGAAGCAAAGTACTTTTGATAGAGTAATAGGAAAGAGGGCTATGGTAGGCTGAAGTGTGTATAAATGAAAACTCCTTTAAAAGACCATGGGGGCAACCTGTGTACACAGGGTTGCCTAGGAAGTTGTTTCCCTAGGATTTCTCTCATTGTGTTCAGCCACCCAGGCCCTCTGAATCCTCTGTAGCAGTGGTTCAAGCAGGACCAGCTACTGCTCAAGCTGACAGCAGACTTTGGTGTTGTGTATGTAGTATTGCTTCTGTAGAAATGAAGGATGTAGGAGTTAGAGGGCCACAGAGGCTTGCACCGAGATTTCAAAGGAAGGCCTGGGAGATAAGGCACAATGTAGTGGGGAGCCCATGAGAGGAAAATGAGTGAAGTTGTGAGAGAAGTCGAAACTGGAATGGAGACCCCAGGAATTAAGAGAGGCCAGAAACGTGAATAATCTCCTGAGGAAAGCTACAGGCTGTGAACAAAGCCAATTTAAGCAGTCCACATGGGTTGTAACTGGCAAAGGTGTAGGGGCAGGACTGCCCAAGCCCTTTTGTCCCCACATCTCACCATCACATGCCTCTGATGCCAAAGGTGGAACTACAGGACTTTTTTCCCCAGCTGGTTTTCACTCTTGCTTTGGTCTCATCCCTTCTTTCCTTGTCCCTATACCCCATTTTGGAAAGGAAATGTTTGTTCTGTCATTGTATATTGGATGCATGTAACTTGCATTTGATTTTAACAGGGACTCACAAGTAAGAATGTGTCATGAGTCTCAAAGGAGGAGACTTTGGACTTGGGCTTTGAGAAATGCTGGAAATCTTAAGAATAGGGGTACTCTTGGAGATGGTCTGAATGTATTTTGCATTGTGAGGTGGACATGAGGTTTTGGGGGTCCGGGGTATAATGTTATGGTTTGGATTTGAATGTTCCCCCAGAAACTCATGGGTTGAAAGCATGATGATCTTCAATACACTAAGATTTTGACATGCAGGTTTCAGGCAATGATTAAGGCTCTTACCCAATCCATTTACTGGATTAATCCATTGATGGTTGAATGTAGTGATGCGTAAGTGGTAACTGTAGGTAGCTGGTGCATGGCTGGAGGAAGTGTGTCCCTGAAAGGGTGACCTTGGGCTATATCTATTCTGGCCCCTTCCTCTCTGTTTCCTGGCTTCCATGAGATGAGCAGCTTTCTTCTACCACACTCTTCCACCATGTTATTATGCCTCACCTCAGGCCTACAGCAATGGAGTCAACTTACCATGTCCTGAGCTGCTGATACTGTGCACACAAAATATTTTTTTCCTTTTCCAAGGTGTCTTAATGGGTGTTTTGAACACAGTAAGGAAAAGCTGACTAATACACTCAGTATATGTGAGTTCACCTGTGAATGGTTGATGTATACCTCACAGTAGGGAGAGTCATTTAATGGAGAGATTTTTAGTATCAAATTTTATAGATCATTTAACATGACTAATTTTCACCTTCTAATGTCCTTCAGATGAGTGTATAAAATGGAATGGGGAGTTCAACTTTGACTGCAGATTTTCATGTGGAGCCTTCTGATTTTATTTGACTCCCTCACCTTTCTCTACCCCAGGCCACTGTATCTGGTTTTATAGTTAAAAAACCTCTTTGCATAACACATCCATAAAATTAATGTTCAGGAGAGAGGAGTGTTTTAGGATTGGTGAGAAGATCACAAAAAGATGGGAGAAGTTATCTATCCTGTCTTTCAACAGTTTTTTCAATCTTATCCTATTTGTTTTAGTTCTTTACACAAAGATGTTATGTTCCATTTTTAGGAATTCAGTGGTCTGCAAGAAGAGGCTTGGATTGCTGCATTGGCTTCTTTACTATACTATGTTAGTGGCCATGTATCCATCTACTTTCTCTTTACCAAAAATTTTCTGCCATCTCTCATCTGCTATGGTTTCTTGTCGTTATCTTGTGTTCGCATGTGTGTATATGTGTGTATGTTTTATATTCATTCATTTGCCACTGGAATGCAGTTTTGGGAGACAACAGAGAAAAGCCATGTTCAACTAGAACCCAAACAATGTACTTTTAACTTTGTAAATCTATTCTAAGATAATACAAATCTTTATTATTTTATTTTAGGTATTTTGTATTAACGATATTCTGCATTAGTGAAGACAGCACAATGTTCTTGTGAGGAAATGATTACTTGCTTGTTGTGTAACTCAAATCTGATGTTTCTTCCACTGAAATAAATGATTTCAACGTTAATATATCTATACATGATTGAATTCCTTAGCCAAAAAAGGAATATCACCAAAAAAAAAAAAGAAATCTAGAATATTTGTTTTCTGCAGTGCTCAATGGGATGAACAACCTCTGGTCATATTGTACTCTGTTTAGTCTATTGGTAGAATCATTGCCACTGTTATTCTTTGAGTTTTAGACATCACTAATGTCTAACAAGATATTGATATCATTGACCAAGATCATACAATGTCCTGCCTAAATGTGTGAAGTTCGGTAAGCCTACTGATGTAATTGCTATAATTCAGGGTGGGATAAGAAAAACATTCTCTTGAAATGGGAGAAAGGAGTACATGAATTCAAAGGTTGTTCAGTGGTTGTATTGTTGCAAATGTGAATGGAAACATCTAGGATAATGTAATGGGTAGATATTGACATGATTACTTGATATGTGGAATGTAAGTTTAGGGGACAGAAATTTAGGGTTTTTCTGTTTTTTTTTTTTTTTTTTTCTCTTTCCACATTTTTAAAACTGCTGCATTCTAGTTGTACACAACGATGGGATTTGCTGTTTCATATCCATACATGCACACTATATAGCAACATGATTTGGCCAGTATCACTCCCCAGCACATTCCCCTCCTCTGCCCTTCTCCCACCCCTCTTCCCTTTCCTCTACTGGTCTGCCTTTGATTTTCATGAGATTCTCCCCCCACACACCATTGTTTCTCCCTTTCTTCTCTTGTTTCCACATAGGAGAGAAAACATGACTGTTTAGGATTCTTTTGAAGTCAAACACAGAGAAATGATCAGATGAACTTAGCTACACAGCACCCCCATCACGAGTGTTCCAAGGAATCAGGAGTTCATTTCACCTGAGGGAACGCAACCCAGGCTGATGTGAGCTCTGCAGTGTGTTCAGGCTCCTTCCCATGTCTCTCCACCTTCCCAAGGTGTGGTTGTCCTCCCACGGGGCCCAGAGTCTGAGGGGAATGCACAGTGGCGTCCACAGTAGCAGAACAGAGGAAGAAGGGAAGAGGTCATAGCCTTACAACTTTCATTTCTCTGGTTGTACGTGAAGCAGAGTCACACTGTTTGTGTAATCATACATGTACATCGATTAAAAAGAGCCTTTGCCAACCTCAGGCACCATCTCTTTATACCTCTTTTTCAAGAAGTTAGTTGTATCTTCCCAAGTCACAAAGAAGTCCTGGGAATGTAATCTTTTATTCTTTGTAGTGACAAGAAAAGCTAAACTCTGACCTTCCTCATTTAAATAAAATTGAGGGGATGGAGGGTGGAATATGCACCTGAGAGTTATAAACCAAGTCACTAGCACATAGATTGCATGTTTGTTTTTTTGTTTTTTTATTTATTTATTTTTTGGTACTGGGGATTGAATCCAGGAGCCCTCTACCACTGAGCCACATCCCCAGTCCTATTTTGTATTTTATTTAGAGACAGGGTCTCACTGAGTTGCTTAGGGCCTCGCTAAATTGCTAAGGGTGGCTTTGAACTCGCATCCTCCTGCCTCAGCCTCCCAAGTGCTGGGATTACAGGCGTGCGCCACTGCGCCCGGCTTAGATTGCATGTTGAAATGTGGAAGTACATGAACCATCACAGGTACCTTGAAAACCTTGTTTTTAAATTGATTTTTGTGGGTCGAGCATTGAATGCAGATGAGGAATTAAAGAGACATAAAGACAAATCTTGAAGAAGTCTAGGTGAAAGAAGAGAAAGGACAATAACGCGCATGCTTACAGTTGTGGCAGAGCCAAGTGAAACCACAGAGAGGAGAGGAAACCTGGAGGGTGTGAGGGGCTAATGGCCAATTAGTATTTACTTAGAGATGCTCTGTATTGATTCTCTACCAAAGGCCTTCATGTGGACTAATCCTTTGCTATTATTACCATCTTCATTTCACAAGTGAAAAAACGTGGGCTGGAAAGACTAAACAACTTAAATTAAAACCCAGAGCTGCTAATGATAGAGCTGAGAATTTAACATGTGTTCCTGTTTCAGCTCATCATCTCAGTCTTTCCCATCATCTCTTCTTCCTTGGAAAAATCTTGACTTTTACTTCACCACCACCATCTCTACTCATTTTTATGTATGTATGTATGTATGTATGTATGTATTTATTTTTAGTTAGGAAGTTAAGGAATTCAGTGAAAGTGAATAGATGTTTTTAGAGTGAACAATACATGAGGAATAAGTTTTCAGTGGGGGAAAAAAAAAAAACCCAAAACCCTTTCTTGTGATTTGAAAACAATTTTATCTGGAAACTGAATCACATGCCCAAAGTGCATATTGTAATTATGTTCCCAAAGCAGAAGCTTGTCATGTTATTTTTAAAAAATATTTTAAAGCATAATCAACATCCCTCCAAATAACACCTATACAAAAAAAGAAAGAAAAAAGAAAAAACATGAAATCAAATAAAATTTACAGAAAATGTACCCAACAGATATCTGTATGTGCAGGACCTGGGTTATGCATCACCAACCTTAAATAACATGCCAGTGTTCTGGGGGCAGAACACATTGACTGCATTTTGACTGTGCTGTTTGGAGAGAGGGAATAGAGGAGATGAGAGAGATGGAAGTCAATTTTATTTTTCTGAATTCTGTTCATATAAATATTTTAATATAGATCAAAAATAAAAGGGAATTCATGGTGGTGAGAAAATAGGAGATTGGGGGAGTATGGGATCTTCACAGTTCTACCTGAACAAAAAAATATGAAGAAATGAATTCCATGGTGGAAAAAGAGATTAAAAAAAATAGAGGAAAGAGGAGAGGGAAGCAGAGGGAAAATCCATGGAACCCAGGACTGGGGTGGAGATGTGTCTAGTGCCTGCAAACCGCCTTGCTTCCTCCCTTTGGGCTCCAGGTTCGCCTCTTTCTCCAATCTGCCCCTGCCCGTGCCGCCAGGTGCCCTCTGCTCTTCCTTTCCCTGCTGGTCCTTCCTTTCCCTGCTGGTCCTTCCTTCTCACTTTTTTGGGAGGTGGCTTGCTCCAGTGTCCTCAGATTTAGTTCTTTTTGCTCTCTTAAAGTTTGAAATGAGACTTTTGAGACAACAGAGGCTTTTGGTGCATTCGGGGTGCATCAGGGGGCTGGAGAACACAGCCACAATGGGATGCAGGGCAGTGATGCTGGTGCGGTAGCCATTCTTAGTGCCACTGTTGTCCCTCTCTTCTGTGCTGGGAAGCCCTTGGGCATCCTTGAGCCATGGATCTTGGCACCAGACATGAAGAACTGAGTGAAGAAATTGTCTACCTCCATCAGTGTGATGCACCCAAAGGATCTGCCCCTTCCAGATCCTGGCCCAGGGCAATGTCTGCCATCCCCAGGTAAGAGGTACATTTGAGGGCTTGCCTCCTGTCTTGGTTTGCTCCAGTTTACTTTGTCTCTGGAACATTATACAATTTAACTTGTTATACAGCAAGGAAGACTAGATGGACAGATTGTACTGGAATGGCAGGACCCAGGGGCATCAGCACCACCTGTCATACCATGATGGATTCCAGGCTACAACACCCTGTGAGTACTATGCAGACACTGGAGCTGGTGACAAGAAAGGATGCTGGAGACTGAGCCAAAGACATGGTGTTGGACTATGCAGGTCTCTAGGCTTCTTCCCCTGCTGACCTGGACTCTGAGATTTACAGTGATATCACTGGACCACGAGTGCGTTGACACAGCTGCATGACGTCCATGCTTTTGGGAGGACTGTGGCAGCTGTCAGCAATATGGGCGGCTGAAGGCTGCCAGTGACAGAGAGAAAGGGAGGAAGAGAGAGAGAAAGAGAGACAGAGAGAGAGAGAGAGAGAGAGAGAGAGAGAGAGAGGTAGAGGTGTTGATATTGATGGTTGGAGTTCGGATACTGTTTATCTTTAAAGGGGAGAGTCAGAAACCTGGATCTGCTGAGGGGCCATGTGCAACCGAGGGTAGCATCACTTGCTGAGTATGGTGGAGATGGTTGGGGGTGACACTGTGGGAAAGACTGTGCCCTGAAAGCTTGTCTCCTGAGGGTGCTGGGAAGCACTTGGGGACTGGAGGAGAGTTGAGGATGGATTCAGTAGAGTCTTGGCAGCTCAGGCTCATTTTTCCAAAGGGGTTGCTGAGGTCATCTGCCTGTGAGATCTTCTGAATTCTAGAGAGGCTGTTGCAGAGCTGTGGTGGGGGAGTGAGGAGCTGCTGCTGCTGCCCCTGACTGACAGACTGCGGTGATGTACCTGGCTTCTACTTCTGCAGCACTTGGTGGGGTACCAAGTCTGCAGGGCCTTCCTGTCCTGTCCTATCCTGCCACCTAATGTGTCCAATACTGTCCCTGGTAAAGGTTTGAGTCTGTGGAAGCTGGTAACTTTGGTGACAGGACATCACATGCTTCAAGATTGTGACTTCAGTGATTTGTAATCGCTGTCTGTGCTGCTCTGGTTTCTCCTTGAGGTGTGGCAGAGGTCCTTCAGGTCCCCACCAGTGTCACATGAGTATCTGCTCTGGCTAGTCTGTACTGACTCCACCCTCTTGATAACAAATCTCTGTTGAAATTCTGTATTCTTCTCCTCCTGAGTCCTCTTCAGGAATTGTTGCATTGTGAGTTTTTTACTGATGACAGCTTTTCCAGTTTGGTCAGCATTGTCATCCATCTCCAAACAGGAAGCTATCCAGGGCAATAGTATATGAGGCCATTGGATGCCTATTGATATTAATAAACTCCAGAATCCCCTGCAGCATCATTCTGCCCCTTGAGTTCTTTTTTACCATACAATATCCCCCCACCCCACTTATCTGTGGTTCCTCTTTCCATGGTTTTATTTATGAATGTTCAATCACAGTTTGAAAATATTAAATGAAAAATAAAGAGATGAAATTTCATGAATTTAAAATTGTGCACAGTTCTAATGATGTCATCCTGCCCAGGACACGAGTCATCCCTTTGCACAGTGTATCCATGCTGTATATGCTACCCACCCTGTACTTGGTATCTGATTTGGTTGTCAGATTGACAGTGTTACAGTTCTTGTGTTGAGGCAATCCTTACCTAGTCACTTCATACTAGATCACAGTGCCTCTATCATTCACGTTATTTGGTCTTGTCACATAGACATCTCACATCAGCACAAGATGGGAGAGTGAGTTAAATAGAATAAAATATTTGAGAGAGACAACATTCACATAACTTTTATTATAGTATATTGTTATAGTCATTCTATTTTATTGTTGTTAGTCTGTTACCGAGCTTACTTTATGCTTGAAACTTTATCATGGGAATGTCTGCATAGGAAAATCGCAGTGCATATAGGGTTGGTACTGTCTATGGCTTCAGGCACCTGTTGGGGTCTTGAAAGGGATCCCTCATAGATAAGTGGAAGCTGCTGGGTTTACCAGCAACTCCTGTGGATCTTTTCCAATGGAGTCCATACATTGTTGGCTGACATCTCTGGATAGCATCTTACTTGGGACCTTTTCTTTGTTTTTGACCTTGTATTCTTTTCACAGGTATCTTTTGTGGACTTGTCTTTCTCACTGTCAGAGGGGCAACTGATGTGCAATTGAATATACCTTGACTTTCCTTCCTAGTGACTTACCAGCAGATGGAGTGGGATCCTCACACAGTGCCAGACTGCATCACCTTCAGCTTGGAATGGGACTCTGCTCTTTTGCTGGCAGGACTAGGAGTCCATATCCACCTGTGTTTCCTGATACAAGCTGGTATTTTTACTCTTTCTCTCTCATTCTTACCTCAAGTCTTAGCTATAACCTTCTTTTGTTCACAGACTCTTCCACCATTTTATTATGATTTTTTCTAGATTCTCATGCCTGACATTTACTGTTAGTCACCTTCTTTATAGAATACACTTGAACTCCTGTCATGAGCTCTAGCAGGGATTCTGCTCACCTTTACCCTCTGCTGGGGCCCTGAGGTCTGCAACTGGGTTTCTTGGGGTGGGCTCTTTTCAGGATGGGTGTCCCCTAGTGCCCACAATAGGGGAACTGGGGAGGAACAGGGGAAAGCACTTGGAATAAGCAGGAAACCAAATCTGAGAAGGAAGAGAGGCTGGTCATCACATTTATTAATGTATTAATTAGTAAGATTGACACTTCCAGTGTTCATTGAACTATAAAAGTTGCCGCAGAAAAGGTTTTATATTGCTTAGGTTTCATATTTCATTCTTACTAATTTTGTTGTCTCATCATTTATAACTTAATTTATAATTGTACTAGCTATCATAATGTTTTCATTATATTTCATTTTGTTGATATGAAAAGGTGCCAGCAACTTCCATGTAGTTAGTGAGCTCATTGCTAGGTAATTTTATTCTTTGGATCCATGCTATTTCAGTATAGGCTCAATGGAGGGAACAGAATTTTTTTTTTTAATGGCTATAGTTTCTTCTTGGAGAATGATCAATAGTTTGTTTCCCAAAAAGTCTACATTTAAGCAGAATTTTCATGGTCTGAGTTTGGTTTAACTCTTGATCTTTGGAATACATTCAGATTCTGTCTTTTTCTCTGATATTAATTTCTCAAGGACCATCAGTGCAAGAGTGATATATAGTAGCAATATGTGTTTAAATATAAGGGTGCTTGGCTAAGATCGCTGGAATAATACATACCCGTGTGCCTATACTACAGGAGAGAATTTTCCTCTATTCTTGTGTCCTTTAAGTATGGATTTCAGAGGAAAGACACAGATGTGATGTGTTGTGATAGCCATTATATTTATTAAGCAAGAGGTGAAAGGACACTCCCTAAACTGAAGGGTAGGCTGTCTGCAGCGGGAGCAACCCCCTCCATTTGGGTTCAGTCTGTCTTTCTGTCTCAGTTATGTCTGAGATTTGTTCTTCCCCTTTGCCTAAGTCACATGATTGGAAAACATGATTGATAGGTGGTGTTGCATAATTAATTCCAGGTGAAGGGCACATGTGCTGCCCCAGCATTCCTTGCAAATGCTCACAAGGGAGTTCAAACCTGCAATGTGAATGGTATTACAATGGCATCGCCAAAGAGTACCTTCAGACATATTGCAGCTTAGTGCATGCCTGGGGGACCAGTGGGGACTAGTTAGACTGAGCGGGTGTGGCATTTCCAGATAGAACCTACAGTTCTGACTCCTGCTGAACACAGGCTTCCAGTCACCTGGGACCCTGCCTCTTGGTCTGCCTCTTATTTCCCTCTTCCATGGTCTTGTTCATGTTTGTTCTACCTGTCTAACAACAAGAGAAGAATCTTTACTCTGTGCAGTGAAGTGTCCCTGCTGAGATCTGTTGCGTGGTGTTCCTGAAAATTGAAAAAAAGGCAAGTTAATTTAATCAAGTATTTTATAGGATCAGCTAAAATTATCTAATGCATTTATATCCTCATATCATATCCTTACCTGAAGAAGAGTCAATTCTTCTTGGTTCATTGTGGGAAGAGTGGATAAATGTAATTACGTGGACCCTAAATATGTGCAAGTGTGCTGAAGTCTTTTAATGCTGTTTTTTGCCTTTTATGGCAACATTTTGAGGTTGATAGTGTTATTCTCATTTTATTCATGAGAAAACTGAGGTTGAAATATTATGAGGTGTTACAAGCTTATAAAAGTTCGAATCAGAATTGTAACCAAGGTCAACTCCTTTATGCAAACAAACAAACAAAAAAAAAAACAAGGAAAGTATAATATTGTCTGCTGGAATGCTTACATTCATTTCTAGGGCTCCTTCCACAAATCAACCACAAACTTGGGCCTTAAAAAAGCAAACTTATCCTCTCAGATTTTTGAAAGCAAGAAGTTCAATATCAAGGTAGTGTTTCTTTCCAAAGTTTCCAGGGAAGGATCCTGCCGTGCCTCTTCCATCCTGTGATGGAAAGAGGTGTTCCTGGCATTGTGGCAATGCAACTTACCTCTGTCTGCATGTGGACTCTTCCTCATGTCTCTGTGGAACTTCTATTGCAAGTCTGATGGGGAAATTGTCATTTAGGATTTGCTGCAGTCCAGGATGATCACATCTGGAGATGTTCATCTTTATTAGACTTTATGGCAATCACTTCCTTGATTTTCTTCAAAAGTTTGCTGTTAGTATAGTAAAATAATACAGTTTTATGTATTTTCAAATTTTATATGAATGCAACAAACTTACGTGTTTCATTTTATGTTATGATTCCTTTAATTAACATTATCAGAGTCACAGATGTCATGGAGTCTGTAGTGAATACACTTTCCTCAGATACTAGATGTGCATTTGCTTTTATTCCTTGGGCATGGGTGTGTTGCATTCTATTTTTGGCTATTACATACACCTTCTTGAATATTTTTGTGTATTTCGGTATAGCAGCACAGTTTTATGTGAGACATATGCTCTCTCCATGATGGTTTTCAAAGCAGTTCTACCAGCATATCTTGCAGCAGCTCAGGTGTGACGCTCTTGAGCTCCTACAGTTCAGGAATATGAAGTTGGCTGAGATTTCAGTTAGACTCAAGTTTCTTAGGTGTTTTAACATAAATTTCATGAATTATCAGTCAGTTTGAATATCTTCTCATAGATTTACTAGATTTATACTTTTATAAACTGCCAGTTAAACCATTTTAAAATTTGGTTGTCTTTTAGAAAATTGTCTTTTTATGGTATAATTCTGGTTAGGAGTTTATTCTTGATTATACATATGTTTAAACATTTTTCTCTCATTAGTCATTATCTTTTTTATTTTGTATTTTTTGATATGGAAAATTGCACCCAGGGGTACATAACCACTGACCCACTTCCCCAGCCCTTTTTATGTTTTATCCTGAGACAGGGTCTTGCTAAGTTGCTGAGGCTGGCTTTGAACACTGTACTCTCTTTTTATTGTGTGTTGTGATGAGTACAAGTTCTTTTCTTTTCTTTTTTTTTCTTTTCTTTTTTCTTCTTCTTTTTTTTTTTTTTTTTTTTTTTTTTTTCTTCTTATTCTTCTTTTTTTTTTTTTTTGCCTAGCCAAAGTGGCCCATCTTTTATTTTGTGGTTGGTGATTTTAGTGCTTTTAAAATGTCTTTCTCTTATGGTTTTGAAATGAAAGACATTTGAGAAAATGTCTTTCTCTTATGGTGTTCGCCCAAAGCTCACGTGTGAGACAATGCACGAAAGTTTAGAGGTAAAATGATTAGGTTAGGAGCACATTAACCTAATCAATACTTTAATCCCCTGATACGAATTAACTGGTGGTGACTGCAGGCAGGTAGGGTACAGTTGGAGGAGGTGGGCATTGGGAGGTGTACCTTTAGGGTTTATATTTTGTCATGAGGAGAGCACTCATTCTCTTTCTTTCTCTGCTTCCTGGTGATGTCCTGAGCCACTTCCCTCAACCACACCCTTCTGCCATGATGTCCTGCCTCACCTTGAGCTCCAAGGAATGAAGCCAGCCCTCTGTGGAGTGAGACCTCTGAAACTGTAAACCCCACAGTAAACTTTACCTCCTGTAAACTTCTTCTTGTCAAGTCTTGTGGTCACAGAGGCAAGAAAGCTGACTAACAGTCTTTCTTAAGGATGCTTTTTTCGTGATTATTTTTATTCTGTATTATCAGTCATGATGTTTCTGTTTCTCACCCCCGTTTTTTAGAGGTAATGTAATATCTAGCTCGTAAGCAAGTCTTCTTTGGGGCAACAATTCTGGCACTGTGAGTTGTGTTGTATAGATCTCGTACGTGGCTTTTTGAGATTAACTTGGAGGCCAGTCCTACTTTGCTGATTTTCATGTTCTTGGAAGGTGAGTTATGGTGGGCCATAGCAGGGCAATAGCTATTGATAGAAAAGGGTGTGCTTTGATATTAGCTTGCTGTGCTAGTGCTTAGGAAAAAAAGTAACCTTCCTAATATATACCTTACCAGTCATGACAGTTCATAGTAGTCAGGTATCTGACTATATGAAAAATTTTACCAATTTTTGAAAACAGTATTTCAATGAATTATTTAATGAAAGCTGTATATACATGTGACTATGATAATTTTATTATTGAAGACTGAGACTCAAGAACCACATTCAGGGGCAAGTTAGGAAGTGAAGACCAGAATCTGAACTCGAGTCTGATTTTCTTTCTTTTGCTGTCTTTCTTTCAATGCAATTTCAAAGTTTAGAGTGAAAATTTCACTTATTTTAATATCATCAACTTAAAAATAAACGAAAGAGTCCTGCTCTAATTTGAACTACATCTAGATTTCTCCCGATGAGTGTTCTTGCCTTATCAAACTTCAAGTCAAATGATTTACTTTTACAATTCTTTCACAAGTCATTCCTGTTGTTTTATGTGTTAGTTAAATGTAATGCATTTCTTTTACTTTGGGGAATATTGGAGTGAGGCAGAGAGTGTCTCCTGAGGACAACTTGCTTGGCAAGTGGACTGTTAAAGAGTTGGAATCTTAAATGCACCTGGAAGGCTTGGCCCCCACTCTGGGGCATGGCTGGGAGGTGATGGGAAGCTTTAGGAGGTGGGGCCTAGTGAAAGGAGGTGAGGGCATGGGGCTATTATCTTGAAGGAGATATTGGGACCCTGGTCCTTCCTCTCTCTTCACCATAAAGAGCATCTTTGCTATATCACATACTCTGTGCCATGATATTCAGCCTCACCAAAGGTCCAAGTGACCAAGACTGAAGTCTCTGTCACCATGAATCAAATAAATCTTTCCTCTTTTAAAGCTGATTGTCTCAGGTATTTTGTCACAGCAATGGAAAGATGACTAACACATGAACCTTCTTTCATGTTCATTTTTAACATCTATGTTAAATGAGTGAATTTAGAGAAATATGAACAAGGAAAAGAAAAACAATTCATTTGAGTAAGTTCATTTACCATTTGTCTCCAATACATTTTACTATGGTAGCTTTTTTGAAAGTTCATCCCTAGGAAGATATTTCCAGTTAAATTCATATAATTAAAAAATATACAAGACACATTACTTTCAAACACTAACAATCAGATTCATAGTTTGTAAAGAGCAGGTACAACCTTCTCAGCAGTTATTTTTAAAAATTAGACTCAGTGTTCCAAAAGCTTCTATGACCTGTAAAGTAGTGACAGAGGACACATAGTAATATCTGATGTTCTTTGATGGGCTAGGGAATTCCAAAAGAAATGGGACTGTTCATCTTTCGATTCTGGTTATAAATAGAGATGAAAACATCTTAAAGAACAAATAAGGTTTTTTGAGAAAAATTTTAGAAATGTAATGTCTGGATTAATATAGTAACTTTGCATAAATATGCTCACAGTTTGAGATTTTCTAATCCCCATTTGTCTTCTAGCCTAGGATATGGAAAATGTATTATTTAACTCTTAGAAATCAGTTTATCTACATAGTAATAAATTTCAGTTAGAATTTGCGGTATTCAAAATAAACCTCAATTTGTGAACTAGTAGTTGCCTAAAAGTGGAAGCCATCTTATTGTGGCTTCTGTTTAGTACTATTTCCCAATTTGAAAACTTTTGATACTTCCTAGATTTAAAATCTTAGTACACTTGCGCTTCTTTGAAATAATTTCCTTTTTTTTTTTTTTGCTTTGAACTTTTTTTTTTTTATTTACTTATTGATTCATTGAACACAAATGGAGTACAGCTGTTGTTTCAAGGGTTGTACACAAAGTAGAGTCACACCATCTGTGCTTTCTTGCATGTACACAGGGCAATGATATCTGTCACACACTCTGTTATTGATTTTACCCCCCACCCGACCCCACCCCTCCCTTCCCTCTATGCTGGCTATCTTTCCTCCATTCTTGCCACATCTTCCCCCCCCACATTATGCATCATCATTCATTTATCAGAGAGACCATTCGGCTTTTGGATTTTTGGGATTGGCCGATCTCACTTAGCATAACAGTTTCCAACATCATCCATTTACCTACAAATGTCATAATTTTATTCTTCTTTATGGCTGAGTAATATTCCATCGTGTATATATACCACAGTTTCTTTATCCATTCATCTACTGAAGGGCATCTAGGCTGATTCCACAATCTAGCTATTGTGAACTGAGCAGCTATGAACATTGATGTGGCTGCATCACTGAGGCAATCTGATTTTAAGTCCTTTGGGTATAAGCCAAGGAGTGGGATAGCAGGGTCAAATGGTGGATCCATTCCAAGTTTTCTAAGGAATCTCCACACTGCTTTCCAGAGTGGCTGCACCAACTTGCACTCCCACCAGCAATGTATGAGTGTACCCTTTTCCCCACATCCTCGCCAACACCTGTTGTTGCCTGTGTTCTTGATAAAAGACATTCTAATTGGGGTAAGATGAAATCTTAAGGTGGTTTTGATTTGCATTTCTCTTATAACGAGTGATGTTGAAATAACAAAAATCACATCTTTGTCAGAAGGAGAATAATAGAGAGGCTGGTGGATACCTGTCAATCTGCCCAGTGAACTATGTGGGTGTCATGCTTTCAGGAAGTACAGATGTTGCCCAAATACATGTTCCAGTAATTGACATCGATGGAAAACTGAGCAGATGTGTATCTGTCCACTGGTAGGGGGCTCCCGGAAAGTCATGCTTTTCAAGAGACTTAGACTCTTTGGCTTCCTCTCATGCTGATGTCATCATTAGCAGAAGTTCATAGAAAGTGGAATTTCTCAAAATGCAGACAGTTTTATTTAGAGCATGAGCCCTGCAGGAATTTCTTTTCATTTTTTCTTAGTTTGGAATATATAGCAGCACCTTTGGCTTTCAGATGCTTATTATAGGAACTGAACACAGTGTATGTTTTCTCCCGCTTTAAGATACAGATGGCAAAAATCACTCGTCTGCCAAGGAATTTTATTTGCTTCTAAATTCTAACTGTCCCATTATATGACTTTGCTATATTAAGATTTTAATAGTGCAAATAAGGGTCAAGGCTTCTTTGTTGATGAAATATTAAATCACGCTTTGGCTCTTTTCTCGTGACAGTTATTTTCTACTTCATCTTTAAAAGCGGAAGTTCATGAGCTTTTCATCCAGTGGAGTAGTTAGATTTTATTCATGTTCAGACTCATTGAAACCTGCCAACCGTATAAAAAGTGTTGCCAATATGGGAGAAGTCTTCCTTGTGTTGTGACAGAAAGGGTTTCACTGTGTAAAACTGAGCTTAAAATAAAAATTCGTGTTCCCCATTGGAACATACCCTGTGTGAGCTTGTCCCAGGTGGCTTTCTGTGCAGTAGGGAGCAGAGTCGACTTGATTGATAATGTTTCCAGTTGTTTTCCAAATTCTGTGTGTTTATACTTACCTGCATTCATAAGTGCACTCACGCACATACACATACACACACACACACGTATATCTCATGTTAAATCTTACAGTCCCAAGTCAACGTCAGCTTGTCAACTTCGAATTGGTTACTGTTTCTTTAGCTTGTGTTTCGAATGATTTAGAATGCAAAGAAATATTTTCTCTAGGCATTGGGATTTGCAAAGTATTCAATATAAGCTGAATTTTAGTGAAGTTCTCTTGACCCTGGTATAGGTTTTGCTCTTCTACTTGGCTTCTCTTGCTAGTGGCATTGTTATCTATGAGTTTGTAGCAGCAAACACAGGGTCATGCTATAGTAAATAAGGGTGTACACACCCAAGCTCTGTTAACCGGGGTTCTCTGACGTTTCCTGACCATGCCCTTCCCTTCCCTTTGTACTGCCACTGCCTTAACTTAGCTCCTGTGTTTCTTGTGTTTAGATTCGTTGAAGTTGTTGTCTGGCCACTTTGCTTTACATTTCCCTCTTGCTCATTGTAAGCATTGCTTTCAGCATCATGTTGTGAATATGTGGTCCACATCACATTATCTTTCCTACTGTGAAATCTCCAAAGGCTTCCCATTGCTTTTGGAGTCAGTTTTCAACTTACTCAGAAATTACTCAATACAACAACCACTAGCCATGTATGGCCATTTAAGTTGAATGTGAACTTAATTAAAAGTAAATAAAACAAAATGAATTCCTCTATCACAGTTGCCTAATTTCAAGTACTCCAAAACCACACGTCCCTAATGACTACTGAAATGGACACCAGCAATCCAGAACATTTCCATCACCGTGGAAGTTCTCACGGGACAACGGTGCCTTGGAATGTTATACTAGTCTTTCAGTTTGCTTTTCCTGTCTCATTTTCTTTAAAGCACCAACAATATGTCTGTGATCCAGTTATATGGGCCGACTGACTGTTGAAAACATCCATTATTCAGTCAACAAACTTCACTGGGAACACCTCTATGAGCTCAAAAGAAAACTGCTGCTCTGGAGTCTATATTGGTGGGAATTGTAAACCTCCAAGATATTCAAGATGTAAAATACCTAGTGTCAAGGAGTGCTAGCAAGGAAAATGAAACACAGTCATGCCAGCATGATTGTTTAGATGGGGTGTCGAGAAAATGCCTTTTTGATAGGGGCATGTCAGCAGAGCGCTGAATGAAATGAGGAAATGATCCGTTCAGCTCTTGGAGGGAAGTGAAGCCTTTCATTCTGCTGCCTTCCAGCCCTTGCCCTCCTGGGTTTGTGAGAGTACTATTAATAATGGTCATAGCTTTGTTAAGCTTTTGCCTCTTATCTTGCTCTAAAGATTTTTGGTCTCAATCCAGAATGTAATCAGAGTCATGGACTGTTAGAGCTAGGGACAGCCATAGAGAACACTAATCCATTTCCTGGTTTTAAAGAGGAGGCACCTCGGATACAGATAAGTTAATTGATTTGTTTACAATGACAATGGTTAAATGGCAATGGGAGTCCTGGTCTCCTGGCTCCAACTCTTTTCCATAAGAGACGGAGTTTTCTGGGTAATGAGATAGAGATGAGGAGGACCACTTGTCCCTTCTAAAAAGATTTTTTTTTTAATTTAATATTCCCTTATTTTGGCTTTCTTTATGAATTCATTGGTATTTCAAATGAACTTTTATTTTTTCATTTACAGACTCAATGTCATCATTCAGGGAAAAGTTTTCAATGATTTGCTCATATGAATATCTTTTAAATTTTACTTTCTCATTACCAGAAGCATGATACACATCTGCCTATGAGCGTCTACAAAAATGACCTTGTGTGAAGTCCCAAATAACATAAAATGATAGATTTTAATTGAATTATACCTTTGTTTCTCCAGTAAAATCCTGAGGAATCCTCAAAAAAATTCAAAAGTAAGTGGCCTAATAATGTTTTTTTAAATAAATAATTTATTATAAATAAATTATAAATAATTATTTAAATAAATAATTCATTTTTTAATTTTAGGTCATTGTACACAAATGGAGTACAACTATAATTTTTCTGGTTGTACACAAAGTAGATGCATATACATAGGGTAAAGATGTTTGTCTCATTCTATTATCTTTCTTTCCCTGCCCCCTCCCCACCCCTCATTTTCTTCTATACAATCCATCCCTTCTCCATTCTTCCCGAGCTTCCCCCACCCCCGCTATGTGTCATCAACCACTTATAAGACAGATCATTAGACTCGTCTAGGTAAGGGCTATTACGCTATTCTTGAGGACTTCAATTTCATGTCACATTACTCAAGATTCATAACTTAGTACAATTTTATTGCAGTTACTATATTATCAATGTATAATAAGCTCACAAAGTACATCTTTGATGATTTTGAAAACAAAATTTAAACATATAAAATGCAGCCACCGAATATCCATATAAAATTTTATTTTACGTTCTATAATTTTTGTAGAAGAAATGATTTCCTTGCTATATCAGCAAAGCTGTCTTTTACAGGTATCCTCTCTATATAATAGCAATTCACCTTTAGCATGTTCATGATTAAAAGTTTTAAATGAAGGTGATAGCATATTCCTTTTGAAAAGATATAAAACAATTTTCCAAAGCAATTAAGAGGCATTTTGTATTTCTCAAATCTGCTTTTTATGGTTCCTAATTGTTCCATGCCTGACTGTTTTGTCTTTATGCCTTAATTGTAGTGTATCCTTAAGCTAATTGAGTATCTGTGAACTGTCTATTGCAGTTGAAGATGCAGCATAATCAATCACCTAGTGTTTTAGGGCTAAGTGTAACAAGTGAATGATCGTACAGGTCAGTCTTTACTAATAAAGAAACATATGGTATTCCCACTGATGGAAAGTATTCAGCAATAGTTTTGTCCTCACTTGAAATGTGACTGAAGTGTCCTAAATTCCTGTATCCTTTCTGCCATTCTCAGGCTAATGTCACTGTTCCTATCAAGGCTGAGTTCTCTTTTAAACTCAAAAAGAAAGTGTGGCTAAAGGTATATTGAAGTATACATATTTGAAAATGGAAATGTTTATTTTCTTCAGGCATAAGATTACCCACAGAATGCCCAACAAAGAGTCAGTCTTGGAATGAGCTGTCATTTCACCAATTTTACGAACAAGCCCTAGATTATATGAGGAAAGGAAAATTCAAAAGTATATGGAGATAGTCTTTTAAGAGGAGTTGTTGAGTTTCTTGCTTAAAAGAAGTAAAAAAGGGTGCACATTTTTGGGGGACCTAATCTATGATTTTTCAAAAAAATTTTTAATTTTCAAAATGCTTCATATGTGAAGTGAAGGGAAAGAAAATGAAAAATGTTTTTAGGAGGAACATAAACTGGATAGGCTACGGGAAAAACAGGAAAATGAAGGGGTGCAAATAGAAAATCCAGTGATGTTGAATAGCAGACAGAAAATGGTGCAAAATGGCTTCTCTATCTCTTTGCACTTGGGATCAAAAGCATTTATTCCCTGTGGCTGGTGGAACCTTCTGGTTACTAAGCTCTTTTAACAATATCTGAAAATCAAATTAAGCCAAATTCCATGCTACTGTAAACCACCTTTAATGTCTTTATTTTCCTTAAGTATCAAAGAAATTCTATGGGCTAAGTAATTCTCAAAAGCACCACATAAAGTTTAGCTATTTCCTCAAGAATCATAAGAAACTCAGAGCATATGCTCTTTTCCACTTTCCTGTATCTTTTTATTATAAAATTTGACAGAAGAGAGAGGAGAGAAGCCCCCAGAGATTTTTTATTTTCTTTGCTGACAAAAAAGCACATCACTTTTAGTAATTTTTCTTTTTCTTTCTATATTTATTTTGTATGAAATCTGACTGAAACCACACAAGGGAAGAAAACTACATTTGGTTTCTGTATTTTTTTCTCCCCAGCAAAAAGAAAGGTTTGAAGTGACTTTGCAGGTTATTTCCAGGGTAATTGTTCTTTGATTTTTAAATAGCAAGTTCTCTGAGTCTCAAAATCAGCAACATATAATTCATACATGAGTAAATATAAAGTTCCCAGTGGTGGAGAGGACCCACTCTGATCCTTGCTGAAATTACATGTCAATTGTGAGGATAAGGAAGGGCAGGACTAGGAACAAGACTAAGCTGGAGGATTTGGCTCTGGGTGCTGGGAGAGACACAAGGGAAGTCACAGGTATGCCTGTCGTGAGCACCATATGCTTCTGTGTCTACTTGTAGCTCGGATGCATGGCCTCCCTTGATACAATCCATCTCATGTTTCCACAGAACATGTTCCCCAGGTCGTGGTTTCACAGTAATAACTGACCCTTTTCATAGTAACAGTCTGCCTATTTTATTTTCTAAGAAGTTTGGGTTCACATGGAGAGTACAGAAGTAAAGTTTGCAATTAAGTTATTAGTGTCTTAGTGAATGCACGAGATGTTTTAAGCAATGCTAAAATTAAGATGCTTGATAAACAGAACAAAGAGGTCCAGGTAGCCACGACCTTTGCATAACCTTCAATAAATGAAATGGTTTTTAATTTTGAATATTAGATCATCCAGAACCTCAGATTTCCTTGAGGTCACCCAGAGATGTGATTCTTTAGTTAGGTATTGTTTTATTTCCAGTGTTTTTTGACATTTCTTTGGAAAATCAGAATCATTTCATGACAGCATTAACAAAACCATCAAATTTACTTCATCTGTCGGAATCTTTAACAGGTTATGAGATGATAATGGCTGTATTTGTAAAGTATCTAGTCGTGTTACCTCATTTCACATACCAATTACCATTTTGATTTGATGGAGGATAATGAAAGTTGAAAGTTTCCTGGGAATCTTTATATGAATGGAAGAAATGCAGCATGCATTTATGTATGCCTTAGTATTTGTCTCAGAAACAACACACCTTTTTATTATAGCAAGTGGCACAGATATGATACCGACTATCAGTAAGTGATCCTATTCATTGCCCCCATGAGAATCTTGGATGCATTTACAGCCTGTGATCTCCCAGACTCTGATGCCCAGATACTGCTTGATGAATGCTAGAGGGTTCCTTGTCTTGACCTAGTTTTTGGTTTTTGAAATTCCCCCAAGAAATGGAAAGAATTTCCTTGCCTTTAGAATTTTGAAATCTATGTATGCAACCCTAAATAACATACTTATCTTTGCCTGTTTGAACTGGAATTACATGGTATTAGTTACCTTGTGTGATATAAACTCCCACAGAACAGTGTGTTTATAAAATTTTCCCACATGGTAGCGCATGCCTTCAGCCTTTCCCTGTTGATGCTGTCCAGGATTCCATTATGTGCATATATTACAATTTATTAATCCATTTTGCTTTGGGAATTTAAGTTGTTTGATGACAAACAGTGCTATTGTGATCTTCCCTATGTGTAGTCTGGTACACTTCTGCAAACATTTCTCAACTGTATACATGTGGAAGTGGAATTGGTGGATCAAATGTATGCATTCAAAAAAACTTGAAGGAAGTATGCACATCCATTGCAGTTATGATAATTCTAGTTGCTCTATACAGTCAGAATTAGCTGACTGTTCAAATCTCTTGCCTCCTTCCTTTTTTCCTTCCTTCCTTCCTTCTTTTTTGTTGCCCATGATTTTCCTATTTTTTTGAGTTTACTTCACATTCTGAGTATAAATGCTTCATTAGTTTTAGATATTGCAAGTATCTTTTTTTATTCTGTGACATCCTTTGGCTTTATGTTGCTTTGATGACTAAAGAAAAAAATGTCATTCACTTTAAACTGCTTCTGTTTTGCTTAAAAAAATTTACTAGAGTATAAAGATATTCTCCTGTGTTACTATGTATCCTTGTAAGGCTTTGCAAGTTTTTTTGTCTGTTTGTTTTTAATATAAAATTCTGTAATCCACCTGATATTACTTTTTGCCTACTGGGATTTCTAATTGTTTTTCATATAGATTTTAATTATACCAGACTTCTTGAGAAGTCTGATACTTTCCTTAGAAGTCTGTGTTGCTTTTTCATAAACAAAATATTCACATGTCCATGAGTCTGTTTTCGGGCTCTCCATTCTGTTTCTTTTCTCCCTTGTCTATCTGTGCCAGTACCAAATTGCCTTGAGTATTGTAGCTTTATAAAATGTTTAGTATCTGGGAGAGTACTAATTTCAATCTTGTGAATATTTTAGAAGGTCTTGGCTGTTTGCTTTCCACATAAATATTTGAACTAAATAGTCAAGTGACCCCCCAATACTATTAAAATTTTGGTTTATGATAGCACTAATTCAGCCTACATATTACGAGGAGAATTAATCTCTCCACAATATTGATTTTTCCAGTCGATGAAAACATTATTTATCTGAATTTACTTAGTTGTTCCATTCCCATTAAAAATTTTTAAATGTATTTGTTAGTAGAAATTTGACAATTTTTATTAATGATATTCTAAATGTTTGTCATTGACTTATTTCTGGTACACAAAAATTAGATTGATTTTTACATATGATTTTCTCTCTTAAAACATTGCTAAATTGTTTCTGATACAAATATTTTACCTGAAAATAATTTTAAATTTGATCATATCTTTCTTGTAATATTTATACATTTCATTTCCTCTTCTTGTCTTACGATACTGGTAACAAATTTCAGTACAGTGTTCATTAGAAGCTCCAATCAGCATACAGGTTCCCAATCTCAAAGGGAAACATTTCAAAATTAAATAATATATTTATAGATCTGTAGATATTCTTCTAATTTTAAGGAACTTGGAGTCGGCTTACATTTCTATGATCAATTATTTTTGATTAACAAATGCTTCATCTGTCTGGGTTGAGATGTATATGTGATTTTCCCCCTTAATACCTTAAGAATGAAAAATGCAAAGACGAATCTACCAAAGTTAAAATAAATTTTTCTTTCTTTATATAAATCCAAGAATCATGATATATTATTCTTTTGATATAACTGACCCCTGTACATTTGCAGACATGTTACATATTTTCTCACCTGTGTTCATCGGTGAGATAAACCTGTAACTTTTCTTTTGGAAAGCCTGCAATTTTCATTATGAGAAAATTTTAATTATACTAGTTATTTGATTGATTGCTATGACTCCTATAAACATGGATGTTTATGGTCGTAGGAAATTTACATTTTATTTTTATTGAATTAGTTGTGTTAAATTGTACTTAGGGATTTGTTCATTTATCTTGAAATTTCAGGTATATTAAAATTTATATTTTACGATAATAGTTTTGTGATATTTACACATAATCTCTCTCTCTTATTTTTTACTTATTTATGTTTTTTGGCACTAGGGACTGAATCCATGGGTACTCTACAACTGGGCTATACTCCCAGCTCTTCTTAAATTTCTTTTTTTTACTTTGCCACAGCTTGTTGCTAAATTGCCCAGACTGACCTTGATCATGTTATCTCCTGACTAAGCCTTCAGAATAGTTGAGATTACAGATGAGCACCACTACACACTTCTCCCTTCGTTCCTCCCTCCCTCCCTCCATCTCTCTTTCTCTCTCTCTCTCTGAGAGAAAAATAATTTCAAAACATATCCCATCTCACCACAAGGCTCCCCTATTCCAGGTCTCAGTTGCTAGAAGTTCTCTTTCTGTCACTGCTAAGGGTTGGGGGATTGCCATGCTTTGCTTCAATGAATGGAGAATTTGTTTCTTACTGGATGATTTTGCTATGGAAATGTGCATGATGGAACAACTTGGTCATTAACGAAGAATAGAGATTAGGTTTGGATTTAACATAACAGTTGACATTATCTAACAGAGAGAGAGAGAGGTAGAGATTTATTTTATTTTATTTTATTTTATTTTTTTGCTCAACTGCTTTGAATTGGAATTCCAACCTTGTAATTGGAAAAGTTCTGATTACTACAGGGAAGAATGGTGACTCTTTATTTTTTATTTTGGTTATAATTTAGGCATTTGGTGAGATTGCAGGGATGACATGAGTGTTTGAATCCAGTTGAGTGCTCTGTAGGCAGTGGAGAATTAGTGCATTATATTTTGAGGTAAGATCTCTTTCCCTGATGACTGGAAAGTGCACTGGCACAGAATGAGACCCTCGTTTCTCTAAATCAGTGTTAGGGTATGCTACTGACCTTACAAAAAATAAAAATTCCAGTGTTTTTGGTGGGACAGTAATCTATTCCCCAAGTCTGGATGAGGTACATTGGAGTTCAATTTCTCAGGAAGGTAAGAGAGTATGAACATGAATGAGAGTGTAGAGTGAAGATAGCACACAACACATTTGTGTGTAAATGGCTGAAATAATTCAGTTATGTAATTTAGTTAAATCATTTAGGTATGCGTCTATATAATGGTAAGGGAATCAGCAGCAATTCTGTTATTGCAAAGAAGGGGAGAATTTATTTTTGGTAGACGACTTAGAGTTTCTGCTTGTTTGAGTCAGCTTTGTCTCTGCTATGACCAAAAGACCTGACAAGAACAAATTTAGAGGAGGAAAAGTTATTTTGGGGCTCCCGGTTTCAGAGGTCTAAGTCCATAGTTAGCGGACTCCATTCCATGGGGCCCCAGGTGAGGTAGAACATCATGGTTACAGGATGTGACATAGGAAAGAAGGTGGAGCTCAGCAGCAGGAAGCAGAGGGAGAGAGACCTCCACTCCTCAGGGACAAAGTATATACCCCAAAGGAACACCTCAATGACCCACCTCCTCCAACCACACCCTATAGTTACCACCAGTTAATCTCTATCTCTAATGTACTGATTAGGTTAATACTCTCATAACCTAATCATTTCACCTCTAAGCTTTATCACATTGTCTCACACATGACCTTTTGGGGGACACCTTTTATCTAAACCATAACACTGCTGTACTGTCAATCAGTGTTTAAAGTCAATGGATCTGTCAGAATCCGAAAGAAATGTAATAAATCCTTAGAACAGAATTTTGTAACTTTTCTGAGTTTTCCGTGGCATTGAAGGTTTATATGACATGCTTATAAGAAAAACAATGTTTCACAGTTAAGAAAAAACTCCTACCACTTGCATGCCTTAAAAAATCATGTCACACTGCATTGTATAAAACAATTTTATACATCCAATTTGCTTTCAAATCTAGTATGTATTCTTGGCTTTATTGCTGATACCAGCATTTCATCACTGGGTGGTCTCTATTCATGTGATGACTGTAGAAAGCTCTTTAATACTCAGGAAACTGTTATTATGTGTAACAGCATTCCTCCAGAAATGTTGAAGCAATTTTTCTTTAGGCTGATTTTGGCTGTTGTTTATTTTTACTGACATTGCATTTACAGGTCATATTATAGTGATATAAGGGAAGAATAATTAGCACATGGGTAAAACAGAAACTAGGTAAAAGACATTATAACATTAAAGATATATTGTAGAAAGGGAAATCAAATATTTAGTATGCTCATTTGTGTTCTATGAACTCTATATCTAAAAGAAATTCACTAGGATATGTTGTAAATTTGTGCCAGGTTAAAAACTGTCAAAATAGCAACTGTAGATCTGTGGAAATGTTGAGTTAAAGCAAGCAAAATGAAAGTGCGATCATATCTCTTCTTATTGTTATCAGAGTATTACATGCAGACTTTATTGTTTTATTCTTTTAGAGATATTCTTCACAGTGTTTTCTTCTTTCATAGTTTCAGATCTCATATTTAAGTTTGAAAATCCATCTGGACTTGTTTTTTTCTAACAGTTGAGACACAAGGGTCCAATTTCATTCTTTTTTATGGATATCTAATTTTCCCATTATTGGAAAAACTGTTCTTTCTCTGCTACACATTCTTAGTACCTTTGTTGAAAATCAGTTGGCTGTGGATATGTGGGATTTCTTCTAGGCTATTTATTCTATTACTTTGTTCTACATGTCTGCATTTATGTCAGGACTGTGTTGTTTTGACTAATACAGATTTGTAGTGCATGTTAAAGTTAAATTGTCTAATGGCTCCTATTTTGATCTTTCTGTTCACTATTGCTTTGACCACTCAGGGATTTATGGTTCTGTATAAATTTTAGCACTGTTTTTTCTAGTCTTGTGAAGAATTCCATTATTATTTTGATAGAGGTTACATTGAAACTCTAGATTACTTTGGGTAGTATGAACATTTTAACAATATTGATTCTTCTGATCAATTAACATGGTATGTCCTTCCATTTTTTTTGATGTCTTCTTCCATTTCTGATAACAATGTTTTACAGTTTTATTGTTGAGCTCTTTTATTTCTTTGGAGGAGTTTTAGGTTTACAAAATTTGAGCAGAAAATATGGAGATTTCTGGAATACCTTCTGCCCATAGCTTCTTTCATTATTGACATCTCCTTCCAAAGTTTTACATGTGTTAGCACTGATAAGCCTACAATTACATATTATTACTATATGAAATCCATAGTTTATGTTAGGATTGCTAGTTGGTGTTGTACATTATATAGGTTTGGAAATATTCATAATGACATTTATCTGCCATTATAATACCATGCAGACAAATTTCATTGCACTAAAAATCTCCTGTGTGTCACCCATTCATCTCTTGCTTCCCCTTAACCCTTGGCAATCACAGATACTTTACTGTCTCAATAGGTTTGTTTCTTCCAAAGTACTGTTGTAAAGAAATAATACATAGATTTTATGATTGATTTCTTTCACTTAGAAATATGCATTTAAATTTCTTCCATGTCTTTCATGGCTTGATAGCTCTTTTCTTTGCAGCACTGAATTGTATTCTATTGTCTTTGTGTTGCCACTATTTATTTACCCATTCATCTACCAACAAATATCTGGGTTGCTTCCAAGTTTCAGCAGTTATGAATAAAGCTGCTATAAAGAGCCTGTGTATAATTTTGTGTGAGCCTAAATTTTTAACTTCCTTAGGTAAACACCAAGGAGCATGACTGCTGGTAAGAGTATGTATAACTTTGTAAACAACTGCCAGACTGTCTTCCAAAGTGGAGTACTGTTTTGCATTCCCAGCAGTAATGAGTGAGAGTTGCATCTGCTCCACATCCTCACCAGCAGTTATTGATGTCAGTGTTCTGATTGTGGCTGTTTTGAAAGGTGTGTAGTGGCAGTGATAACTTAGTGTTGTTTCAATGTATTTAACTTTAAGTAAATACTATGGAGCTACTTATGAACATTTATACCAAGGAACAATAAAATTAACATTATTTATTCTCCTTCCTAGTTTTTAAATATCTTTGTGCTTTTATATGTTGTTAAAACTGTGAAATAAAAAAATAAATCTGCAAAATAACTATATTTATTCCAGATTAACTTAACTTCCAGCTTACTCCCTAGATATCTGGGTTAGAACTATAACTTAGTGGAATTGTCTTTGCATTATTAAACCATGTAAAAATATGGCCAGTATTTTGATAATATTTATCAAAATATTTATAAAATTATTATCCTATAGTTTGATCATATTCATAATAACATAAAAACATAATAAGTTTTTAAATTTGATTACACACCTAGAATTTTACATTGGTATCAAATATAGAAACATTCCTGTCTTCACACCGGAGTACTTAAAGTACACTTTGAAGCAGGCTACATTTGGACTTCTTAATTTATGCCAGAACATTTCATTTTGGACACTAAAAATTAAATGTTCTCTCATTGCTAATATTTTTATGACTCTTAACCTAACACACAAAAATATTAATCAGTGTGCAAACAATTGAACTTGTATACTTTTTCTTATTATTTATCAAAACTAATATCACTAAGAGTTAAGCCCATGATAATAATACTTTGTGGTCCTACTTTTAATAAATATGGTATCCTTGCTTCCGCTTCTTACCACTTTTCTTTTATTCTTTCTTAAGAAATTCGATATTATGCCTCCTTTCAGCTCCATTTTAAATCTCTACCGCCTACCTCCTTGGCTCTTGCCAACTCTCACTATGTGGTGCCTTTGCCTAACCACCTCTTCAGTCATAATTGTTCCCATCTTCCACTCATCACACCATTTATCTTAGGATTAATATATATGAAGCTGATACCCTTAGTAGGTTTCAATGTGAGTCTTCATACTCTTGTTCTCAAACAAATTCACATTATTAAAATTTTGTGGAGAAACTTTCCAAAGATTTGTTTATTTATTTTTGTGGCTCTTACTTGGCAGAATTCATAAGATTAGAAATTAAAACTAACATTTTTTAAAACATTTGTATTGCATGTGAATATTAATAGTATATTATTATTATTATTATTAATTTTTGGTACTGGGGATTGAACCCAGGTGCACTACACCACTGAGCCACATCCCCAGCCCTATTTTGTATTTTTATTTAGAGACAGGGTCTCACTGAGTTGCTTAGCGCCTCACTAAGTTGCTGAGGCTGGCTTTGAACTCGCGATCCTCCTGTCTCAGCCTCCCAAGTGCTGGGATTACAGGCGTGCGCCACCGCGCCCGGCTATAAATAGTATATTATGAAAAATAATAACTTTTAAAACCAAACTGAGGTGAGTAGCTTTGTTTTGCAGCTTGCCAATCTTTAATGTCAGCCTTCATAGAAGAAAGATGGCTTTTCATATCTTCTGCTGCGTTCAGTCTGTTGTGATACCATATATCAGGTAACCTTTGGAAACAGCCACTGCATTCTTGTAGGAGAACAGGAGTGAAATGGCACGTAAAGCCTTATTATTATTAGAAAGCTACTTTTGACCTTGTGGATCTCCTGAAAAAGTACTGAAATCTTTAGAAGTCCTTTGACCACACTTTGAGAATCACTGGCTGTTGAAAGATGTTCTCCTGAGCATTCAATATATTTTATGCTTATCTCTCAACTCCACATCTGCTAAAACCAGTTGCTTGTGAATTTTTATATTCAATACTACCTTAATGGATTGCTGATGCTACCAAGGTCGAAGTATGGTAGTGGAGATATCTCTAGCTCTGCAAGTGTTATTCCCACTGCTAAAGAAGTCTTTATTTGCCTCTCAGGCTTTGCTCAAATGTCACCTTCTCAGTGACACATTAATCACTCACTTGTCTTCTTCCTTTTTATGTTCTTCACACAAACTTTCATTTTTTTCACAACCAAACAGGTATTAATTATAGTCTGCAAACCAAGATGTGTACAAAATACTACTTCAGTTTCTTTTAATCAAATTCGATTTTATTGTCACCCTTAGCCTTTTAAATTCATAGGAAATTCCATCTCAAGCATGTTAGGGTCTCCTTCTTCTGCCAAATTTTTCTCCAGAATTTGAGGGGTTCCTTGGTGCCAGGGAAGGGACCTTGAGTTTTCAGTGACAGTTATATCTGATTCTTTTCCCATTCATGTTCTCAGTGCCTGCTCTCATGGTAGGCTGGCACTTTTAGCTACTCCCCTGGCATGAGGTATCAGGTGTCTGCTGAGGCTGGTGACACAGCTGGCCACACAGCCGCTCTTAGATGTCTTGGGGCACGCTCTTGTTACTGTTTGGGTCTATAATTTAGGGGGAACTGCAGTATGTTTCTTGCTTTATCAAGACCTTCATAATTTTTCCACCAAAAGCTATTTTGCTTAGTGGGTCTAGGATCCACAAAAAAATATTCAGAATTATAGCAAGTTTTTTCTTTTCTTCTTTTTTCATTTTTTTCTACCTGTTTATCCTAAATATACAATGCGTGGGACTTGAAGGCAGAAAAATGGTATAAATTTGGGAGAGATAAAATAACAGTAATTAATATACTAAAACACATCTACTTATATATGTGTTGAGCATGTCTTTCTACCTTGGACTGCATCTTTGAACCCATCCCCTCAACATGTACACAAACATGGATGCATGCACACCCTAATGCTAGATGTGAAGGCCTTGAGGTAGGCCAATTCTAGTACCAAGCATAATGACCAGCACATAACAGCCCCTCTAAAAGTGTTTGCATGGCAACCCAAAAAAATGTGTCTAAGGTTTCTAACTAGAAATGATTGTTTGTATCTCAATTATTTTTCTAAAACAATTTAAGTCTTCTTTAGTATTTGAATTGAGGAAGTGAAGAATTAAAACCCCATATACAGTATTTCTAATTATAAAATATTGACATCCATCTCTAAGGATTTTAATATACTCAAGAAGTTCTTAATATACTAAGGCCACTTACTGAATATCCATGCATGACGTGTTCCTTATTTAAGCACTGAAAGGAAAAGTAAGTACATTTGTGACCTTCACATGTTTATAACCCCAAATTTCTTTTCCAGGGCAAGAAAAATACAGCAATGTAGCATACTGACGTTTGCACACTGATCCATTTTCTACTGCAATTTCTTGTCAACATTAAGTGAAGCGATTTTTTAAATAGCAAGAACTGGCTCTCATAGGGGTCTGCTGCTGTTTCCAAATGGCAGCCAGTGCCTCTGCTTTCTCATTTCCCTCTGTCCACAGACCTTGTTGGTCCAGGGTGCAGCGAACTACCTTGTGGCTGCGAGGAGCACCGGTTTCTCTGCTTCCAATAAAGTCTCAATGGGTTCCTTTGTGGAACTACTGGTTATTTAATTTTTAGTCCTAGACTTCAAGAATTAAGGTTTCGATGGAGGAAGGATAGATTGCATAGAGGGAAGGGAGGGGTGGGGTCGGGGTGGGGGGTCAATAATAACAACAGAATGAGACAGACATCATTGCCCTGTGTACATGTATAAATGCACAGATGGTGTGACTCTGCTTTGTGTACAACCAGAAGAACAATGGCTGTACTCCATTTGTGTCCAATGAATCAAAATAAATAGAGAATACTATTATTTTGAATTCTGAAGCTGAGAAAAAAAAGAAAGTTCCAATTTAGGAAATGATTTAAGATTCCTAATTATAAATATCTTTATAGCTTTATTTTTATCATATTTGGCATCCTTATTAAAGATAATTATTTTCACCTGATAATAATATGAATCCTCATTGGGTTTGTAAGCATGATTCTAATAAGTATGTGATAGAATTCTCTTTTCTCTGAACTTGATTTATACTTTTTGAGATGATTACAAAGATAGTGAGCTTTTTCTCGATATTTTTTCTGCTGAGTGGTAATTCTTTCAGTTTCAAGATTTGCACAATGATAAGTATCTCTGAAATTCTGTGATTTATCTATTTACATTCACTGTTAACTTGCCTAACTTAGTTCATCTAAGATCGTGTGCAGGTCCGCTTTGACAAGTAATTTAGAAAGTTGTCATACTTGACATGAGAGTTTCTGTAATCATGGATTTTCCACTCTATTAATATTGTCAACTGGCTGTTTTCTGACATTCTAAAATAAATGTGAGCTATATTTACTATTATTCAAAAGACAGATCTCTCAACTACTCTGAATGAAAAATGCTTCACTGGCTAGTGAGGATTTTTCAACCTATAGATATTATATTCAGAAAGTACAGTGGGATGATCTTTATAATCCCTGCCAATTTTATGTAATAGGGACCTCCTTTGGACATATTAAACATAACTGCTGTGTTGCTCTTACACTGAAAACAATAAAAATTTTAAAAACTTCAAGTCTGTTGGTTTTAGGCTGCCTTTATTTCCATTTTAAAAGGGCAAACAGTTTCTCAAGAGGTTGCGATGTCAGTAGCCTAATAGACAAGCCTCCCCCATCCTGCTTCATGGATTGAGTAACCTCTTGAATGAGTCTTCAAATGGAAGCCCTCTTCCAAAATAAAAGTTCTCTTCTAAACCAGTTTGCAAGAAAGTGAGAACAGTAGACCATTAATTAAATCAGCATAGAATAGGACTTAAGAATGGGTTCTTCATAGCCAGATGGGTTTATCATTTTGTCTCTACAGCACGACCTTGATCAAATTACTTCCATATGCTTCCTCAAGTGTGATTCTATTATTTATAAAACATTATGAATTATTGAGTTGGTATGCATGGATAAACACTATACAAGAGATAATTATATATAAATAAAGTTATTCATTGCTAAGATGTGCTAAGTATTGAGTTTCCAGGAACAAGAATGACAGGCATGGAGTTTGTTCTTGAGGAGATTGCAGCATGTGGCAGCAGGGTATTAGTGCCTGTGAGTAAGTCAGGAAAGGGTGGCACTGGTCCCTGCAAGTGGGTCAGCTTTAATTGCCACTTGTTCCCTGGAGTTTTCTTGTTTATTCAACAGGCCTTGTTTATCTGACCTCTTACTTTAGCAATATTTCATTTTTCTTGCTATAAGCAGTAAATGATTCCATTGCACTATTCCTCACCGAAGAAGTGCTGTAAGTCACTGTGTATATGATGTGTAACATTGTAACCCTCATCAGTACATTCACCAAGGTCTTTGTAATGATTAGACTTTTTGTCCCCATGACCCTATTATTTTGCTCTTTGTTGATTTATCATCCCTATCTTTGTACCTGTAACCCATGTAGAATATTAGGGTAATCCTTCTCTGTCTTCTCTGGTCATTCTGCAGGACCTAGAACAGGTGCATCCTAGTACCTAGAATAAGCCTTAATTTTTGGAGGCACTTAATAAGTAATTAAGGAATGAATGAACAAACAAATGAATTAACATACCCATGTGCTCATGTGGGAATGTTCAATGTTGGATAGATTTCCAGAAATTTGAATTGCTTTGTCTTAAGTTACAGATATTTTAATTTTATGATGTACTACCTAATTATCCTTCAAATGGAGTTTACTAATGGACATTCTCATCAAATATGTATGAGAATGCACATTTCCATAAATTCTCCTCAATATATGACCTTAGTTGTATTGTCAGTCGATATGTGAAAAAATATCCCTATTGATTTAATTTGCATTTCCTTGATATTGGTAAGTTTGAGCATCTGGTCTTTAAATATATACTGGCACTTCACAGCCCTATTTTCTGTGGAGAGGCTATTCACATATTTTGATCATTTTCCCATTTTATAAAAATTATTAATTTGCAGGAGGTCATTTTTTTCTATGGGTGCTGTTGATGATTATATATTGATTTGTGCCCCACAACCTTTACAGAATCTTGATTTATAGTATTTTACCTTTAGTTTCATTTATATTTTTGATGTAACCTATCTAGTGAGCTGTGAAGAATGCATTTTTATTGCCAATTCTTACACATTTAATTTTCTGATATTTCTAATTTGCCAAGAGATTTTTCATTTTTAAAAATCATGGATGGATAGTTAATTTTATCATCATTTCTATTGAGAGGACCTTATTATTTCTCTCCAGGAATATGCAGATATTATGTATTATATTAGCTGATTTTTAAAAATATAAAACCACACTTGCATTCCTACAGTGAACCCAATTTTGGTGTCACTATTTTATTATTATTGTTCTTTTATCTTCATTGGTTCAGTTTGTCTATATTTTGTAGACAAATTTTGCAGCTGAATTTTACCATGAATTTTAAGTTGTTATTTATGATGTCTTTGTTAGTTTTACATATCAAGCCAATACTAATAAAATAATTGGTGTTTTCCTTATATTTACATTTATTTTAATTTATCATTTTTTCATGTTACTATATCCATTGATTCATAAAAATTATGTACATATGGATGAATGGATTTACGAGTATGTGTGTGTGATTTCACCAATCACTAAATGAACCTCCAAACCACAGGATAATCAAAATTTTAGCACTATTTGTCATATAGAACCTAATTTCCCCACATATGCAAAATGCAATTTTAAAAATATATATCATGGATATATTCCTGTGTTCTTTTCTGTTTTGGTCACCTTTCATCTATGGTAACTCCTTTAATAATTTTAGCTTCATAAAAATCTTTTGATTGCTGGCAGATTAAGATACCATGCCTCCATTTATTTTCAGGAGTATCTTGGATGTTCTTTAACACATCACTCTTTCATAAAATGGTAGAATGTCATGTCCATTTACAGAGGGGAGGAAACATACCGGAATTTGAGCTGGAATTTCATTTTATCTAACTGCCTCTATTTGGGGCAAGATTTAGCATCTTTATAATGGTGTAATTTATTTTCATGAACCTAAGTAGGACTTGGGTTCCTTAAATGTTAGCATATTGGGCACACTGTTTTTTATTCTTTTATTAATCTTATTTAAAAATATTTTACAATGCATGTTACTATTTATAATGTCATTTAGAATGAATTACTTATCTGTTGCTTAAAATGTATTTAATTTTTTAACCATGTTACTGAATGTGAACCAGTTTTAGTAACTAATTTGAATATTCTTTAGTTTTCAAAACAGATAATACTAAGACTTTCATATAATTGCTGTTGGTTTTACTTTTCAGTTGCTTCTTTTTCCCTATTTTGTGGTATACTTCTGTAAGGTTTTGAATAAAGGTGAAGATAATGGGCATAACTTGTATTTTATATTGCATCAAAGTTAGAAATGGTAACTCTTCCATATTAAGAAGAAAGTTTGCTTTGTGAGATTATTTGAACACTTTTATGAGGCAAATAATTTTCTTTCTATTCTTATTGGACTAAGATTTTGCTTGTTAACCATAGGAACATGTGTTGATATAGCAAGAGTTTTTTCTACATTTATTTAAATGAAATTTTTGTTGATATATTAATATAGTGGTTCATGTTCACACATTATCTAATTTGTACATTCCTATTCCTAACATAAACTCAACTTAGTCATATTAATTTGAATATGCTTTGCTTGGCTTTGTTTGCTAATTTCATGTTTAGATTTATTATAGGTATGTTTATAAATAGGATAGGTCTCTTTTTGATTCATGTAAGGTGGTGTTATTCACTTGTTATCTAGTTTCTAAATTGCTCTATGATATGGAAATAATCCTATCTTTGAAGTTTGTTTGAATTGGACTGTAAAAATACCCAGTCTTGGTGTTTTATGGGGATATTTTTTAACTACAATGCTATTTTCTTGAATCATTATGCTGCAAATGAGATTTCAGTCTTTTAATGAATCAATTTTGTAGTTTTTGGTGAATTTGTCAAGTTCATTTAACTTTTCAAAATGGCAGGTGTAAAATTTATTCATTGCATTCTTTACCTTAAAATCTCTGTTATATATTCTTTATCTCCTCCCTATAGTTACTCAGGCTTTTTTCTGGATCAGTCCAACAGATATTTGTCTTGTTTAGTCATTCTCACTGTGCCTTTATTGTTGTTTTAAAGAACCTACTTTGTTTTCTTTCCTGCATTGGGCAAGGAGCCACAAGCAAAGCATTATCTCAGGAAAACATTGAGCAATTTTTGGAAGCAATGTGAATGGAGAAAAATTAGGAGCTTCAAAAGACTGGAAATGCTTCCTATTTCTAGATTCAAAAACTATTAAATGCAATTGGAAAAGGATCTAAGTAAAAAATGAAGCCTTTGAATTCCTTAACTAGATCATGAGCCTTTTTATAATGATGAGGTTCAGCGTGTGACATTCCCACTCAAACCTGTTTTCCAGGTGGCTGTGTTTTGATTATTTAAAATAATTATCTACCTCAATAGGCAAAAGAGAAAAAGAAGGAGTCTTTGGTGTTGTTCTAAGAAGGAATTTTTAGATGGTTTTACCAGCACCTGCAACTGACCAGAAGGAAATATGTCCAAAGCCTCTTATGTTTTTGAGGTAGCTGTTTTCTCAAACAAGTGCCAAGCTGATCAATAAATACATAAATAAATAAATAAATAAATAAATAAATAAAAAGAAAGAAAGAAAATGACTTAAAACAAGCATTAGAGAGACAAACTTTCACAAGAAGGATGGTTCGGAGAATAAAGGCATTCAATGTTTTCTCTCCCTTTTTCTAAGTGGAATTTTCCATCGTAGTCACGTTGTCCCTGTTCCACTGCAGATACCATACACAGGACTGACACTTGGTCTTTTTGTCATACATTACAGGACCCTGACAGCCACACCCAGCCATGGAGAGGACTGCCCTTTGATCCTGAATATTGAGCAGGTTATAGAAGTGGATGGTATTTTGAGATGACTCCTTTGAGGAAGGAGTGGGTATGTACCATCTACATGAGCGGGGTGCACATGAACGTCTACCATCAGGAAGGTGGTTGGTGCCTAAGTTGCCAGCTGCTCACTGACGTGCTTTCTCTCCCTTCCTTGATCACACAGGAAGACTTTTTAAGCTTCTCCTGCTTGTTCAAGTGAGCAATGAAATGTGAACACAGTTGCATACCATTTCCAGCTTGGCTCACTGCACATTCCCATGTATGTTCCTCTGAGCTGTTTACTTCCTGTCTGGTGGAGACAGACAGAGGGCTGCCAGGGAAGCCCAGGATGATGTGGGTGCTGATGGCAGAATATCTACTGGCCATTTGGAGCAGGGATTTTCTACTGGCCTATTTAATGAGTAAGTAAGAAGCTTCTAATATGATTGTGCTGTACATATTTTAGGATCCCCAAAATGGAGTAGTTACTCTTGCCTAATAAAAGCAAGACTTTTGAAGAAGACATAGTAAATACAGGTATTAGTAATTCCTTCCTGAATGCAGCACCATCTACTTCTAGTCCTACATTATCATTTTTATTAATTTTTACAATAATAGCTAGACTATCTTAATCCAATGTTTAACTTACATCATTATTTATGATGACAGTAGTAAAATTTTTAATTCAAATGATAAATTCAACAAAAGGGTAGATATATAAGGAAGGGCAGTAGTAGTAGTAGTGGGATCATAGAGTACATAGAACAACAGTTCCAAATTTTATAAATGATGCAAATTTAAATGCTTTTCATATGTGCAATTTCTCTACATATTTGTTAACACTTGAAATTATTTTTGTTTTCATTTTGTTATTCTGGTAGATATAGAGTAATATTTTAACCTAGTCTGTTTTGCATTTCTCTAGTGATAGTGAATTTGAACTTTTCTATATTTTTTGTCACTTAGATATTTCTCTTTATGCCTTCTATTTTTTTCCAGTTTATTTTCTATTTTCTTTACAAAAATTTGCAAATATCCATTTACTCTTTGGTTCTGTATACAAATACATTATTCACATTCTGTTTTAAAAATTTTGGCATACAAATGTTAAAGATACATTGATTTAATATGTAAATAACCAATATATTTTTCCCATTCTTAGTAGTGTATTTTCACCTGGTAAATTTTAATATAACTCCAGGTGTTCTTTTTATTTTTTATATTTGTCCTGTTTTATCCTTCTGAAGAATTCTTTGACCAACCAAGATAATGGGAGATAGTCTTTTGTTTTCTTATAAAAGTCTTATTGATTTGCTTTCCATATTTTCATGTGTATTCCATCTGCAATTGATTTTTCTTTATGGTATTAGGTAAGAGTTAAGATTCACTTTTTAATGTAACTGTCTAGTTGATTCAGTACCATGTATACAGTAGTTATTCTTTTCCAATATACTCTACTGTTGCAGCATTATTATGTAAACTTATATGTATCTATGTGCTTCTGGACTCTATTAAAGCACTTTAATTATAATAATAAATACTAAGTCTTAATATCTGGTAATGTAGATCTTATGGTTTCTCTTTTGAGATTGGCTTTATTACTCATGACTCTTTTTATCTTCATACACACTTTAGAAACAGCTTGTCAGTTTCTACATGCACATGCAAAATGATCAGAGACTCCAGCTTGTATCCTGTGTGGGGCAGCATTATGTACATGAATGAATGTAGGGAAGTTAAAATCTTCATCCTTCCAAGTCATGAATGCACTCTCTTTCTCTCTTTAAAATTTCTATCATCAGTATCTTGGAATTTTCAGTGTTTCAGATTGTATTGTTCGATTTATTTTTATAGATCTGATTTTGGCTATTGAAAATTGTATTATGTTTTAAAATTATATTTTCCATTCAGTGTTTTTCGGGGCCTAGAAATACATTATGGGTGATAGCATGTTGATTTTGTATCCAGGAGCCTGGTGTGTGGTTTAGCTTTCCCTCACTGTAAAAAATATTTCAGATAAGCAAGTTTAAAAGTTTATTTCAGTTCATGGTTTTGGAGTTTTCAGTTCATGAATGGTTGACCCTGTTGCTTCTGGGCCTGTAGTAGGCAGAATATCGTGGTGGGAACACTCAGCCGAGGTAGTTGCTCACCTCATTGCAGCTGGGAAGCAAAGAGAAAGAAGACCCTCCCTTCAATGGCACTCCCTCAGTACCTCTACTCTCCCACCAAGTCCTATCACCTAATTGCTGCACCACAGGCTGGGAACCAAGTCTTTAACACCCAGGTTTTGGAGACATTTATCTTCACCATAGCATCTGGCTAAATTCACTTATTAATTTTAACATTTTATAAATAATTTGGACAGTCTACAATCTCAGACCTGTCACCCATAAATAATGAAAGTTTTAATATATATTTGTAAAAATGCCACTTTCTTAACTGTCATGGAATAAACCTTTTCCTGCCTGATTACAACATTCTACCACCAGAGCGAGGGATAGTGTGGAACAGAATTTGGATAGTGGGTGTCTTTGTATCACTCCTAACCGCAGAAGAAAGTCTTTCTAGGATTCCTCATTCCTCATTTTCTCTATTCCTAAGAATGGAGGAAAGTGAGGGGTGGGGAAGGGACAGGGAAGGAAAGAAGGAAAGAATGAGACAAACATCATTACCCTATGTATATGTATGAATATGCAAATTGTATGATTCTACTTTGTATACAACCAGAAAAACAATAGTTGTACTCCATTTGTGTACAATGAAACCACCCCCCAAAAAAAGAAAAAAGAATAGTATGTGCTTTATTTCTTTGTGGTATATCTTACCATATTTAGTAAGTCCATGTTTTACCTTACTCTAAATGGATTTTTTAAAAATGATGAATGACTTTGAATATTGTCAAATCCTTTAAAAACATCTATCATGATAAATGTTATTTTCATTCAACAAATTATATTAATCTTACAAAGTTATACAAAGAGCATAACTGGAAAAGAGCCCATTTGGTCGTGACATCTTATTTTATTATATTGCAAATTCAATTTGCAAGTATTTCTTTATGGTATTGTTTATGTGATAATGAGAGAGGTTGTTCTGTAGTTTTCCTTATAAGGCTCTTCTCAGATTTTTTGTGTGAGGTTTTAGACATACTGGCAATAATTCTTTTTTTTCCCCAGTGGGGATTTTTAAAAATATTAAATTTCTTTCAAAATATTGAGTATTCAATTTTTTTAAAGTTGTGTTTCAATGTACTTGACCATTTCATTCATATTTTCAAATTTGTTACTGAAAATTTGTTTATAACATTTTACTATTTACTTTTAACGTTCTGGGGATCTGCAGTTTTTCTCTTTAAATTCATGATGCTTATCATTTATTTTCTACCTTCTGAATTATTCAAAGATAATATTTTCAAAATTCATACTTTAAAAATATTTCAGCATGGTTGGTTTTCTTTATTGTACAGTAATTTCCTGTTTTACTAGTTTCACTTGTGTTTACTCTTCCTTTTTTTTGTTTTTAGTTTGAGTTCCTGCATTTTATGTCATCTTGAGATAGAAGCATAATTAGATCAGTTATTTTAAACTTTTATTCTCTTATAATGCATGTGTTTAATGCCCTGACTATTCTTTTAAGTGCTGGTTTAGCTACATCCTTCAATATTGAAATTGTTCTTAATTAGCTTTCAACTGAAATACATTTTTAATTTCCATAGTGATTACTCATTCTACCTATGCATGCATTAGAATGTATTGTTTAATTTCCAAACAGTTGGGGAGTTTCGAGTTACTATTGTTAGTAATTATGGGCTTAATTTCACTCTGGTCACCCAGTGCCCTCCAAATGATTTTACTCTTAAGTTGAGCCTTGCTATGTAACACTTTCGTGTTCCTTTTCAATGACATTCTTGCTTTTTTTGGGAGTAATTTTATTTTTTATTATTTCACTTTCTCTGTATTACCTTTCAAATGTTATATAGTTTATTACAATCATTTTAGGAAATAAATTGGCAATTATCTTTTCAAGTGGTGCTTGTGTCTCAGTCTCTCTCTTCTGTTTTGGGTCCTATTAGAAATGGTGCTCCCAGAAAACAGTGACCAGTTCAGCTTGAACTCTAAAAAAATAATATTAAGTGTTTTTCTCAAAGTTTTTTGAGAATAGGGCACAATTGTTTCATACACAATCACATTGTCATTATAAAGAAATGTAGTTTTGAATGTCAAGCTTGAACACAATTAATCCTTTGTACAGTGGTCTCATAAATGAAAATGATATTTAAACATTCTGAGTTAATTTTATTTTAATTTGTGTGTAAGCTGTGAAGACTACAATAGCTAGGATACAATGCGTGCTGGCAGACCTCTGTGCCACTTACCTAGCTTGTGCTCAGGCACCCACACCATTGACCACCACTGCTTCTGCACCCAGTGCAAATGCAGGCGAAATGGAGAAGGTAAAGAGCATCTTATCATTATGATGACCAGGTTGTCCACATATGCAGGCTATATTCCAGAAACTGGCCTTAAGCCAATCACAGGTGAGCTAGACTGAGGCAGGATGTGGTTTTGTAAGGATTCTTTTCTCTCTCCTTAGCCATTTGCTTTGGGTATAGTCAGCCAGACACTGGAATAAACCAGTCTGGAGTGTTCCCTGGGCCCTTTTGCTTGCTGAGTCCTAATGCTCACTTTATCTCCTCAGTGCTAAGTGGTGGTGGAGAGCTCCCTCCTTTTAAGACACTTCCTGTTAAGCTTTGTAATTTTCTACATCTTGTCACATCAGAATTTGAGAAATGAAAGAAAATCTTGCCACCTGTTTTATGCTGTTCAAATCTCCAATTTTATCTCTGTAGCCACTAGAGACCATTCAAAGTCCTTCTGCTGACTTTGAGTTCATCAGGAGCGATCTGTCCTGTCTCAGCAAGGCCTGGGCTTTCACCCCCTTGTCTGTGACCACTTGTGGTAAATGCTGCTTGAAATAATGTGAATATAGACCGTCACCTCAGTTTCCCATGATGCTCCTCTCTCCAGAAGCTGGGACCCTCTGATTCTTCCCACTTTAGAAGATATCTGATCCTCTTAAAACATGTTTTCCTCCTCTTTGGCTTTTTCTCATTATTTCGTAGTATTTCTAATGAAAGTTGTTCCAGTGTGTTCTGAAAAGGACCACCCTGGTTGTTTCTTTTAATTCTCATCAACTTTGTGTTACTTCAATTTCTATAGTTCTATATCTGTTTCATAGCTTTTAAAATTCTTCTTGGGTAATGAATGATATTTAGAACTTCTGGGTCACTAACTTTTTCTTCCAAAAGATGAAATCTGTTATTTCCCTTATCTTCAGACTGATGTTTTAAAATGCAAAATTCATTTAAAATTTTTTTTAGAACTTATAATTGTTCATTGTTTAAATAGCTGTTTATCAGGATGTCCTTTATCTTTAAATAAAGTATCTGTTTGTTACCTTCTGGTTACTTAATACATTTTTATGTGCAGTCTCACATTTTTTTTATCATTTACAGTTGTGCGATTTCTAAATAACTTGATGGCTATTAGTAATGATACACGCAGAATGATTCATTTTCTTAAGCAGATACAGATATTTTCTCAGTACCTTTTCCATTTTGGCTTTCTATTTTTGGTAGTCCTTTGTTTTTGGATGATAAGAACTTTAGTGAAAAGCACTTTATTTTATTTTATTTTTTCTTTCATAGTCCTTGTCCCTAACCTTTCCCAAAGCAATTCTATATGAATTTCACAGATAGATGTTTCAACATCAAAATGTGTTTCAAATTCAGACTTCACACTTGGGCACGGGTCAAGACTTGTGTAATTTCCTCTCGGGTATATTTTTAAACACTCACTTACCTAAGCAGAAGGTAAAAGGAGGCATTAAAATAGCCCCCTTCCCCACCTCCTTTTTTTAAACTAAGGCAAAGGCCACTTTTGAGTGTAAGTCTTAGATCCAGTGAGCTCCTTCATACCCCTTCAAGACAGTGCCTCCATCTTTGGGAGCCCCCTAACTTGTAAGCCCCATGTCTAGTAAGGCTGGTACACGAAGCATGCTCTCCCAGGCCACCATGTTCCCCACATTGCCACCTCTGCTTCAGCAGAGGTTTTGATTTTCCCCTCCACTTCTAGTCCTTGCTAATTTTTTTCTTCCTCCTTTTCTTTCCCCTCCTTGTATTCCCTTTAGTTTCCTTTTCTCTTGTTTTCTTTTTTGAATTCAGCTAAGCATTTTAAAACTTTTTATATTACATTTTATTCAAAATATCTGTTTGCACATGGATTGTTGGAGAATACTTTTCAAAGTGGCTTAGTAAACTATTCTGATGAGAGTCTTGTTCCCAGCTTCCTTTCTGGATACATAGCTCTTGTGACTTTGCTGGCCTGACATGGGATACTCGTATCCCTTTTACATTACTTCTATAAAATACTGTTGGAGCATGTGAAGAATATCATCTTCAGAATTTAGTCCTCACAGCATTTCAGTTTAAGTTCATTTACATGCTTTTATATAGTTTCCAGCAAGTAATGTTATGCACCTTAGTCAGCAGAATAATAGTCCCTCTGCCCATAAGTTACCAGTGCCCAAGTGACTAGGACTTGTATCTATCTTAAGTTACATGACAAAGAAGAATTAAGATTGTAGATAAAATTATGGTTTATTTTAGCCAACTTTTACAGCTGTGACTAAAAGATCTGACAAGAGCAATTAGAGGAGGAAAAGTTTATTTTAGTTCATGGTTTCAGAGGTCTGAGTCCATAGTTGGCAGACTCTATAACTCGGAGTCTGAGGTAAGGCAGGACATCATGGAAGAAGGCATGGAGGAGGAGAGTAGCTCAGGACATGGCCAACAGGAAGCAGAGTATTCTGCTCACTAGGGACAAAATAGAAACTCCCAAGTCATACTGCCAGTGACCTACTTCTTCCTGCTATACCATATCTATCTACAGTTACCACCCGGTTAATCCATATCAGTAGATTAATCCATTGATTAGGCTCCAATTCTCAAAATCAAATTATTTTACCTCTGAAAGTTCTTGCATTGCCTCAAAAACGAGCTTTTGGTGGACACCACATATCCAGACTATACTGGTTGCTAGTCAGATAACCTTAAATTATGATGATCCTGGTTATATTGGTGGGCCTATGGGATCATGGGGCTGTTTACATGAGGAAGAAGAAGGCAGAGGAGTCAGAGCCTGAGTTAGAAGAGAAGATGTGATAATGAAGGCCAGGTTAGATTGGTGTCATGGAAATTCTCAATATACCATTGCTGACTTTGAAAATCAGAGCAAGGTACCAACCAAGAAAGATGGGAAACCTTCTTAGCTAGAATGAATGAGGAGACGCAGTCTCCACTAGAGGCTGTCTTCAGGAATGCAGCCCTGCCCACACCATAATTTCAGTCCAGTGAAACCTAGGTCAGACTTCTGACCTACAAAAGTGTAAGAAATTAAATTTGTGTTGTTTTAAAGCAATAAATTGAAAATAATTTGTTATAGGGGCAGTAGGAAGCTAATCCACAAATTCTGCTTTTGCCAACAATAATTAAAATATCAAAGGACGTAGATGTCTTCATGACATAGAAAACTGAGGAGTAATGGTCAGACAGAGGGACTGCTTTCCTCAAAACTTGACAATCTGCAGGAGAGGAACCCGGCTAGCTTTTGGATTGTGGTTGCTGCAGCTTAGGGGTTTCTGGTTTCTCTGCAGGCAGCAGAGGAAAGAGGATAGGTCTTCCCACCTCTGTGTTTGTGAATGTGATTCATGTTAGGTATGAAAGACAGATTGGATGGTTTTTATCTTCATGAAATTCTTAGACATCATAATTAAACTACTCATATAATGGTAATAGTATTATTTTCAAAAAATAGATGTTTATGTATCTTTCTTTCCTTTTTCATAGGCATATTAGTGGGAGTTTGGAAGATCCTGGCAGAAACTGTTTTCATATCATTATTTTAATGGTGCATCAACTGTTTCACACTGAACCCACTGAAGTTGCATCTTAGGTGCACCAGCATGCACCTAGGGATTTGCATGAGCTATATCTTATCATGACTGGCAAACTAATTCGAATCCGTTTGTAATCAGAGTTTAGGCTTGTTTGAATTTAGATTCTGAATTATATCAAATTAGTGCATAAATTCTGATCTAAAGGTGTTTGTAAGTTGTATTAATCTCCTTCAAAAGACCAAGACATTATTACATATTTATGTATCAAGCAGTTTAAAATAATTCTGACATTTTCATGTCTCTCTACCTTGAACAAACTACAACTTGGTACTTAGGAAGTACTTTGTTATTCTGTCTTTGTCCGTCTCTCTCTCTTTTCTCTCTCACCCTCATTTATTAAGTGCCTCCTGAGCAACTTGGTCATGGTCCATCACCTCTAGATATTTTTGTGGAGGACATCCATCAGTTACATTATTCCAATTAAATATGTGTTTGGAGATTAAAGAAAGAAAATGTTCTTTATTATTTCAAATGCCCTCCTATCCCATGTTTAAACACACAGCGAGTTTCAGATTCAGACAACTGCTTTAAATCATTCTTATTTTTTCCACTTTGGCATTAGTAGAAAAAGTAAACATTTTTGGTAATACAAACACTATATCTCTGTAAATAAAGAATATAGTCTTTTAAATTAAATATGTCAAAATGAATTAAAATGATGGAATCCTATAGCTTGGTTATTAATTGATTAGTAGTGCATTTAACTATTACTTTGATTATATCAATGACTCATAGGCTTTGCCCTTTCTGCATTCTCTGGCAGCACAGCTGATTTTTAAAGGACTGTTACTGGTTTCATTGACATTTGTAGTGACCACCGTTCCTGTCGGTCACTTGTTCCTTTGATGATGCTCTATTGACTCAATCATGAACAATATCTTCAGTATTCATATTCAAGTACTCTGAACACTGGTGAACTAAGACAATGGCTTGGATCCATGGAGTACTTAACATGCTTAATTTTAACAATTCAAATGGTAAATGATGCACTTAAGTTTGAATTAAGTTTTCCATCCATGGATTCAGCATGTTCTTCCAACTTAAGAGGAAAGCAGAACGTCTGATCCCTGCAAATATTAAAAAATAAGCAAAATAACCAAAAATGTCAAAAGATCAAAAGAAGAGAAAAGCATCCTACCTGACCTTGAGTGGATTTATTATTTTTTTTGAGCCATACATGAAAAAACGGAAAGAGTAATTATGGTTCTTATATTACTAAGAACAAAATGCACATTATTTATTATTGTTTCCAGTTATGCATTTTCAAAATTGATTTTATTGCCTATTGATTGTTTCACAGTCTTACTACATTAGTAAAAAACTAGTTGTCCTGTTAAAATCAATTAAAGGGTTTGATTTAAATCTTTATTTGGGGTATATATTCCATTGCAGAAACGTTCTGAAAAATTTTTATATTTCCTCTTAAAATGAAATATATTAATCTCAGATACCAAATACTACTTAGTATATAATTCTTTTAGCACGAGATATTTTCTAGTCATATATCACTTTCCTTCACATTACATCATTAGTAAAAATGTGCAAATAATATTTTAGTGTATCATAGTTTATGGAAACTTGTTATTAACTGTGGCTATCTTATCCATAGAGCATAATCACAGATTGTCAGTCTTAGTGCAAACTACAAATGTCTGTAAATCAGTGTTCACATATTCAAAGTGAAGGTATTTTTCTTTTTTGAACAAATCTAGCCTAACTCATAAAACATTTCTTGTGTTCAATAAAAAAAGTTGATGATACTTGCTAGAGATGGAAGACAGACTTTATTCAAATGGGGAACTGTTTTAGATCTAGAGACCATTGCAATGGGATGTTAGAGGGAGGGAGAAAGACTGGGCTCAAATCTAAATCCAGTGTGGGTGCATGGGAACATATACTCAATAAACAGGGTACATATTCCTGGGGTTTGGGTAACTGTCCCTAGAGTTTCACGTGTTAGAGTCTTTTTGTCCCCAGGGTGGCAATGTTGGGAGGAGAAGGAGCTTTTATGAGGCAGGGTCTAGTGGAAGGTCATTGGTGACACACCCCCAAAGGAGTCTGTGGGCTCCTGTCCCTCTCCTTTTCCTCTCTTTGTTCCCTGGCTCATGAGGTGAGTGGTTTGTTCCACAGTATGGTCCCTATAATCACTGTTTGCTGTATCCACAAGAGGCCCAAAGCAGTGGTTATACTGGAACCTCCAAAACTGTGAGCCAAAATTAACCTTTTCTCTTTATAATTCTATTAATTCTTCTAGTTATAGTAACAGGAAGCTGACCGATATTGGGCATTAGGTGGAAAATTACTAGGAAGAAACATTGTGGGTAAAGAGAGATTTTGTCTAAACCTCCCTCATAGGATTCTTGCTGGAGACAGGCCAAAGGAATCCGAGGTCACTGGGAGGATGGTGGGGGATGAAGAACCAGATCAGGTACTTATGGTGAACAGGTATCAACAGCCAGGTGAAAGGGAGGGTCATTGCTAAACTGATTTAGTAGGATTCTTGTTAAAGGTGAATTTCACAAAGAGGTACACAAGTGGGCATAGGAGAAGTTTCAGGAATCAGACTAATGCGTGGTGAAGCAAAGACTTTCCCTGACTAAGAATTTTAAGTTGTCATTACGTACAGAGGCAGATTATTTGACTTTTTGATTTCAAAACACAAATTAACACTGGTTATCTTGAATAAAACAGTAATTTTTAGAAAGTCATATGCAAGAGAGATTTTAAGGGAATGTGGTAGAACTGGGCTTGCACAAGGACCAATGTCTGTAGGACATCGCAGAGAAATTGCTTGGTTAGAATGCCATGAATCTTCAAATGATTCCTGTTGCTGCTGTGGCTGTCCCTGAAGACGTGACTCTACCACAGCAGACACAAGCATTCCTAACATCACTCTGCAGTTCCTTTGCAGAGCTTTCTCAGATTCCACATTTCAGAACCTCAGCCAGCCAAATCTTGGTGGACCTGTGGGACCAACTGCCAATTCTCTACCTTCTAAGGATAGGAAAAAGGAATACCTTCCTCCTGAGTTCTTTCTCTGGCAATCCTGATGGTGGTACCACAGGGGCAGCCTCTATCAGGATAGTACTGATATGCGCCAGCATCTCTAAGCTGGGTTTGAATTTGGAGACTCAGGGACAATAGTTGTGATTTAAGAGGGAGGCAGAAATTCATCAAGAATAGAGGGAACTTAATAGTGTGAGGTTGTATGGAAAATTCCTCATAGTTTTGTTTATAGTTTTTGATGGTGAGCTGCTTAAGGTCAAAATGCTTGCTAGACATAACAGAAAAAGTGGACAAATGAGAAATATAACATTGTTTGGGGTCCCATGAGTGTTCTGGAACATTTTTGAGCTCAGATGGAACAGAACACAACAACAATATCCTTGGGAACTCAGCTCCTGGCCAGATCTGGGAACTCAAGTTTTATAATATTATATGGGACTGGTTACAACGCCAGACAACAACTCGTATGTCCACTTAAAAAACCATAAAAAGGGAGGACTGGACGAGAGTGGGGGACTTCTGATGGCTTCAGTGAGAATTGCTGCATTGCCTGTGACGCTGTATTCCAGTGCTGGTTGGTGAGAGATCGTTCAGCCTAAGTGCATTCTGTAAATATTTCCTTTTTTCTATTATTTTTATCTTTTTCCCCAATGAATAAATGTATTTCATTGATTGCATTTCTGTGTTGGCCTGGTGAATATAACCCTGAACCTGCTGGTTCAAATTAAAAAGACCAAGCTTGGCAAGAGATCTAAGACAGAGGTCCAGATCCGTCCTCATTTTAGCTGTGCGTGGAGTCTTCTTGGTCTCCATTTTTGAGACATTGCTTCCTTTGCTTTTGAAGCATTCCTAGTGTATGAGAGGGAAAATGGATTTTCCTTCTACTCATCTTAGGTTCATTGACTGGATCTCCTGTTAAAAAAGATAGATTAGCAAGAGAAAAACATATAAATTCACTTAATCTAAATTTTTGAGACATGACAACCTTTAGTAAGAACCTGAAGAAGCAGTTAAAGCTGAGTTTTTGTTTATTTTTTATTGTAAATAATAGGTTTGGTGAAGAGTGAAGAGTCTTGGAGAAACATCACAGGACACAAGCAGTATGGGATTGTGAATTGAATGTAATATACTGAGAGAAAGTCGGGGGGAATTTCTGATTTAAGACTCTGCTCTGGCTCTTTGTCTTTGTCCCTTTCTCTGACCCAGGGAAGATACCTCCTCTCACATGAAAATATAATGATCAGCTTCAAAAGAGAACAGTGGGCAAGGTCAGAGAGGCTTTCCTGCACACATTGTTTCTCAGGTTCTGTATTAGTCAGCTTTGCCTTCCTGTGACAAATACCTGAGAAAGACAACTTAGGGGAGGAAGTATTTGTTTTGGTTCACAGTTTCAGGGACTTCAGTCCATGGTCAGCTGGCTTTGTTGCTTTGGCCTTCCATGATGGTGGAGGGGTTGGCAGAGGAAAGTGCTCAGCTCATGGCATCAGGAAGCAGAAATAGGAGAAGGGGCCAGGAACAATATATAGTCCCCCAGGACTCACCACCAGTGACCTACTTCCTCCAACCATATTCCATCTGCCTACAGTTTCCAGGTAGTAGTCCATTCAAATTATTAATGCATCAAATGGACTAATCTACTGATGAGGGTGGAGCCCCCATAATCCAATCTTTTCCTAAAAGCCCCACCTCAGGATTTTGCTGCATTGCCTTTAACACATGAAATCTTGGTGGACATTCATATCAAAATTATCACAGTTTCCTTCCACTTAAAATCTTCAACATGGCAGGTTTTCATGATTTGCAGTAGCAGGGCCTTTAAAGCCATCATTGGTCATGCTTATCTTTATAGTGGCTGAATGTTATGACTCCAAACTGATGATGAACAGCTTAGCTCATCCACTCCATAGGTGAGTCTGCACTCATCTCGGGAGGCCAGGAACTGAAAATTAAATCAAAGCTATTTATTTGCATTAGGGATGTGGTGGTGTTCTGACATCACAGGTTGCACTTAGCATGATTCTTGCTTTTATGGTAATGGGGATTGATCCTACCTCTCAGTCATACTCCCATCCATTTTCATTTTTATTTTAAGCCAGGGTATGGCTAAGTTGCTGAGGGGCTCACTATTTAGTGGAGAATGTCCTTTAATTTTTGAACCTTCTTCCTAAGCTGGAACTACAAGTATGTTCATTGCACCCAACTAAAGCATTGTGCTTTGATAACCCATATTCACTGTGAAATTGCCAGTAGGTGACAAGAGTTGAGTTCTGGGTTTTGCTTCCATCAAGGCCTGGAGAAACTGATTAAGAAGGTTTGCTTCTCTAGTTTTCTTATAATGTTTACAAATGATGTAGCCCATGTTATGCCAATTAAGATAAAAAGAATGACATTAAAAGGCCCAAACACAAATCTAGTGATGGAAAATCTAAACACATAAATTTTGTTTTGTCATTAAATATTAATTTGCTAGCTGCCTTTGGCTAATTAACTTATCCATGTGTCCTTAACATCAAAGAGGGATTTCTTTTCTGTTTGTTTGTTTAACTGGCACATAATATATTTTTAAAAATTTGTTCTAATTAGTTATACATGACAGTAGAATGCATTTTGACACACTGTACACAAATGGAACACATCTCCTCCTTCCTCTGGCTGAACATGGTGTAGAGTCACACCTATAGTGTAATTATATATGTCTATAGGGTAAATAATGTCCATCTCATTCCACCAGCCTTCTCAGCCCCACAACCCTTCCCCTCCCCTCACTCCCCTCTACACAATCCAAATTTCCTTCATTCTCTCTCCTTCCATTATGGACTAGCATCCACTTATCAGAGAAAACATTTGGCCTTTAGTTTTTTTTGGGTTTGGCTATTTCTCTTAGCTCTATCCATTTACCTGCAGATGCCATAATTTCTTTATTCTCTAAGGCTGAGTAATATTCCATTATGCATATGTACCACATTTTTTTTCCATTCATCTGTTGAAGGTCATTTTGATTGGTTCCATACTTCAGCTATTGTGAATTGAACTACTATAAACATTGATGTGGTTTAGTCATTGTTGTATGCTGATTTTAAGTCCTTTGGGTATAAACCAAGGAGTGGGATAGCTGGGTCAAATGGTGGTTCCATTCCTAGTTTTTTGAGGAATTTCCATGCTGCTTTCCAGAGTGGCTACACCAATTTTCAGCCCCACCAGCCATATATGAGTGTACCTTTCCCTCCTATCCTCACCAACACATATTACTGCTCATAATCTTGATAGTAGACATTCTGACTGGAGTGGGATGAAATCTTAGAGTAGTTTTGATCTGCATTTCCTTAATTGCAAGAGATGATGAATATTTTTTCCTATTTATTGATTGATTGTATTTCTTCTGTGAAGTGCCTATTTAGTTTAGTTCCTTAGCCCTACTTATTGATTGGGATATTTGTGGGTGTATTTTTTTTTTGGTGTTAAGTTTTATTTATTTATTTTTTTTAGTTCTTTATATATCCTGGAGATTAGTGTTCTACCTGAGGTGCATGTGGTAAAGATTTCCTCACAAAGGCATTATACAGGTTTTTTGCAATTCCTATTAAAATCCCAATGATGTTCTTCATAGAACTAGAAAAAGCAATCATGAAATTCATTCAGAAAAATAAGAGGCCCAGAGTAACCAAAGCAATCCTTAGCAAGAAGAATGAAGCACAAGGCATCACAATACCTTAAACTATGTTCAGAGCAATAGTAGCAAAAACAGCATGGTATTGGCACCAAAATAGACATGTAGACCAATGTACAGAATAGAAGACACAGAGACAAACTCACATAAGTATGGTTTTCTCATACTAGACAAAGTTACCAAAAACATACATTGGAGAAAAGATAGCCTCTTCAACAAATGGTGCTGGAAAACTGGAAATCCATATGCAGCAAAATGAAACCAAACCTCTCTCACCCTGCACAAAAATCAACTCAAAGTGGATCAAAGACTTATGCACTAGAACAGAGACCCTGCACCTAATAGAAGAAAAAGTGGGACCAAATCTCTACCATGTCGGCTTAGGAACTGACTTCTTGAACCAGACACATAAAGCACAAGAAATAAAAGCAAGAATCAATAAATGGGATGGATTCAAACTACAAAGCTTCTTCTCAGCAAAGGAAACAATCAAGAATGAGAAGAGAGAGCCTACAGAGTGGGAGGAAATCTTTACCTCATTCACCTCAGAAAGTGGGATTTCTTATACCTCTGATATTGTCAGGATTTCCAGGTTAATCACTGAAAAATATTGGGACAAGGTCTGTGATATTTACTGTCATTTTTCCTTCTGTTGCTTCATGGGATTAGGTAGCATAGATAGGAATTTGAAGGCAACTTTCACATTGATCAGGACACTTCTGAGTAGGCCAACAACAGGTAAGAGAATGAGATGAGCAAACCAGACTAATTTAGCTTGAGTAGCTGCCTTTTAAAGTAGCAAACTACACAAAATAAAATGTTGTTTTAGGAAGTACTGGCTGACTTTAATGTGTATGTTTTCTTCAGTCCATTTCATAAGTAAAATTACATTCTCTTCAGAAATATAATTTTGCCTAATTTACTTGCTTTTGCTTCTTTCCCATGATGTGCTGGAAGCATACCAAATTTATGTTGATGTCTTGAACCCCATTGGAACTAGTCAAGCATGTGGGAGGGAACTCTGAAGGGATAAGAGTAAGGGAGATGCCCACCAGATGCTGTGGACAGATCAGCCGGTGGGCAGTGGTATAGGTTCTCAAAACCACATGCCAGACTGCCCTTGTCTCTCAGATAAAGAAGTCTGTAGAGCAGGCTGGGGAGAAGAGACGTGTCCTGCTGAGCTGGAAAGGGTAGATGCAGAGGAAATTAAGAGTTTGACTTTTTGCAAGTGAAATTAGTAGTTTACAATATGCAATTGGTCAAACATAAAGATAAAAATACTTCTTGTTTGGGTAACACAAATAGATACTAGCTATTAGTATCAATCCAGTGCTAATTTTTCCTTAAGGACAAAGAGAAGCCACTCTAAATGTGAAGTCAGAATTCACAGTTGATTAGAGAATACCACTGGGAAATTTAAAAAATATAATTAAAAAGGGGAAAGGGTTTTATGACTGTCTAGTTCAAATGAGGGTTCTTGTCAGAAACTAAAATTTAATCTGAGAAATGAAGAGCAAAATGGGGCATGTAATGAAATATTATTGAGACATGTGTATGACTTCTGTAATTTATGGAATATTTCTTGGATGAGATAACTTCAGTTTCATGTTGAAAAGCCAAATCCATTATTTTTATTAGTTAAAAGTAACATCAATTTTATCATCATCAGACTCTAGACAGTCAGCTAAACGTAGGTGTTCAAGCTTCACAAGAACCTTGTAATAAATGTATTGGTTTGAGTATTTCTGGAAAAGTAGAGAAAGGATACTACATTTTGTCTTAGTAATTTGTGAAAAATGTCACAGCTATACTCTATTTAAAAATTACCTTTATGTCCAAAGGCATTGCTATTACTTAAAAATCATCCTCTGAAATGTGTGTCTTCTACTTATGTTCTCTCTGATCCTGTGCTGTGTTGTTTCTCCATTTCCTGCTCAACACCACAAGGTCTCCACAGAGTAACCCTCACCTTCACTGTTTCAGAGCCAGGGGAACATCAGCATCAACAGCCACAGAGCACAGCCTGAGCTATTTATACCCAGTCCTAGTCCCTGTGAGCATGCTTCACAGGAACTCTCTCCATCCTTACAACAAACCCATGAAGGTTTTGCTATTGAAACTCTGAGAAGAATGGAGTGGATTGTGAGTTGGCAAAGGCTATATGACTGCTGTCAGTCCAAGGATCAAAAGCAGTTTGACTCTGGAGTCACTCCTCATTTAAAATCAGAGCTGAGATTTTTACCCTCTGTCTCATTTCCTTCGGGATCCCTAACAATTCCTAATCTTAGTGTTTCTACAGAACAATGCCATTTACCATCTTCTACATTTGTGGTTGCCTGTGCTTGCTTGGTTTGGTCTTATGTTTCAGAGGAGCTGGCTGGATCTCGAGTCCACTGGAAGCTTCTCTAGACTGGAATATAGAAGGTGGTTCATTCAAGATGGCTGGTATTTGGTAGCTGCCAGTTGGCTGGGTGTGGGGCTCTCAGCCTCATCCTGCATAGATGAGAAAAGAGTTAACTGCCGGGGGATGATGTTGACTATAAATCAATTAATTACCCACAAACTTATCTAATCAATGAACACATCCAGCCAATACTCTTTTTAAATGAGAGGGGGTGTGATGGGTCTGGCCATACCAGCTCTGGCTCCTAACAACATGGAGTAGCCCAACTCTCTTTTATTTATAGACACACAGGTAAAGGGACCTGGAAAAGGAGGTGGTGCTTCTGTGATGAACAGGATGGGGTGGAGTTAGGGGAACCATTTTCTTAAGGAAATTGTAGAACCAGACAGGAAACCACTCCCCCTCCGCCACATGCCCCCTGGCGCTCTGAGTAGACCTCCCATGTCTGCAAGTTCCAAGAAGTCAGTCCTCTGCATCATGAGGCTCAACCTCGTCTGATTCTACTAGATAAGGACGGCTTTCCACACCCCCCCTATTAATTTTCTAATATTCAAATGATGGGCAGTTGTTTTGAGGTTATGGCTCTTGGTTCTGAGAGCTGTTTCAAGGTCCCAGATCTTGGTTCTGAGGGTATGACAACCTATTATGATATAAAAAAGAATTAGTAGCAAACATATCATCCAATAATATATCATTCAATTTAGGAAGTATTTGATCAACCAGAAATGTAGAGTTCACGAGATCTATTTTACTTTGAATATCTTGGATGTGGTGATGCGATTTCATACGATTCAGGGTATTATTTTTGCTATCTCAAATGTCCATTAGATGATTCTTAATTATCTCTTAGTCCTATTGAGAAGTATGGTATTTAGCTGTAGCAACACAGGTGTGCTTACAGTCATTATGGCATTTAAACCTTTGTTTAAATTGGAGAGTAAAAGACTCATTACTGATATTTGTAATAGTAGTTGTTAAAGCACTTAATTTGATCTCAATCATCCTATTAATATTAATTTTAGGGGCCATAGCATCTTAAGAGAAGGAATCATGCCTCTAGATATAACGAATGTGGGAACAGATAGAAACCTAAAAAAATACATTAAAATATATAGGACCTAAATTATCATCAAATAAGAAATAACAGCATATGAATATGAATTATTCATCTTTCTAGTATAATATCAATCAGTTGGATTCTAATTTGTTTTTTATTACATGGTTACCAGCAGTGCAAAGTAATATCCAAACAATAGGGAATAGCCCAAATTACATGGAGTTTCAAAAATCAGAATGATTGTATATCTAATCTTATTTTGTATTCTGAAAAGAGTTTTAAATAATTCAATTATTTTCCTAGTTTCTTAGATCTTCCATTGTATTAAAGATTTAAATTAAACATGGTTGCTTTTAAATTCTTTTTACAAAGTAAAAGTGAAACATATTTAATGGCAATGTTGCCACATTAGGCCTTTCTTGCTTTGAATCTTCTAGAGGAAGATATTTTGATATAACTGTTTTATCAATTTTTGAAGACCAATCCAAAAGCATATCCACCTTTAGAGGTATTATGCAGTATTGGCAAGACATTTGTATGTTTTATCCATTTAGGAAAGGTGTAAGATTCTATTGCAAAACAATTAAGACAGTAAGATATTGGTGGATATTTTATAAGAATGACTGGCTTTTTATGAGAAAGTTGCATTCCAAAACTGAACATGCAATCCTAAATTCCAAGGGCCAGTATGATTGGCTGGCCTTGGTATTCCTTATTCTGTCCTTTCTTGAAAGGTTACCTCTAGAGTCTATCATGGGACCAGCATGTAGATAAGTTTCCATTGCAGTCAGTATAGTTTTAAATCCAGTCCACCCATGGATGGGTGTAATGTGAGTATTTGTAAAACCTCCCATATGAATATCATCAGTAAATACTGGGATTGATTCTCCAGTCTGCATCATTGGATGTATTAAAGGTGGATCTTGGAAATGGGCCCAACAGATTGCCCATGTATTTCTCTTACCTGAGAGCACAATAGAGCTAGCAAATACGTATTGTGGTTGGAGGTTTAAGATCTTCTCACTGTAAAATGTGGTGCATTCTATTGCTCCATGTAACACTGAGAAGCAGTGAGACTCCTAATATAATTTTTAGGAAATTTTTTTTAAATTAAATCTATAAATTATAGATTTATAAATCTATAATTAAATTAAATGCATTTACATAGGGATCTGTTTCCCCCTTTTATTTTTTTTTAACTTGTAGAAAAAGATTGCTATAAACTGGAGCATATTAACCTCAAATTGTAGACAATGGCCTAGCATTGTACAAGTATTTAAACCACAAGAAGTGACTTAATAGATATTTCTGTTTGGCCAGGAAGATTAATAAAATTTGCCTATTGTTAAAGTCAATGTTGTTAAGTTTAAAAGTGCATTACAATAAAAGAAGGCCCAATTTCCACCAAATATATGATTTGATTTTGTCTCTAGTAGTGGACTGAGTTACAGAGCTATAAAATGGATTCAATACAGACATTGAAATTAGTATTATGACATGTTTGTTGTATAGATAATGGCCTTATTATTTTATATTAACTTAAGCTATTATATTATAATTGGTAGTATCTTCCAGGATAGTGATTTAATAAATTATTTAAAAAGTCTTAGAATTTATGTCATTGATCCAGCAATTATATTTTAAGGGATGTACAGAAAGATAATTTTTATGTATAAAGATACATTTGTATGAATATCTTTAATAACCTCGTTTTTAAAGTAGTAAAAATAATCCAAATGTCTAACATAGGATTTTGGATAAATGAACTATATGACAAAAATCTGGCATTAATAGTAATGTTGTAAAAGAATACTAATTGTGTGTAATCTAAAACAATGTTATAAGCTTTAAAATTATACGTACAAAATATGTATATCTCTGAGCTTAGGTATGGAAAGCAGTTTCGAAGATTATTTAGTAAATGTCAATAATAGTTGTCAGAACCTCAAAAATAATTTTATGTGTACTTAATTTTTCCTAAGTGTGTCTCTTGATAAAATGTAGGGTGACAAATGTGCGTCTCTCAGCCACATCCTACATGAATGAGAAAAGGGTTAACCTCTGGAGGACGATGTTGGCTAAAAATCAATCAATTACCCATAAACTTATCTAATCAATAAACACACAAGAGTCAATACTCTTTTTAAATGAGAGGGGGGCATGACAGGTCTGGCCGTTCCAGTTCTGGCCTCTAACAACGTGGAGTAGCCCAACTCTTATAGGCACACAAGTAAAGGGGCCCAGAATGGAAGGGGCTTCTTCTGTGATGAAAGGATCAGGGGGAGTTAGGGGAGCCATTTTCTTAAGGAAACTGTAGAACCAGACAGGGAGCCTCTCCCCCAGGGCCACATACCCACTTGCAATCTGGGACACACCTGCCAGTTCCGAGAAGTTAGGCCTCTGTGTCATGAGGCTCAACCTTATCTGATTCTACTAGATAAGGATGGCTTCCCACAGCTGGGTGCTAAACTGAAGCATCCTGTGGAGTTTGGCTCTCTTCCAGATGGCCCCCTTGTCTATCTTGGAATTCTTTGTGCATGATGGGTGGGTTCCAAGGGGAAGCCCTTTAAACCGGTGAAACCGAGAATTGAGGATCTTTTAAGATTCAGTCTTGTAAGTTATAATCTTCATTTATGTAGCATTCTAGTGATCAGGGAATGTTGTGGGTACTGGCCGGACTCAGAGAGTATAGTTCTATTTGGGAGATGTGGCCAAGAATAGATAACCATTTTAAATTACCATGCCAGTAATTCTTTGTACTATAGGTCATTTTGAATTCAAGGACAATTTAATTGAGTATTTGTATTTTAATATAATGAAGTTAAGCTTTCTTTCTATAAATTTAAAATTATTAATTTCTGGATTTTCACATATTTCTTGAATCATAAGCCCTGAAATACATAACATGGTTGTGTTAACTAACATGTCTATGATTGTATATTTAATGGCATGCTTCTTTGTAGGGAAAAATAGAGCCATTTAAAGCATTTTTTATCGTATTTAATATATAATATTATTTTTCTAATCCCTGTTATTTGTATTAAATAATTCAGCTCTTTTTTAAATTTTATATTTTTGGAGTTCTATAGTTCTTTATACAGCTCTCACTTCAAGGCCAGGGAAATGATAGTTTTATTATTTTTTCTTAACATGAGAAGACTGACCACATTTTGTTTCACATATTTATCTAATTTCTTCATCTAAATATGATGATTAATGGCTAAGACTGTGTATGATTAGTTATTTAGTAATTGTGAAATTAATGGCAATAGAACTTTACGTGTTTAAGACATTAATTGTATTATTTCATTATATTGTTCTTCGATCACTGAAAACCTGCCAAAAAATCTAAGAAATAATGAAATTATTAGATGGAATATGAGGTGCCCCCAGAAAGCTCATGTATTAATTGTTAATGTGATATAATAGATTTAAATAGGCAGTAATATATAACAGCATCCAGTATTGAAAAAACCCATAATTTTGATCTAAGTTAAAAAACAGACAGAAATGAAAGCAAGTTGAGCTGTAATCAGTGTTAAATAGGCATGCTTGTATAGCAAGGGCTGATCGTTTCCTAAACAGGGCTTACAGCCTTCAAATTCTTCAACTAAATACTACTTTCGCAAGTCTTTCCTGTAATTTATGAAAGAACTAATTGATTTTTAAAAAATTCCTTTAATATATATTAATATATGTAATAATATTTAAAACATTTTTCATACAGTTTTACAGGTTCTGTTTTGGGAGATTTATACTCATAGTAGAATTAATATGCACCGAGACCTAAAAAAATGAGACATCACTATACTCATATAGGAAAGAGGAAATTTATACCCAGACTGTTGAATAAATTGTCTGAATTCACAGATGCAGAAAGTAGTGGAGGCTAAATTTGATTCTATAAAGTCCTATTTCCAAACCTGTGCTGTATAGACTATAATATTAAGTACCTAGTACCAATTATAAAAAGGTTAACTGAGTTATACTTCACATAACTCAAACAATGTTCATCCGTGTATTTATCTGCCTTCTGAGTGTTAGGTACTTTTGAAGGGAAGGAGGAATCAGAATTGAACAAAATGGTTGTGACCTGTTAAGGTTTGGATCTGAGGTGTCTGCAGAATGTTCACAGGTGAATTAATTAGATTAAGAAAGCTCTAACCTAATTAGTGGATTAATCCACTTGTTGACTTAATAATTTGAATGGATTACTGGGTGGTAACATGTGGGACATGGATGCGGGAAGTGGTCACTACGGGGTGTGCCCTGGGGATTGTGTATTGTGTCTCTGGCTCCTGGAGCTCTCTGCCCATCTGTTGTAACCTGAGCAGTTTTCCTCCAACACATCCTTTCACCGTGATGTTCTGCTTCACCTCAGACCTCGAGCAAGTTGAACCTCTGAAACTGTGAACCCCAAATAAGGTTCCCTCTTCTAAGTTGTTCTAGTTAGGCATTTTGGTCACAGACACGGAAAGCTAAATTAACACATGACATTCCTGTTTTTTCAGCTTAGGGGAGTAATATACCCACTCAGCAAATATATCAACATACAATTAAAACATGTCAGAAGTGTCAAGAGAAAAAAGAAACAGGCTGCTTCCACATCAAATTACAGGAAATTATTTCCTAATGAAAATTCATTTGAACTGAGATCTGAAAAAAGTTTAAAAATATGAAAAATGGTAGCACTTAGGATGAGTTCCAGCCAGTGAGAAAAGCATATTAAGAACTTTTTAAAGTAATTTATATGAGGTCAGTGTATCCAGAATTCAGAGAATTCACAGCAGGATATGTAAGATGAGGTCCACAGGTGAGCAAGGGCAATGTTGTTTTGGATCCTGCTAAATACTTACATCTTAGCCTGAGATCATTGGGAGGCCATGGGTGTATTATCAAGGGTGGGTGGCAGGTTTAGGTTTGCTTTTTTAAAACTCTCTGTTGGCGGCACTGTAGAGTACAAAGGGGATAAAACAGAGGATTAATAAGTTTGAAATGTATTTGTGTATCCAAGTGATGATATCATCTGACATACTGAGCAGACCAGACTAGACTTCAGAGGAAAGTTCTAGGCTATGAAAAAGTATTTTAGAGTACGTTGGAGTATAGAGAAGCTAAACTAGAAAGGTGACTTGACGAGTATAGAACAGACAAAACCGAAAAGGTGGGCGATATCTAATTCGTGGAAAAAACAAATGCTGAATTATCTGGTTATGAAAACTGAGCCAAAATTGGAGAGTGGGAGTCACAAAAATGCTGGATAAAACTTTGACTAAAATTATTTTACACTAGCAAAACAGAAAGTGAAGAAGGAAGGAGGAGGTTATCCATGTTGAGTGCTATTGAGGTGTGAAGAAAGGGTGAAGGCCATTTGAATTGAAAAAGGTAGAGACCATTGATTATTTTAAGTAAACAATTTTTGCAGAAACTGGGGCCCAAAGTCAGATTGGCATGGGCTGATGGGTCAACACAAGGTGTGGAACTAAACACAGGAAAAAAAAAAAAAAGACAAGCTGTAGATCTTATGAAGAGGTTGAGATAATTAAGATTTACACCAAATGAACATTCTGTGTCAAGGTATTCTTTTAAAATCCCATAGAAACATAAACGAGGAACACGAAATTGTTCATACATTGTACAATTTGGGTAAGTTTTAGAATATATATCTATTTGTAAAATTACCACCTTTCTCAAGATAATAAGTATAGTCATTAGCCCCCAAATTTCCTTTTGACATTCTTGTCCCTCCCACCTGCCTCTCTCTAATACTTTGCCCCATCTCAAGGTGACTACAAATCTTCTCTTTTTCATGATAATTAATTTTCACTTCTAAAAATATTATGTAAGTGGAAGCATATTGTCTATCTGGTCTGTTATTTATCTAAGCTCTTTTACTTGACACAGTTACCTTGGTATGATTTTAGATATATCAAGAGTTCATTTCAAGGGCTTTGAGATGTAATGTTAGGTCAATTAGTTGTTGACTTTTTATTTTTTTAATGTATCAGCTCAATGAAATGAACTTTCCTCTTAGTATTGCTTTCAGAGTGTCCCAGAGATTTTGATATGTTGTGTTGTTGTTCTCATTTACCTCTAGGAATATTTTTTTATTCTTCCCTGATGTCTTCTGTTCAATAGCATATTATTTAGTCTCCAGGTATAGGAGTAGTTTTTTTTTTTTTTTTATCATTGATTTCTAATCACATTCAATTATGGTCTGCTAGAATACAAGATAGTATCTCCATTTTTTTTGTATTTGCTAATGACTTTTTTGTGGCATAGCATATGGTCTAATTTGGAGAAGGATCCATGAACTGCTGAGAAGAACGTATATTCTCTTGATGATGGATGAAATATCTGTAAATGTCTGTTAAGTCCATATTATTAATTGTATTATTTAGTTCTATAGTTTCTTTGTTCAGTTTTTGTTTGGAGGATCTATCCAGTGGTGAGAGCGTGTGCTAAAGTCACCCACTATCATTGTGTTTTGGTCTATTTGAATCTTAAAATTGAGAAGCAGTTGTTTGATGTACATAGATGCTCCATTGTTTGGGGTGTAAATATTTACAATCATTTTGTCTTGCTGGTTTATGGTTCTCTGGAGCAGTATGAAATGTCCTTCTTTATCTCTTCTGACTAACATAGGTTTGAAGTCCACTTTATCTGATATGAGAATGAAGACCCCTGCTTTTTTACTGAGTTCATGTACTTGGTATATTTTTCTGCATCCTTTCACCTTTAGTCTGTGGATGTCTTTTTCTATGAGATGAGTCTCTTGAAAGCAGCATATTGTTGGGTCTTTCTTTTTCTTCCAATCTGCCAGTCTTTGTCTTTTGATGAATGAGTTTAGGCCATTAACATTTAGGGTTATTATTGTGATATGATTTGTATTCCTGGTCATTTTGGCTTATTTTTAGTTTTTAACTTGACTTGGGTTCTCCTTTGATTGGTTTTTCCTTTAGGGTAGTTACTCCCTTTGCTGACTTGTATTGTTGTTTTTCACTTCCTCCTCATGAAATATTTTGTTGAGAATTGTCTGCAGTGCAGGCTTTCTATTTATAAATTCTTTTAACCTTATCTTGGAAAAATTTAATCTCATCATCAAATCTGAAGGTTAGTGTTGCTGGGTATAGGATTCTTGGTTGGCATCCATGTTCTTTACAGCTCGAAATATATTGTTCCAGGCCCTTCTTACTTTTAGGGTCTGGGCTGAGAAATCTGCTGATATCCATATTGGTTTCCCCTTATAAGTAATCTAATGTTTTTCTCCCGCAGCCTTTAAAATCCTATCTTTATTTTATATGTGAGGTATTTTCATTATGATGACCTTGGTGTAGATCTGTTGCAATTTTGCGCATTTGGTGTCCTGTAAGCCTTTTGTATTTGATTTTCCATTTTATTTTTCAGATTTGGGAAATTCCCTGATATTATTTTGTTGAACAGGTTGTTCATTCCTTTGGATTGTATCTTTGTGCCTTCCTCAATCCCAATAATTCTTAAATTTGGTCTTTTCATGATATCCCATAATTTCTGGAGGTTCTGTTCATGATTTCTTACCATCTTCTCAGTTTGGTCAACTTTATTTTCAAGATTAAATATTTTGACTTCATTGTTTGAAATTTTGTCTTCCATGAGACCTGTTCTGTTGGTGATGCTTTCTGTTGAGTTTTTAATGTGGTTTATTGTTTCATTTCAAGTATTTCTAGTTTTTTTTCAGAATCTCCATCTCTTTACTGAAGTGCTCTTTTGCTTCCTGCATTTGCTCCTTTGTTTATTAGAGTGATCATTCATTGCCTGCATTTGCTTTCTTATCTCATCTTTTCTTGACAGCTAATTTTAATTTTGCAGATTCTAAACTCTTTTTTGGTCATTCCTACTGCCATGCTGTCAAAATAGCATCTTGGTTTGTTAGGGACACTTTCTTCCCCTGTTTTTTTCATATTGTTTCTGTATATTCCCTTCTAGCAGTGAAGATCAGAGGTACTGCAGTTTTCTCCCCTGCAGGCTCATTCTTAACATTACATCTCATAGTCCCAGAAAAAGAAGAACAAATCAACCCCCAAAATAGTAGAAGACAGGAAATAATCAAAATCAGAACTCAAATCAATGAAATTGGAACAAGAGAAAGAATTCAAAAAACTGACAAAACAAAAAGTTGGTTCTTTGAAAAAGTAAACAAAATTGATAAACATTTAGCCACACTAAGAAAGAGAAGGAAAAGAAAACTCAAATTACTAGAATTCATGATGAAAAAGGAAAGATCATGACAGACACCATTGAAATACATAACATAATTAGAAGCTACTTTGAAAATCTATACTCCAACAAAATAGAAAATATCAAAGATATTGACAAATTTTTAGAGACATATGATCTTCCCAAACTGAATCAGGAAGACTTACACAATTTAAGCAGATCAGTTTTAAGCACCAAAATAGAAGAAGCCATCAAAAGCCTACCCAAAAAAAAAGCCCGGGACCAGATGGATTCTCAGCTAAATCCTATAAGACCTTTAAAGAAAAACTAATACCAATACTCCTCAAAGTATACCAGGAAATAGAAAAGGAGGGAATGGAACCCTTCCAAAGTCATTCCATGAAGCTAGTATCACTCTAATACCAAAACCAGACAAGGATGCGTTAAGGAAAGAAAACTTTAGACCAATATCCCTGATCAACATAGATGCAAAAATCCTTAACAAAATTCTGGCAAGTCACATACAAAAGCATATTAAAATTGTAGCGCACCATTATCAAGTGGGGTATAGGGATGCAAGGTTGGTTCAACATCCAGAAATCAATAAATGTAATTCATCACATCAATAGACTTAAAGTTAAGAATCATATGATCATTTCAATAGATGCTAAGAAAGCATTTGATAAAATACAGCACCCCTGCATGCTTAAAACACTAGAAAAAATAGGGATAGTAGGAACATATCTCAACATGGTAAAGGCTATCTATGCTAAGCCCACAGCTAATATCATTCTAAATGGAGAAAAACTGAAAGCATTCCCTCTAAAATCTGGAACAAGACAGGGATGCCATCTTTCACCACTTCTATTCAACATCATCCTTGAAACACTAGCCAGAGCAATTAGGAAGACCAAAAAATTAAAGGGATATGAATAGGAAAAGAAGAACTGAAGCTGTCAGTATTTGCTGATGACATGATTCTATATTTAGAGGATCCAAAAAACTCCACTAGAAATCTTCTACAACTAATAAATGAATTCAACAAAGTAGCAGGATACAAAATCAATACACTTAAATCTAATGCATTTCTATTCATAACTGATGAATCCTCTGAAAGAGAAATTAGGAAAACCACTCCATTCACAATAGTGTCAAATAAAATGCTTGGAAATCAATCTAACAAAAGAGGTGAAAGACCTCTGCAATGAGAACTACAGAACACTAAAGAAAGAAATTGAAGAAAACCTTAGAAGATGGAAAGATCTCCCATGTTCTTGGATAGGCAGAATTAATATTGTCAAAATGGCCCTTCTACCAAGGTGCTATACAGATTCATTGCAATTCCAATTTAAATTCCAATGACATTCCTCATAGACATAGAGAAAGCAATCATGAGCTTCATCTGAAAGAATAAGAGACCTCCAATAGCCAAAACAATCCTGAGCAGAGAGTGAAGCAGGACGTATCACAGTACCAGACCCTCAACTATAAAACAGAGCAGTAGTAACAAAACGGCATGGTACTGGCACCAAAACAGAGAGGCAGACCAATGGTAGAGAATAGAAGACAGAGCATAAAATCCACATAAATGCAGATACCTCGTAGCTAGACAAAGGAGTCAAAAGCATATAATGGAGAAAAGGTAACCTGTTCAACAAATGGTGCTGAGAAAACTGGAAATTCATATGCAGTAAAATGAAATCAAACCTCTATCTCTTCCTTGCACAAAACCCAACTCAAAATGGATCAAGGATTTAGGAATTATACCAGAGACCCTATACCAAATAGAAGAAAAAGTAGGCCAGAATCTTCATCATGTTGGTTTAGGATCAGACTTCCTTAACAAGACTTTCAAAGTACAAGAAATCAAAGCAAGAATCAATAAATGGGGTGGACTCAAACTAAAAAGCTTTTTCTCAGCAAAGGATACAATTAGTAATGTATTAGAAAAGAGAGCCTAAAGAGTGGGAGAAAATCTTTTCCACCTGCACTCTTCTCTAAAATTTATAAAGAACTTACAAACTTACAAAATTCTCCACCAAAAATACAAAGAACCCAATCAATAAATGGGCCAAGGAACTGGACAGACACTTTACAGAAGAATATATACAGGCAATTAATAAATATATGAGAAAGTGTTCAATACCTCTAGTAATTAGAGAAATGCAAACTAAAACAACTCTAAGATTTCATCTTACTCCAATTAGAATGGCTATTATTAAGAACACAAACTGATAGATTTTGGCCTGGATGTGGGGAGAAAGGCACACTTTTATATTGCTGGTGGAGCTGCAAATTGGTACAGCCACTCTGGAAAGCAGTGTGGAGAATCCTCAGAAAACTTGGAATGGACCTACCTTTTTACCCAGTTATTCCACTCCTCGCTTTATACTCAAGGACTTGAAATTAGCACACTACAGTGATGCAGCCATGTCAATGTTTACAGCAGCTCAATTCACAATAGCTGTACTGTGGAACCAACCTAGATGCCCTTCAACAGATGAATGGATAAAGAAACTGTGGAATATATACAAAATGGAATATTATTCATCCATAAAGAAGAATAATATTATGGCATTTGCAGGTAAATAGATGAAATTGGAGAATATCATGCTAAATGGAATAAGCCAAGCCCAAAAAACCAAAGGCCTAATGTTTTCCCCATAAGCAGATGATGATATGTAATTGGGTTGTGGGGGTAGGGGATGAGAGAAGAATGGAGGAATTTTAGATTACCTAGAGGGAAATGAGAGAGGGGATATGAAACATGGTGAAATGGGACAGACATCATTACCCTATGTACATGTATTATTGCATGAACAGTATGAATCTACATTGTGCACAACCATAGAAATGGAAAGATGTACCCCATTTAGGTACAATGAATCAAAATGCAGTCTGTAAAGATAAAAAATAATTTTAGAAAAAGGGTTCATTTCATGTATTCCTCAGTGCTGATCCAGTATATGGGTATCCTGCAATTTATTTTTCCTCACACAGGGACACATATTTGGGTCATTTGTAATTTTGAAGACGACAAATACATCCGTCATGAATATCCATGTGCACAACTTTATAGATGTATGCTTTCATTTCTCTTTGGAAATGCTGGTCTGGTACAGTTGGGTCACATGTACCTGTTTGTTTAACTTCTTGAGACATTGCCTAAGTTTTCAATGTCCTTGGACTGTTTTCCATTCTTGCCACTGGCATGTGAGAACACTGGCTGCTTCACATGCTCATGAATACTTGGAAAGTTCAATTTTTAAAGTTAGACTTTCTATTAGGAATATAGTGTCATTTCACTTTGGTTTTGATTTTCATATTCCTAATTATGTCAAATATTTTATACACGACAATTTACCATCCACATGCCTTTTATGACAAATTGTCTCTTCAAATATTATGGTCACTTACCCTTTGAATTGTTTGGTTTCTTTTCAATTAAGGTTAGAGAGGGGTTTTAATATATTTTGGAAGCAAGTCCTTTTATTAGCTATATAATTGCAAATATTTTCTACCCTATTGTAGATTGTCTTTTGTTTCTACTAGTGATGTATTCTAGAGAATAGTATTTTAATTTTCATAAAGTACAAGTTGTGAGGAGGAGTGTGCTTTTTGAGCCATATCAAAGAATATTGACCTACTCCAAATTCCCAAATATTTTCTTCAATGTTTTCAGAATTGTTGAGCTCCTCATTTAGATGTAGGATCCATTTTAATTTTTTCTCATCAGGTGCTGGTTATAAATTGATGTTTTTCTTGGGAAGTGTATTGAAAATATGACCATCCTTCCTTCGTATTGTGCCTGTACTAAGTAAAAAATAGATTGACCATGTTATGGTTTGGATGTCAGGTGTCTTCCAAAAGCTCCTGGGTTAATGCAAGAATGTTCAGAGATGAAATTGTTAGATTATCAGAGTCATAAACTAATTGGTCCATCCTAGCTTGAGGGACTACCCAGGAAGTAAGTGGAGGCAAGTGGGGCACAGCTAGAGGAAGTAGGTCACTTGGGCATGCTCCAGAAGGATTTATCTCCCCTGGGGCTCCTCCCTGTTCCTTCCTCTACTTCCTGGTCACTATGAGTGAAGCAGCACTCCTCCACCAAGCTCTTCTGCAATGATGTTCTGTCTTATCTTGGACCACGGGCAGTAGAGTCAGTCAACCATAGACTGAACCTCTGAAACCATGAACCAAAATAGACATTTCCTCCTCTAAGTTGTTCTTGTCAGGTATATTGTTCTCAGTGATGGAAAGTTTATTGTCATAGGCCATATATGTTGGTCTATTTATGGACTCTATTCCATCCATCTCTTTCCTAACTGTATGAGAATACTACACTGTGTTGAGTGTATATTATTTCCTCCTTAAACATTTGACAAAATTTAACTGTGAAGGCATTTGGGCCTGGAAACGTGTAACAATAATCATATTACATATCATATCAATATTTCTCATGAATATAGAAACAAAATCCCCAACAAAATAGTAGAAAATGAATTACAACAATGTATACAAAGAATTTTAACCACAACAAAGTAGGAATTATTTCAGGTAAGCAAGAATACTTCAACATTCAAAAATTATTATCAACAGATTTAAGAAGAAAAATCACATGATTATATTACTTTATTTAAAAAATCATTTGACAACATCCAACACAACTTCATGATAAAATCTCTCTGTCAAGAGAGGATAGTTGATAATTCCTCAACTTGAGCAAATACAGATATTACAATTATCATATCCAATGATAAGAAACACTTTCCCTGGAAGGTCAGGAGGAGGGAAAGATGTTTCCTACATGCATTTCATTGCATGTATTCAACATCGTATTGGAAGTCCTAGCCAGTGCAATAGACAATGGAAATATGTAACACGGATTGAAGATGAAGAGGAAAATCATTTAGTTCTCATGTGATTTTGATGTAGAAAATTCCTAAAATTAAATGACAAACATCGTTTGAAACAGTAATAATAGTTGTAGGTTACAGAGACTTCATGTTCCTCTACTATCTTTTGCTTGTTTGTTTGTTGTTTGGGGGCTTCCCTATGAGCTCCTCCTTAAGTAGATATTGTGTCTTATGACTCTGGTGGTTTTAATCCATTGTTACAATGATGTGAGTTATGATGGCAAGATGGAAGAAACAAAGTGTTCTCAGTGATATGATTAATCTCAGGTTTTTTAGATGTATTTTCCCCCATAAAGTGTAACAATAAGCCTCTAGGAGAGGCTGAAGTTGGGGAAAAGCATGTCCCTCTTTTGTGATACAGATCTGATGAAGTCTTTTCTTGTATAGAATCTTATTATGGAGAAAGCCCTTTTATTATTTCAAAATAGTTACATCTCTGATACCTTGCAAAATCCAGGACAGAAATGGTTTTGGCTCCCCACTGGGAGAATTTGGGAGAGGGTGTTTCTGGAGATGATTCTCACAAATACACGTGGGCTTCCCTAAGAATTTACCTCCCAGTTTTCTTCTCTGACAGTCCTTATTTATCTTCCAGAATTTAGTTAAATTTTCTTTAAGTTTCCTCTCAGTTTATGTCTCTGGTGCTTTATGTTTGAGTTAAGCAAATCTTACCTGTGATTCTGTGGATCCATGGCTTTCTCCATATTTCCCAGTAATTTTTTAGCCTGAAATCTCAGTTCTCTGATGTGTCCAAACAAACAAAAAGTCATTGCTTTTTCAGTTTCTGTATCTTTTTGTTGTTCTTTATCTTTTTAAGGGTAGAATGACAACTTTTAACCACTGTTTATTTTAGCACCAAAGCCAGAAATTCTGTGCTATTATTTGATCAGTGTTTTCACTTATTTGATATGTTTTAATTTAGAAGGACAGTTAATTCTCTGTATTTGCAGGTTCTTTATCCATACATTCAACCAACCATGGATGGAAAATATTCAGTAAAATTGTGTCTTCATAAATATTTACACTTTTTCTTCTTTTCTGAACAATAGAGCATGAAAATTGTTTGCATAATATTGCATTGTAAGTAAACTAGAGGTAATTGAAAGACTGTGGGAGGATGTGTATATGTGATATGCAGACACTACACTGTTTTATATAAGACACTTGAACAGCTAAGGATTTTGGAATCCATGGTGGGTCCTGGAGTCAATTTTATAGACGCTCATAGTTGAAGAAGAACAATAAAAGTAATGCACTAATTATACATTTAAATATCTCAAACCTACACAAAATACTCTGATCACATAGAATCAATAAAACTTAGTATTAACTAAGTTTTATTATGAAGCCATCTGAGTGTTTTGTTTTTATCCTTTGACAATGCATGGTTAATTCTCCATTTTGATATTACAGTTAGAAAGTGACTGGCAAAGTACCCATCAAATGAAGACTCCCATCACCCTGAACGAACACTGCCTTAAACAGTGAACTCCGTTTAATCATCTTGCCAAAGGACCTCAATTCTATTACACATTTTTTATATTAAATTTTTGAAAGAGATTCATAGACTAAATGGAAACTTGGATTTGATTCTCTCAAATGACTCTATCAAATCTAAGGGAAGAAGTGTTGCTCTTGGTTAATTGCAGCTTGAAATTCTGTAATAATTATTCCTGGCATTTCGGATGGGCTGAAACCTCCAACTTTATAGTTGATTATGTGAAACTCCTTTCTGTCCCCAAAAGCAATATGACATGTAATTATTTTAAGTGTTTAAAATTCAAATTGCTGTTATTTTAGATTTCTATGAAATTCCTTGTGATAATTAGAGCTATGTTGAGAGCAATGTGACTACATATTGAACAATCAGGTACGGGACCTGAGCTCAGCGAGCAGGCCAGCAAAACCACAGTGGCTTATTCCTCAGTAGCCCCAAAACTCCCAAATATATCCCCTGAATATGGAGGTGGGCTTCAGCAACATCTTCACTTTTACTTTACTTTCACATAAGAAATAGATAGATAGACAGATAGATAGAAAGAAAGAAAGAAAAAAAAGAGGTGGAATGTTCAGCTCCAAACTGTTGGCAGATTTTCTCTGGAGTACTAATGATTTCTGATTCCAAGGTTTGGATCCTGACTCTCTCACTTAGCTGTGTGACTTTAGGCAAATTACTAAATCATCCCATGCCATTTAAAAATTCAGGTAATATATTACTTTGTTTTTTTTTTTAATAAGAATTAGATTAATATGTAAAACAATAAGAGCACCATGAACACTCTTCATACATAGAAGTGTTTCCTAATGTTATTAAAGTTTAGGGGTAAAAATTCACATTGATTTATCAAGAATTCCATGGAAGAGAAGAGCTTTGGATTGTTGAAAACTAACAACTGCAGTGAAGTGATCTTTTATTATCTTATATTAGAATATGTCAAACCAATATTGGGAAGCAATGTATGAATAAGAAGTCAGTTTTCCAGTTTTTTTCTCCTGCAGTTACTGGGTTTTTGACCTAAGGGTGTTATATGACTGAGCTGCATTCCCAGCCCTTTTTGTTACTCAGGCTGGCCTTGGATTTGTGATTTTCCTGCCTCAGCCTCCGGTCAGTGGGATTATAGGCCTGTTGTCCAGCTTGTAGTTTGCATCTTAACTGTCCCCCAAGGCCTTAGTTAAAGATCTTGGGTCCCAGCATGGTGCTCTTGGGGTGCAGAATTTAAAGGATTGTGCTAGTAGGAGGTCCTAGTGAAACATCCTCAAAGGGCATTGTTCAGACCCAACCCTTTCCTCCTCCTGCTTCTCTATTTTGCAACCTGGCCAGGAGTTGGATCGCTTCGTCACACATTGCTGCAATGATGTCCTTTTTCACCACTGGCCCCAAAGCAATGGAGCCAACCAATCATGGATCAAAACCACCAAAACTGAACTAAGACAAACCTTTTCTCTTTATAAGCTTTTATTCTCAAATGTTTGTTATAGTAATAGTTAACTAACACAACTCTTCCTTCCTACATACAGCAATCATTTTATATATACATCTTAGTTTTGGAAATATGGCAAACACTGGTATTTTTGTAGTTAAAGTAGAAATTAAAACATTCAGCAATCAAAATATGAGCACTTTTGGTCTGGGATTGTAGTTCAGTGATAGAGCACTTGCCTAGCATGTGTGAGGCACTGGGTTTGATCCTCAGCACCACATAGAAATAAATAAATAAAATAAAGGTATTGTGTCCATCTAGAACAAAAGATATTTTTTAAAAATGTGAGTGCTTTTTATCTTTGGTGTATTTTTTACTAGAGAGATTCAAATTACTCAAAATTTTGCTATTTACATATCATTCAAAGCACATAGTAGGAAAAGAGAAAGATACTGTACGTGATACTAGATGTCAGTATACCATGAGAACCTAGGTTGGAAATGGAGTTTTGATTGATTTCTTTGTTATTTTATCAGAAGTTTTATTCTTAACACTGTTGCAATGTAAGCAATTGGATTTAGAATGTCATTTTCTTATTTTGGGTCTACAGGTTTTCACTTATGTATTTCTTCTCTTTAATTAGATATCTCTCTTGTCTATCATCTTTTCTTTATAAGTTGCATGCTTGTTTTTTGTTCGTTTTGCCAAAGTCTTCTCAGCAGACTCAGCAGGCAAGTGCCTAAATGAGGAATGTAGGGGTCTGGGCCCATGCTGTATACTCTTGTGATGGGTTTTGTCTCCTGCCAGCACTTACACCATCAATACCTTGGTTAGGAAAGGAACCCTAACTTTCTTTATCATTGCTAGTACATAACAAATTTTATTTTAGTGTTTTTCTGTTGTGCTTAGAGAATAGCTTCTGCAACCACTTATAATGGAATAATCAGGATTTTCTCAAGCATGCCAAAGATAGCTTGTTGTACCTCCATGGGGTGAGGGCTAACCATTGTGGACACATGGAGTTTGAAACAACAAGCCTCTCTGTGTTGGAAACTCATCTCACTGAATTCTTGGTTGTACCACACAGGTAGCATGTGCTTTAAACCATTAAGTGCTTTTGGTTAAGCATAGGTGTAATTAGGATTTATAACGGAGAAAATAGTGATGATATTTTGCTGACTACACAGCCCAAGAACCTCTAGTAGTTACTTTTAGAAGGGAAAGAGTAATTCAGTTGTTGACAAGGTTGAGCATCAGAGTCATGAGATCTACTTTTGAAAAGTGCTTAAACAAGGAATCTACCTCTGAAGACTTTCGTTTAGTTAGAGTGAACGGGGCTTGGAACTGGGATCTTAACATTATTATATACAGCCAATCTTGAAAACCAATAGATTAGAAAATCTAATCATTTTATATTAAATATGTCCCTACAGATTGAATGTATTATTAATTTTAAGTGTTTTAATATTTTAATGAGGCTTACATAACATAAAAATTGTGTTTGTTGCTTCATTATATTCATGGGACAGCATGGTTCTGGAGTCATGATCATGGTACTTGAGAAGCATAAGTAACATTAATCGATACTTTATAAATGAAATATTGCTCATAATATGTTTATGAATTTGATACATTTGTTTCCAGATTTTGGCTCAATAGTATTAACACTAATTCCATAATCCATCTGTTTCAAATTTTGAGTATAAAGAATAGCTCCCACTTAATTAAGTATTTTTATAAAGTTGATTAAAGAGGTTGACAATCACAGTTTTTTGACAGTGGGAAATGGTTAAGTGGCCAAATACAAGTCAATAATAATTATAGAATCATAGAATTTTTAATTTTAAGAATTCTCTCTATATAATTAATATAACCAGGCATGGTGGCATACACCTGTAACCTCAGCTACTTTGGAGGCTAAGACAGGAGAATGGTGAGTTTGAGGCTAGCTTGGGTAATTTAGCAAGACCTTGCCTCAAAATAAGAAATAAAAAGGGCTTGGATGTAGCTTAGTGCTGGAGCACCCCTGGGTTCAATTCTCAGATTTGAAAAAAAATAAGGAATATGTATAATATATAGTACTTAAGATTACATGTTTTTAAAAGGATTTTCATGCTCTTAGGATCTATAATAGCACCTAGTACTTAGGATCTAATTTATATGTTTGCATTTATTTCATTTTCTCTGTTAATTAAAAATGAAGGCAGTATCTTTTATTGAGAATCTGTTCTATTTCAGGCATTACACACTAGATATTTCAGAAATGCTACTCATTTAATTTTCATAATTTACAGTATGAGTATGAATATACCCTGTCTATTGTGATAAGTGGATTTTACTGTTCATCCAACCAATATTTCCACTAATCAGTGACTGAATCCCTATGAGGATCCAGACCTTTCAGATCCCAGAGCCTGTTGCCTATCTATAACATAATTCAGTCTTCTGTCAAACTTCTTTAAATAATACCAACAGGTGGGTGTGGTGGTGCACACATGTAATCCTAGTGATTCAGGAGGCTGAGGAAGGAGGATCACAAGTTTAAGGCCAGCCTCAGCAACTTAGTGAAGACCTAAACAACTTTAGTGAAATTCTGTCTCAAATTAAAAAATAAATAAATAAAAAATATAAAGGGCTATGATATGGCTCAGCAATTAAATGCCCTTTGTTCAATCTCTGGTGCAAAAAAAAAAAAAAGCAAATAGAGAGCAATAAGAAAATTAGCCATTAAAATATAATTTCCATAAATTGGACTAAAATCAAAAAAAGTACTCATCTCTGTCCTCCCAGTCCTTGTTCACAGTATTAGCCTGGCTTCATTAGTTCTTGATATCATCTCTGAATCATCTTTCTTTGCCCTGTGTTTCATTGTCTTTAAGTCCCATTTGTCCCTTTTCAAAAATGGGTTTTTTTTTTTTGTTTTTGTATTTTTAATCTTACACTGTTCCTATCTTTGAAATCCAGATCCATGAAACTACTGTGGTCCATATTTCTGCCAGTTCTTTTTTTTTTTTTAAATACAACATAGATAATAATTTCTCAATTTTGAGAAAAAACGTAATTATAATCATCTCCCAATAAGGTATAGATTCAATCCTATTTTTAGACACACCATTCTTTCTTTACTCAGTTCTGCTGTGGCCGTGTACTCTGCATTGACTCAGCTACGTTGGACTATTTGTGAAGCAGGAAAGCACAATAGCTAAAAATGGGCTTTTCAATTTGCTTTGGTGTCTGAGGGCCGGATCTTTATGACTTTGAGAAAATTACCCCATGAAGTCAAGTTTATTTTATTGACTCTTCCAGGGGTGGATATTGTGAGGGTCAGGTGCTTATACACAGTGCTTTCTTCACTGTTGTATTATTGGGTTAATTGTGTCCTCCTAAAAATACAGGTGTGCTTCCTGACCCCTTGTTGGGATACTATTTGGAAACAGAGATGTCTCATATGGAATTAGATGAAATCACACTGGAGCGGGTAGGTCTCTATGGCAATGTGAATAGTGCTGCTGTCAGAGGCGAAAGAGAGAAGACCATGTCGGGATGGAGGCAGAGACTGGAGCAAAGCATCTGCCATCCATGGAATGCCAGAAGCCAGAGCCAGGAGAGAGGCAGGGACAGCTCTTCCCCCAGAGGCTTCAGAAGGACCTACCTGGGAGACACCTTGATCTCAATCTTCCAGACTCCAGGACCACGAAGATGGATTATGTGCTTTAGGTCATCCAGTTTGCAGTCCTTTGCTGTGTCAGTCCTAGGAAACGATACATGGTATCAGCTCCATTATTTATGTCATGTTTCCTTGTACCTTTATCTTTTGCTCCCACTTTACTAGTTTGCTTTCCATAGTTTCTACTTGTGCCTTAAATTCAGGTACCTTATATGTTTGTATTTCCAACACACACACCCTTCTCTCAGTATTCATTCACATAACTGTGTGTTCTAGCTTTTATTATAATATGATTTTATTGCTTCATTATGTATATTATCCTTCACTGGAATATAAACTCTAAATTTTGAAAACTAGACTCTTTGCTTTTGCACACAGAGTAATCTCAAATTTTTAAATTTTTCTGTTTTGTGTTTGTGTTTAGCAACTGTGTCTATGACTATGGTTTCTAGAAATTATTCTTAATGCTAATTCCAAAATTTATAAAAATAGTAACTGATAAGAAAACATGCTGCACAGTTATGGTAAGTAAATTAATTTTTTCTGCAAATACCTGCAGTTTTCAAGACTAGAAGCTATATATATTGCATGGTTAAAATTTTAGCATTAAATTATTTCTATCAGCATATTTGTAAATTAGAAAAAGTCAAACTTCAAAAGGTTTCCTTATTAAAGTTGTACCCCATTTGTGTACAAAGAATCAAAATGCAGTCTGTACAAATAAAGAAAGAAATATGTATATTTAAAGTTAGATTCTATCAAGCTCAATTTTATCTGTTATGTAACATTTAAAACTGTTAAATTATTAGTTGAAACTTGGAAAGGTATTTAAAATCTTATTTTGTTTAATGTTCTTATTATATTTATTCTTATTTTATACTAAATGACCAGTGTAGCTTTTTAACACTTCTTTTTTTTTTTTTTTTTTGATACTGGGGATTGAACTCAGGGACACTCCACCATGGAGCTACATCCCCAGCCTTATTTGGTATTTTATTTAGAGACAGGGTCTCACTGAGTTGCTTAGGGTCTCACTAAGTTGCTTACACTGGCTTTGAACTCGCGATCCTCCTGCCTCAGCCTCCCAAGCTGCTGGGATTATAGGCTTGCACCACCATGCCTGACTTAACACTTCTTATTTTATCAAAAACAAGATAAATAGTATATTCTGCATCTACCACTGGTTTTACCAAAGCGCATTAGATAGATGTGTTTTCATTCTATAATAACAAATTTGTTTATGAATGCTAGGGAGGGAAAAGTACCACTAACACAGTCTTATCCACAAACACCCAGAAGCAGAGGAGTGTGTATTATTATTGGCCCCTGACTCTATCTATAAAGGATTAAGACCAGGAGGCTCACACCTCTGACCAGGCGATGCTCTCTCTGTGGTTCCCAAAGGTCAGTTTTACAGTCTATGCACATCTGTTGGCCTCAGTCCTTTAATTATAGCACCATCAGTTTTGTGAAAACTGAACATTTTCTATTTTTTATGCTTTACCATGGAAACCTACTGCTTTCTCATATATCTCATATAATGGTTGAAAAGGGATTTGATTTTCACTTGAAAAACAAAACAATAAAGTTTATAGAGTCCCTTTTTTTCCACTAATAAGTGTTCATACCCAAAGGATTGTTTATATTCATCCTGATAAAGAGTCCTGTCCATTTGTGGTAAAAATTTTAAGGAAAAATTAATTATCTGATTGTAAATTTGGATATTATTTTTATTTGCATCTGCAACTCACTTGCAGGATTAATGAAGGCTTCTGACCTCTTTAATCTCTTCAATTAACCTTTCTGTGTTACATAAGCAAAAACCTGATTCGGCCCTGGGCAGACTTCTACCCTGCCTCCCTTCCAGATGGAGTTTCTCTTCTCATTCACACTCTTGGGTCCATCCATCACTGTTTGGAAGTGTGGTAAATGCCCTCCTCAGTTGCCCTTCAGCGTTTTCCTTATTATTCCTTTGTCCCCTTTTCAACCCTTGCCTGTTCAGGGCCCATGCCATTGAGTTACATACCTCTACCCCTATGCACCACAGCACCTAGCACATTATTTCCCAGGGGTCACAACACTATTTTCCATCTTGTCTCTCGGTTCAGCACTCTGAGTTCCTTGATTCTCTTACCTTAAGAGTGTTATCTCTGAGGATTCCTGTCATTTAGGCTACTCTGTAGAATCTAGCCCCTGCAACTGCAGAACTGAATGAACTAATAAATTCAGACATAAATTTTAAAATGTAACCTTTTTTTTTTTAGCAACATTTACTCTTATTTATTTCTCTAACATTTTTCCCTTCACCACATTGGGTTCTCAATTCCATTTATGCTTCTGACTTCATCTAGTTCCTTCTACCCTGATATGATAGATTTTTTTAGGATGAATAGCATTGGGACTGAGGATTTCTGGTGATGTGGGATTGTTCAGGGCTAAATCTGGGACAGTTCAAGCAAACCCAGGGAGGTTGGTGATGTCCTTCAATTCAATTACTATGGCTCTCTTGTCACTCCTTTGCTCTGGTTCCACCAGCCTCCCCAAACACAGCTTAACCCACTGATGAAATCCCCCTGCTGGGAAGACCAGCTCCCTATAAGCTCCTGGCTTTTCTCTTAAAATTACCTGAGATCTTAGTGGTATTTACCTCAACCACATTCTTTGGTCTTCAAAGAGCAGTGACTTTTCTCCTCAGCGTTCTTCTAAGTTCCTCTTAAATGCCACTGCCCTTCCCTGAAAAACACATATTCTCTAAGAAGCTCATGAAAGTTGCCACCAACAGACCTGTCACCCATCACCTCCATCACCTTTTACAGTTGCCTTTGGTAAACACTAGAGGTATCACTTCTTGCTCAAACTCAATCCCTTAATTTTTTATCTGATTTGGTTTCACCCCACCTCTGCCAACCCTACTCCCAACTGGCCACAAAATCTGATTTATTCTCATGCTTGTATTGCCCCGAAACAATTCTGTTTTTATCTTCCTGTAGCACCATCATGCATTTCTTTACTCAAACATTTTAGTAGCTTTGTAATTAGTCATTTGTCTCTAATACACACCTACATACAGGTGTACACACATGTATCCTTTCTAATCAATGTATGATTTTTTTAAACTCAGGTGATCTTTGAAAAATGCAAACTGATCATTTCCCTTCTCTTAAATCCAAATGATTCAAAGACTTCTCTTTATAATTAGTACAATATTTTAAATCATTAACATGACTTCAAAGTCCTAAATTGTACTACCTGAGACTCCCTGTCCATTTTGATTTATTCCTCTCAGTCTTTGCTCCAGAAAAGCAGAACTTTCCTTGTGTTCCTAAAATAAGAATGTTCATATTTTACCTACAGGTTTCCCATATTTTGTTTCCATTTCTCAAGTCCTCCCTCAGCACCGAATTGGTACTCATCCTTCAGATTATGTTTTACATGTTACCTTTTAGGAGTTGCGTCCTGTAATTTCACACTGTCTAGGAATTCCTGCTATTTCTTCCCTAGCACCCTGTCCTTTCCCTGAAGCACCTATCTAGACCTGATGTTTGTCTCACATATATAACTGTGAATTCCCCAAGGAAGCTTGTCTTTGCTCTTCCCATATCCCAGGCAACAAGCTTAATATTTGGGATTTAGTGTATGAGCCAAATATGTTTGTAAATAAAATAAATAAATAATAGATATTAATCTTTTGCATTTATTACCAGATACATCTTACCAGATAATTTGTGAGTGATGAAAGTGACTTGAAGAGTTGAGGTAGACAAGGAAGTTCATTTTTTTTTTTTTTTAATGAAAGACAAATCTAGAGGAAAGAACTATACAAGGTCATCATGGAAGTGTGTGTACTCATGAGAAGTCAGAGTGCTTTTAGGTTCTTAGCTTGCTACTGCATGTTTGTTCAAGAAGACGTTAAACTAAAGGGAATATGATCCCCATGTACAAATAGATCATTTTATGCTGTTCAACAACTATCTTTTGTGGAAGGATTAGGACATTTCATAAAATAAGAAAATTCTCGAAGTTTTCGAGAATTAAAATTAAATTAACTTTAATTAATTTAATTGCAGCTGGTCAAAAAACTACTTACATACCATAATATACATTAGGATGGAGAAAGGAGTTGGTTTGGGTTTTGCATACAGGTAAGGCTACAATGTTGGGTGATAATTCAGAGGAGCAAGGAGTTTCCCTATTCTATTTCACTTCTCCTGCTTTATTTCTCACTTGGTTGGACTTAATCCATTATTTTAGACTAGGATCTTTCTACTTAAATAATAGCAGCAAGCATTTTGATTAAACTCTCTTAACTGGTTTTATTTCTCACTGATATTTCCATTATATTCTAAGCTTCCTTTACTTCATTTTGGACTTACCCTTTGGTTAGTTAGCCTTTGCACAGAAGAGGACATCTTTCTGTTGTCTCTTTAGAAGAATATAGCCACCCTGAAAAATGTCCACATTACAGAATATTTTAAAGCATATTGAGATTTTTTTCTTCCAAAATTAGGAAAAAGGAGAAGATATGAGATACTTGAAAGCATTGTAAATACACTCAGAAAATCTTCTGTATACATACAAACACATATTATAGATGTTATCATATATCTCTTAAAAATGCCTATTGAACATAATGTGTTCTCTATAATAACTTTTTTAAAAGTATTTTTTAGATGTCAATAGACCTTTATTTTATTCATTTATTTATATGTGGTGCTGAGAATCGAACCCAGTGCCTCACACATGCTAGGCTAGCGCTCTGCCATTGAGCCACAACCTCAGCCCTCTATATTAACTTTTATTGAATTATCTTGAACATTTTATTTTGTTAATGTCTGTAAAATGCATAAATATTTGAGTTTAGCATGAGAAAATTATCAGCAAAATAAAAAGTCAGTGTTCACACTGATTCAAAATGTACACACACACACACACACACACACGCACAAGCATGACATTTTAATTCCATAACAACTGATGAGAGTGCTGGAACACATTTCTGAGTGATGAATCAGACAATCAAAATTTTCATTGAAGTGCAGGAACAAATCCTTTTGTTTAATTTGTCAATCAAAAGTTCCATGTGATATTTGGGGCAGCAACATGAAGCATGGAGGAAGACTAAGAGTTTATAAAGATTGCTGCCTTGGATAGTTTTAACTGCCATTTGCTAGCTTTGTGCCCGTGAGTAAGGTACTTTTTCCTTTCTTGCTTTACATTTCCCATCTCTCTTTGATTTTACGTTACTAGTTTATTGTAAAGATGACATTAATGAGATGGCATATGCTAACATAGTGACCATTTCATTAGCTGCAACTTCGATTTAACCAATAAACTATTTCTCAGGGATGAGAAATAGTTTATTTCTCAATTAGATCATTTCTCAAATGATCTAATTCTTTAAATGATCTAATCATAAGTTGATCTAGTGTTTTGAATTAAACATTAAAATACTACCAGTCTTTAATATATTCAATAAAATTTTTATTTCTCCTGATACTTTTTTAGAAATTCAGGATAAGATTGCTTCTCTCATTAACATTTTTAACCAAAAATTGCATGTTTCCTTTGTACAAATGATAGTCTGATATATGTACACATGGTGAAATTCTCAGAATAAGGTAATTAGTATGTCCAACATGGTGGTGCATGCCTGTAATCCCAGCACTTGGGAGGCTGAGGCAAAAAAAGAGGATTGTGAGTTAAAAGCCAGCCTTAGCAACTCAGCGAGGCCCTAAGCAACTCAGTGAGACCCTGTCTCTAAGTAAAATACAAAATAGGGCTTGGGATGTGGCTCACTGATCGAGTACTCCTGAGTTCAATCTCTGATACAAAAAATAAAGAGAATACAAATACACATATATGTATATGCCCAACATATGTATATAATAAATGTATATATATAATACATATATATATGCCCAACACCTCACGTATATATCATTTGTGTGTGTGTGTGTGTGTGTGTCTAATAACATTCAAGGTCTACCATTGTTTTTATCTTCTACTTTAGCAAGTATGACTTATTAAAAGTCTATATATAAATGAAATCATCAAATATTTGCATTTCTCTGCCTGGCTTATGTCACTTAAAATAATATCCTCCAGATTCCATGGTATCACAAATGACAGGATTTGCTTCATTTCTAAGATTGAATAATAGTCCTTTGTGTATGTGCGTGTGAGTGTGTGTGTGTGTGTGTGTGTGTGTATACCTATGTCACATTTGTGTTTTTTATCCATGGAGAGATATTTGCAATGAATATGGGATGAAGATATCTCTTTGAGTTACTGGCTTCATTTTTTTGGATGTATAATAATAAGAGACTTGATGGACTATATTATAGCTCTAATTTTCAATATTTTGAGGAACTTCCATACTGTTTTCATCATGACTACCCATTGAAACTACCATGAGCAGGGTCACCTTTTCTGCACCTATTTGCCAGCACTTGTTAACTGTGCTATTTGGTAGTGAGCGTTAGGTGACATCTCAGCATGATTTGATTGGCATTTCCTTGATCATCAGTGATGTAAACCATTTTTCCATATACCTATTGGTCATTTGTATATTTTCTTTTAAGAAATGTTTACTCAAATTATTTCTTGTCTAGCTATTGAGTTGTTTAAAGTCTTTGTGTATTTTGGATATTAACTCAGAAGATTTATGGTTTGCAAGTAATTTCTCCCAATCTGTAGATTAACTACTCATTTTGCTGATTGTTTTCTTTGCTGGGCAGAAGTTTTTAAGTTCAATGTAATCCCATTTATCTATTTTTGCTTTTGTTGCCTGTGCCTGGGACTGCTATCAAAAGAGAAAAAAAAAATTACTGTCCCAACTAATGTCAAAAAGCTTTCTCCCTATATTTTCTTCCAGAAATTTTCGAATTTCAGGTTGCGTTAGTCAATATCTGGGACTATAATGAAACACCTGTGACAGGGTACTTACTCAGAAAAAGGTTTATTTAGCTCACATGTTGAAGGTTCAAGGGCATAGCACCTGCACTGGCTTAGTTCTGAGCACGGCCCTCTTGGCTGCATCCCATCAGGGCAGATGGCTGCAGGGGGAGTGGGTGCAGGTGCAAGTGAACACAGCTCGCTATAGAAAGTTAGAAGTTGGAGAGGGACGAGTTAAGGCTTTTCTTTTCTTTGAAAATAATTCTCTCAGGAGAACTGACCTTAATTCTGTTACAGTGTAGAACTTGAATGGCCCCCAACGCTCATGTGTTGTTGCAAGCTGGGTCTTCCATTGGTGGCACCACTGGGAGGTGGTGGAAACTGTAGGAGGTGGGGCTTTAGGAACAGAGTAGTCTCTGGGGTGTGTGATTGAAGGATGTGCCTTGTCACCAGCCACTTGCATGCTGCTCTTCCTCCTCCACAGCTGTCATGAGGGAAACAGTTTAACTCCACTGTGGACCAGTTACCATGATGACACGCCTCAACAAGTGCCCAGAAACAATGGAGCCAAGTGCTCACACACTGAAGCACTGAAATGGTGAGCCAGAACACATCTTCCTTGTAAGTTGTTTATTTCAGACATTTTGTCACAGCGACGGCAAGCTAACACAATCCCTTTCAAGATCATATCTACAACTGATCTAACGACTTTGCACTGAACCCCACCTCTGAAAGTTTCTGCCTTCCAAACACTGCCACTCTGAACATCAAATTCCCCACAAATGGGCCTGTGTAGGAAATACAATCAACCACAGTGCCAGTCTCACTTCTAAGTGTGGAATCCATGTTATTTATTTTTGTCTGTGGTTTGTGTTAATTGTCCAGTTTCACTCTTCTGCACGTGTATAACCTGTATTTATAACATTTGTTGAATAGACTCTCTTGTCTCCATTGCATACTCCTGTTTTGTTTTTTGTTGTTTGTTTTTTGTTTTCAAAAATCAACTAGCTATAGATGTGCAGGTTTATTTGTGGGCTCTCTGATTTGTTCCATTGGTCTATCTGTCGTAGGTGTGTGTATGTGTGTGCGTGTGTGTGAGCCAGTTACATACTCTCTTGTTTATGGAATCTGCATAATATATGTTAAAATCAAGTAGCCCAGTCTTTTTCTTTTTGCTTAAGATTTCTTGAGTTATTTGGGGTTTCTTTTTACATATCAATTTTAGGGTTGATTTTTTTTTCACTTTGTTTGTTAATATTATGTTGAGAATTTTTACACTGTGTTCACTAAGGATATCGACCTATAATATTTTTTCCATTTTAATGTCCTTGCTTTTAGTATTAAGGTGATGTTGGCCTTCCAACCTGAGTTCCGAAATTTTCCTTATCTTCAGTTATTGGGAAGTCCTTGAGAAGTACCAGCATTGACTGTTCTTTAAATGTTTGTTACAATTTACCCACGGAGCCATTAATTCCTCAGCTTTTGTTTTTTAGGAGATGTTTTGATTTGGATCTAGAAGTGTTTCCTGAAAATTGCATGTTTTGAAAGCAAGGTCCCCAATGTAGACAGGTCCAGAGGTGATTTTAAGCATTGATTAGGACTGTAACCTCATCAGTGGATTATTCCATTTGATGAATTAATGATTTGAAAGTTCTACTGGGTGGTATAACTTTAGATATATGTATGTGACTAGATGTAGTCCCATTTTAACAGTTTTCATTCTTCAAATACTTGAACACATTGTATTTGTTCCCTTGGTGACTGTATCTTGTCTCTGACTCCATTTAGGAATGGTCTCTCCATTGATGAAAGTGAGATGTTGAAGTCTCTATTTTTATTATATTACCTTCTGTTTCTTTCCTCAATTCTGTTAATATTTGCTTTCTATTTTAGGTATGATGATGTTGGGTGCATGTATACTTACAATCATTACATTCCCTTCAAGATCTGACCTACTTATTATGATATAATGACCTTTCTCTCTTACAATATTTAATCTTAATATCTACTTTGAGTGATGTAAGTAGACATCCTTGTTCTCTTTTGTTTATTATTTTTGTGGAATATTTTCCCATCCTTTCACGTTCAGCCTGTGTATGTACTTAAAGCTAAAGTGAGTCTCCATTAGGCAGTATATAGTTGAATTCACACCCCCACCTTGGTTCACAGAGTCACTCTGTCTTCAGATTAAATGCTTTAGTCCATTTACATTTAAAGTAATTATTGACACACTTGGATTTATACTTGTATTGTTTGGGTTGTTTTGGGCTATTATCCATTTTCTTTATTTCTTTCTGTATTGCCATGTAGCTTTGTGGGGAAGGAGATTCTGTGTAGTGATATCCTTTCATTCTTTTCTCTTCATATTGTGTGTGTTCTCACTCATATATGGAAGCTAAAAAAGAGGGGATTTCATAAAAGAAGATGGTAGAATAGTGACAATTAGAGTTTTGGAAGGGTAATGGGAAGGAAGATAGCTAATAGAAACAAAATGAAGTGAGATGGAAAAATAAGTTGTGTTTCTCTACAGCACAGAAGGGTGACTTTAGTTTAGTGAGAACATGTAGTATTAGTCTTTCTGTGCCTGGCCTATTCCACCTGACATAATATCTTCTATTTCTATCTAATTGGCTGCCAATGAAAGGATTTCATCCTTTTATATGGATAAATAGTATTCAATAATGCATAAATACCACATTTTTTATCCAAACATCTTTCAATGGACACATCAATTGATTTCTTTTCTTTTTTTTTTTTTGGTTATAGTGAATAGTGTTACAAAAAATATTGGAGTACAGGTATATAACTCTTTGATATCTTTTTTTTATTTTCCTTTAAATATGTACCTAGTAGTGGAATGACTGGATGATATGAAAACTAAGGGCCAGGCACTGTGATGCACACTTGTAATCACACTGATACAGGAAGCCAAGGCAGGAGGATCACAAGTCTGAAACAAGCCTCACAGCTTTGTGAGAACCTGTTTCAAAATAAAAAGTGAAGAGGGCTTGGAATGTAGCTCAGTGGTTTATACCATCCCTGGGTTCAATCCTTAGTACCTCCAAGATAAACAGAAAAGAACATTGAGTAAGGGATTTTAGTTAAAATTGAATAGAGGAAAAATTTTAGGTCAGACTGGATTAATATATAGTTTGTGAACCAAATGTCAAGAAGAAACCAGTGAAGTGAATATCTAAAAGAATACAGGGAACTTGGAAGCTGTTGCCATACTAAAGGATCAGAGTCAAGAAGATGGGGTGCAGAGAGCTAAGGCACAGAATCAGTTTGGAAATGTTCGAGGACCACTTCATCTGTCCCTCTGCAGACTACATTAAAAGTAGTTTGATTCCAATTGCAGTGGATTGTTTTAAGCTGGCAAGAATCCATGCCTGATTAATGATGTATATTAAAAATCTCTTTCTGTTGTGTGGAAAAAGGATTGTAGAAAGTTTGGAAGCAGCAAAGCTCATGTTTATGCTGCTTCTAGCCAGAAATTATAAGGGCTTAAAAATGAAATGGTGTCAATGGTCTTCTCAGTAGAAGAAATGCTGTATTTTGGAAAAAATATCAAACAAATATAATCTATAAGAATTGTTTACAGATTACATGTGAAGTCCATATGTCTCCCTGGTTTTTGGTTTGATTAAGAAGATTTGGAGTTTGAGCATGTGAAAGAATAAAGATCATGGAATCCTCTCTGGAATTAGGTTTGATATTTCTACTGGACATTAGTCATCTGAGTATAGAAGAGAAAAGTGACACAGTAGAAAAACATGCATTTGTAATCAAACTAAAGTCTGAATCATAGCTTTACAAGTTATTAAATATGAAACATTAAATTACTTCAGTTCTATTGATGTTTTTCTCCATTATAGAGGATTACCAACACATGTTGGGTTGCCTTGAGATTTACGAATCACAGAGTGCTTCACCAATTGCTGGAGGTTGGAAGCTGTTTTATCATGACCATTGTCATATGGTGTCTATAGAGTGGAAAAGATACCATGGGGATTATTTAGGGATATATTGGGGCATATATTGTTCTAATCCATAATTGTGAATGAGGTGTAATGAAACAGGTTGGGGAAACATTATAATATATAATGGGAGGAAATACAGAGATCCAACTGGGCAAGTGAATAGCTGTGGAGAACTTCATGCTGTGCAGGAAAGAGACTAGGAGGGAATGATGCCCTGGGAAAAAAGTGGGGAGTAAGCTTGGCAAGGAAACAGCAGTTAATTGTATCAAAAGGTGTCAGGGAAATATAGTAAAAATGGGAAGTCGTTATTTACCTGGTCAGGAGTGGTCTCACTCACACAGAAATCTTGGAGGGGAAAGGACACCTCTGCACTCAGAGAGAATAATATGGGCATACGGACTTGTCGACTGCTGTTGTAGAGACCCAGTAGGATATTTTCTTAGCTAGTGTGTAAAGTGGTGTACCTGACGTGGTACCTGGAGTCGGGAGGATGAGTTTGGTTGCATCATTTGATGTGAGAGATGACAGTGGAATGGTTTCTGAGGTAACATCTTCTCTCACGTCACTAGTAGAGCCATAAAAAAAATTCCTGAGGGGTCTATTGAAATACATTTTCCAACATTTTAAAAATGTCTGCCACTATATTCTTAAGTTATTATCTGTTAGAATGCAACGTTGAGGCAATATAATATTAAAATTGGACACATCTTTCGTATCTTCTGTATATACATATTTTAAGCAACATTTGCTTAACAGGAAAGACGATTTTTACATATTTCTGATGCAGAGGACATGCTGTTTTATTAATTAGTGTACAAGGAATTGTTAGGTTTGATAATTATGTTCAATTAAGTATAATGAACATAATTAATGTAGTTGCTGTTTTATGTTCTTGAGTTAATAGTGCCATTAAGTGATGCTGTTTTGTTGTGGTAGTGATTATTGTTATAATAGAATACCAAACTTAAAAATGATAGGAAAGCTGAAAGTTTGGTTCCTTTAAATACCAGATCATAGACTAAGCAAATTATGCAATGATGGCTTTCTAAATCATTGCACTAGCCACTTCCAAGCATTTTTTTCTTACCTATTTAGAAAGAGTGATTTTAAAATGGAGTGGTTATCAAATTATCCTCAGAAGGTGAGTGTACATAACTTTTCATTATCTGAAATAAGAAAGCAATCATTTAGTTCCTACCCAAATTTGTTAAGTATTTTTAGTAGGTCAAATATTTTAAATAAGTTCATTTTTTTCTTATTAAATGCTTTACTATTGTATATTCATATAGAAACTTTCACAGTGTTAGTCATTAATTTTAAGACACAATAAAATTTTAATAACAATTATAATTTGTTTCCCTATCTACTTGTTCTACAGGCTACATTCATGAATATTTAAGTACTGATAAATGAAAATCCTTCTTATAGCTTTAAGCTGTAAGCAATGGTATAAAAAGCACATGATCTATATTTCTTGAATTATTTACATTATAAAGAACATAATTAAATAAAACATTTTAACATATGTCAGAAAAGCATCAGTGATTCTAAAATATAGTTGTATCAAATTACATTGGTAAATGTGAATGAATTCTCATGAAAATTTATCCATAAGTATGTTCATACTTTAGATATGAGCATGCATAATTACACGATTTTTCACTATCATTTTAGTTATATGATCCTGTGGGTCATTAGGCTTTTTCTGTGCAAGTTAACTGCAAGTTTCTATTTATTAATGTTTTGCAAGAATAAGATACTCTACAAATGCTTATTATTTACTTTTTAGAAAGCATTCTATACATTTTTTCCTAATAATAAACATTGGTAGTTTTTCCTTCTTCAAAAGCACATTTCTCTTGGCATTTGAACTTTGTAAGTGGTGTCTTATCATCCAAATTCATAATTTTCTTGTCTTTTTATTTTAATTGACTAACAAAATTGTATGTCTTTATCATGCACCACATGATATTTTCAAATATCTGTACCTTGTGGATTGGCTAATTCTAACTTGCAGAGGTATCTCCACACACAGTTATCATTTATTCATCGGGTGAATCCTTAACATCACTCTCTGAAATTTTCAAGAATATAATGTGTTTTCTTTAACTATAGTCACCATGCTGCACAATTGGTCTACTGAATGTAATGCTTCCATCCAGTATAATTATGTGTTCTTCGACCCATGTCCTGCCAGCTCCCATCCCAGTCTCTAGTCACTGCCGTTCTACTGTCTAGTTCTTATTTATTTATTTATTTATCTGGGAACTGGGGATTGAACTCAGGGGCACTAGGCCACTGAGCCACATCCTAGCCTTCTACTGTCTACTTCCATGAAGTGGACATTTTTAGATTCTGCATAAGTGCACACTTCTATTTTCTAACAAAATGGAGATGAATTTGTTTTGTATTAGATGTGGGGAATGTGTGTGGAATTTTTGTTGATCAACCACATCTTCCTTTCTCTTTTGCAAAAGATGCTGTTTCTGATAGTTTTCTTTCAGAAAAATAGAATCAGACTGAAATAAGGTTAAGATATATTAATCTGGAAGGCTTTCGGTGTGGTTCAACATCTTGTCATCTTTTAGAAATACTGAAATAAATGTGACTTCTTTTGTCCTTAAATATCCTTTCAAATAAAATGAAAATGTGGGAATAAATTATGGTTTTCAAACTGCTCTTTGATCCCCTCAGGCGGGGTCCCTGCATGGCTGGAAGAGTTGTCATTAGCAACCTCGTGTGCTCCCGGGACCTCAGTGCTGAGTGTGACCCACAGCAGAGGAGGCCACAAGTCTGAGTAGCAAATTTAAAATTCCCAAGCTGCAAATCTATAAAAGCAGTTTTACTTTTTAATGTTATATTTGAATGAAATTACCAGTTCCTTGAATCTGCTCACTTGTAAAACCCATGTGGGCCTTTTTCTCTATGTATTTGTGAAAGAAATTAAATTATTGATTCAAACTTTTTGTTTGTATTAAGCCGGTATTTATTCATGTTTTTGGTACTGGGGATTGAACCCAGAGGTGCCTAACCATTGAGCCACATCCCCTGTCATTTTTATTTTTTATTTTGAGATACAGTTTCTCCAAGTTGCTTAGGGCCTTGCTAAATTGCTGAGGCTGGCCTTGAACTTGTGATTCTCCTGCCACAGCTTCCCCAGTCACTGGGATTATAGGTGTGCGCCTGGCTTTACAGTAGTTTTTAAAGTTGAATAATTTGTGTGTGCATATCGGTCTAAGTCTGTAACATAGTTCTCAATTATCTTTTTTCTTTTTTGTTCTTCATTAATTTGCTTTTCAAATAAGTTCATTTTATGTGATGTTCAGTATGTTGGTATAGTCAGCTAATGATGTTCTTTTCATGTTTTTAGAATCTGTAATCATATGCCCCTTTCTTTACTAATATTGGTAACTTCATGCTGTTTTATTTTTTGATTGATCTACTGGGGAGTTCTATTTTTGTTATTCCTTCAAAATAATGAACTTTTGGTAGATTAATTTTATCTATTTTATATCCACTTCATTATTTATGACCTTATATTTATAATTTTACGACTTCTAATTTCTGTGAAATGAATTTGTTCTTTTTGGTCTGATTTCTTGAGCATAAAGTGTTAAATTACATCTTACTTCCTTTGTAGTGTGTCATTTAAAGCGGTGAAGTCCCTTCTGGTCCCAACCTTAAATGTGTACCATAAACTCAATTGGTTAGTATTATTCAGGTTATCTCTCAGGCCAGAGGATGCTGGAGAGATTTTCTATGAATCAGTATGTTTTCTATCTCATTTGAGGAGAGTTATGTTTTTAGAAGTTATTGGAAATGATGTCTTAGGTATGCAAATTAGCTTGTTAATTAACAGTATTGTACAAATCTATATTCGAATTGTCTAACTTTTCTATCAATTTTTGAATAAATTTCTGTTAAAATTTTAAAATGTGATTATGAATTTGTCTTCATTTAATTTTGTTGATTTTTTCTGCATGATACTATGTCATTAGGTGCATATACATTTAAGATTGTTAGGTCTTTGTGTTGAATTAGTTCTTTCACTGTTATGAAAAACCCTTGTTCACCTGTGACAATGCTTTCTGATTTCTAGCTCACTTTGATATTAATAGAGCCAGATTAAACTTCACATTATTAGTGTATGTCCAAACTTATATGTCATCCTGTGGTTGCAATAGCACCCTTCCCTCAGCTCACTTCTGGGCCATATTGGAGGAGTTATATGTCAGACAGGAGGTCAGAGAAAGAGGGGATGGAAGGTAAATGGCTCATATATGGATTAGTGGACTCAGTATGTTAGTCTATTAAGTCTCAATTTTCATTTCTATGAATATTTCAATGAGCCTGACATGAATGCATTAAAATAGGTTAACAATCATAAGCTAGAATTATATTATTAAGGAATATTAATATTCATTAATGCTATTGTATTATGATTATCATATTATAATTACATTACTATTATATAATTACATATTATATAATTATACTATATATTATGTGCAATATTTAAGTTTTTGTAGGTGTTCCACATGTGGGATGAGAACAAAATGGATTAGTTCAAGCCAAAAACTAGCAGCAGCTGCTTTATAGCCCAAATCAGATTTTACTTTGGAAGACAATAGCGAAAATCTTTTCCATAAACTGTACTGTGTGTGTTCCACCTAGTTCTAGACTTACTATGGAAGTTCTAGACTTACTATGCATATTGGTTAAAGTAAGGAATGTATATGAGCTATGGACACTGGTGAATGGCCTTGCTGGCTATTAATATGCATGAAAGGAAAACTTTTGGACAGTGGATGAAAGGTTTTCCCATGTAGAGACTGTGGATGAATACATGGGAGTCGGTATGAGTGGGGATATCTTTGCATAACATATTAATGATTACCAGAGAATATCGATGACAAAATCGGTATTGAACAACTAAATAGACAGAGTATCTCACCTAAATGTCAGTTGAATACCCAAGTAGAATGACTAGTTAACAGTCACCTAGGGGTCTACTGACCACATTCACACCCTTTCATCTTGCAAGGATAAGTGGTTTGTTCTTAACAGAATGATCTCTATTTCAGATATGAGTTTGTCATTTATGCACATAATGTTTCAATGAGCTTTATTTTCTGGTTTCCAGCACGCTTGATGCATAGGCACAGAATCCTTCATATTACAGAATTTAGCATAGTGACCTGAGTTATAGCAAAGGAGGTATAGGAGTGGCGTAGTCATGAGGCATGGTCATGGCACTTGCCACCCTTCTCCCCGCACTATGCATCATCATTCATTTATCAGAGAGACCATTCGGCCTTTGGATTTTGGGGATTGGCTGCTCTCACTTAGCTTAAGTACCCACCTTGGTAAGGAAGGTATCTGCTCACATGCAACGGGGGAGGGCTCTTCCTCTTAGGAATTGAACCCCTGAGACTTCTTTGTATTCACAGCTCATTGATGCTTTTAAAAATATATGATTTTAAAAATTCATCACTTTGTTTTTTTTAGTTATTACTGTAGGAGTGATCACCAGCTGTAGCCTTTTATATCTAATGTGCAAGCATCAGGCCCTATTCTTGCTGTCTTTAAATATTTTTGAAAAAAACTTTTAAAAATCCATGAATTTAAATTAATCTAGTCCATTTATGTCTTGTAGGTACAAATATGTTTAAATTGTTTTCCATTTTATTTTTTGCTTTTTTGTCCCATTGTACGCTGTTTTCCTTTATTTTTTTCTGATTTTCCTCAGATTAAATTGAAGATTTCCTTTCCTTCATTTTATTTATCCTTCTAGTGTAAACTGTCTACTTTATTTCTTCTTTTCCAGGTTAGTTTAGTAAATATTGGTAACATGTATATTTTATATATGTATTCAAATAATATTAATATTTTAACATATATATGTACATAAGTTAAAATTTAGAATTAGTTAAATTTTACACTTGCCATGACAACAAATATATGTATTTATACATTTACATTTATAAATGTAAATACATCTAGAATCGTTTCCTTCTCAGTTTGAGAAGTGCATTTGACTATTTGGAAATCTAGCCCTATTGTCTCCAAATTAAGAATTTAAAATTATTATACTACTTATGTTTAGATATGCTCTACTTTGTTTATGTAAAACACCTTTAATTGCTCTTGTTTTGGAAAGATAGCTCAGTATAGTGTATTTTTATATTTAAGAGCAGATTTTGCCCAATATATTTTAATTTCATTTTTTTCTGGCTTCAACTGTTGCTTTTGAGAAGTCAATTGCCACCCAATTCTTTTTCTTATTCTAAAAAAGCATTTATTTTTGTGGCTACTGTGTGATTTTTCTCTTTAATTTTACTTTTTAATTATGACTTAGTGTTTAAATAATAAGGAGGGAGTTTATTTTTATTTGTCGTGCTGAAGGTTCTTTAGACTTCCTGAATAACCGAGATGGGTAATTAAGGAGGAGGAGACTTTCTTCTTACTCATGGTCCAAGTTGGAAAGTCCAGTATCAAGGTGCCAACATATGTGAGGGACTTTGTGCAACGTTGTCCCATGGCAGAAGGGAGATGGGCATGGGAGAGCAGAACTTGCTTATACTGGGAAACCACGCCCATTGCAACTAAATCACTCCAGAGTAACAGCAGCAATCCAGTCTGACCATCTGGACAATCTTCCATTGGGAATTAAGTTTCCAACACAGGAGCCTTTGGAGACAAAGCAGTGGATTTGACTTATTGATCTTACTCATTTATAAGCATCTGTTCCTAAAAACCCCCTTATATAGCCCTTGCTTTTTTTCCCTTCAATATGCCTAATAATCTGTTACAAATTTATTTGTTTCTCAGTACTACTTGTGTCCTTTCTCTTTTTATTTCGTTTTTCAGTTTTATTAATTCTGTTTTCAGTTCTATCTAATTTAACATCACCATTATTTTTTAAGTGAATGTGTTTATGTATTGCTTCTAAAATTTCTATGTAGCTAAATTATAAGTTTACCTAACCAACTAAAACAAATTAGTGCTCTGGATAGATACTTCTTTCTTTATTTTATTTCTTTCGACATGGAGATGTGATTCTTTCGCATTGTTTAAAAGTATATTTGGAGAACTTGTAGGTTTGCTTCTTTCATCAGTTGTTTCAGCTCACTCATCTCCTGCAGCTTCTTCCATATGTGTTTTATAATTTTTGTTTGTAAGCTCATCATTGTGAGAACTATTTGGGGTGATTCTTGAGGCCAATAACAAGCCTATTCTTTCATGAAGATTGTGCTTATTATTGTCAGGTTCCTGAATACAATGCAAACCCAGTTCCTCCTAAATTAATTACATTAATGTATTGGAAATTCAGACCTTTATCTATTACTATTTTTTTAAAACCTCAACAGGTAATAAAGTAGATTTGGAGTTTTCCTCGTGGTCTTTCTTAGATACCTTTTCCCAGGCATTTATCTCATCCTAAGATTAGCACTGAGTGCGGTATGCTTCAATCCATCTCTGTGCCTTTCACAAGCCACTAATCTTTATGTGAAAAGGATTCAGTACCTGGGATCTGTCTGTTCCCTGATGGTATCTGGCAGCTTTATTGCTTAATAACATTTCTGTAACCACATTCCATTATCTTCCTCAGCGACTGTTAATTTTGTTCAGACCTATGTGTCCAAAATCATATTACATTACTTTACCTGGGGTTTTAAGTTTATAAAATTATTTTTTCACATCAAGTACCATCTGAATAAAGAGTTTTAGTACTATAAAAAAGTTGAAATCACTGGATTATATAATTTTAATGTCCTTTCTAATTCTCTAGAATTTATCATGCTTTCCTTTTTTTTTGCAACTGGTCATTAATATATAATTAATTGCTTATGGTATAAAATAAATTCCTTAAGAATTCAAGTCTATTTATGTAGCAAAATAGTGACCAATTCCTTACAGTCAATCTAAATTATTAATGTGTGGATTCATTCACTATAGTTTGCTTCACTCATCTTCACCCAGCCTGCCCATAAAAACAATTATGGGCTTTTACTCTGGAAGAATGCCTTACAATTTTGGCTCCATGATACAAATTATATCTCAAGAAGAGCAATAACTCCTTAATTTGATGGTGCAACTATAAATATGAAATTGATTCTAATTAGCCCATTAATTCCTTGTAATAACATGATCTTTGTTATTTTTTTGTACTATACAAATTTAGATGTTTTCTGAAAAAAGAATGACCAGATATATGTAAAACTTTAATGAAAAGACTACCAAAGAGTAAATATATTAATTTAGGATTTTCTAAATATTTAGTCTTTATATTAAACTCAATGAAATTGTGCATAGTAGCAGTTACCTCTTATAATGGCTCTGTAATATTGCATTTTATATTTACCAAATAGTATCACTATTTATATATGAAGAAATTGACAATTAATCAGAATAGTGTAGAGGATGCTAAGATCTTCACTAATTCTTTCCTTCTTATTTTATCTCTATTTTTTTTTCACTTTGATTCAGCTTCTTCCTCTGGCTTTCATATGTCTTTCTTTGCTCTTTAATTTTTTCCCATCTCTGTTGAGTCACTCTTACTGTTCCACAATTGTGACCTAATAATTTACATACTTCAAATTCCTTTTTTATGAACTTCTGATTTCAGTTTCTACCATTTCAGACCATAAATGAATCTAATCTAATCTTCATCTAATCTTCATCTAATCTTCACTTCGAAAATTCATGCCTTGAATTCAAAATGTATTTTCTAAACACATTTATTTTTTCATTTCATCTCTCCTGGCCCTTTTCCCATAAAGATGCTTTAAGAATTATTTTTGGAATAATTATTCAATACTTTATTTATAGTCTATGCTAATCTTCCATATTGTAGGTATAAATATTTACCTATGCTAGTAAAAACCAGCACCACTTATTTACTTTAATATTTGAATGGGACATTATAAAACATTTTAATGTACATTATTTTAACTTCGGGAGGTACTAGAAGTAACCACATTTTATAAATGGAGAAACAAACTCCACAAGATTAAATGATTTATCTGAGAGTATAGGATAACATGAAATTCCTAAATTTATTGACATGTTTATCTTGAATAGCTCCTGACCTACTTTAGGTGATTAATAGGTGCTTGCTGCATGAATAAAATAAGACAGAGGTAGATCAGTACATGGACTTCTTTTGCTGGCTTGTTATGTGATCTTTCATGGTTTCCTTGAACATTCTGATCCTTTTCATTGTGTAAAAATTGAAAATAATTGTGTCCTTTTAAAAAATGTATTAGGAACATTAGATAAAATAGTATGACATAATAAACAATTTGTGCTAACAACTTAGCTTTCTTCTTTTATCTGAAGGGTCATAGTTTTGGTGTTCCAGGACATTACCATATGTGGAATTCCATACTTTAGCCTTCAACTAAACCATATATTTTACTTCTCTCCTACCTTCTTTTTATCTCAGCAAAAAGGGAGTGAAGAAATACAAAGTTTAGAATTTTGATGTTAAAATGACAATACATTTGTATGTATGCAGATTATGCACATTTGTTTTTATTTCCGTATCTATAAGATGAGACCAATTAAGTCTAAAGCCTATTTTTGATTTAATTAAAATTTAAAATTTATTTTTTTTAAATTAATAACTACATAAAACATTTGAATCCACACAATATTCATATTCCCACAAAGAACTGGAGACAAAATTACAGGAGAACACAAATTGTAGGGTGATTAACCCTCAGATTCAATTGGTAATCTACTGAGATCTTCCCAGAGGATTTATCTCTTGCCATTCCCATCGGCAGATACAGAAACTTAACTTGACAGTTTATATAGGGAGAGCCTTACGGTGTGAGAACCCTATTCTCTTATTTCATCCTGCCCCCAGTTCTGAATTTTGAGTTATTGTTACATAGATTTTTTGCCTGTGTGCTCAAACACCCATTGAATATCAAAATCAGACATTGCTAAACAATGTCTCTTCTTGATTCCCCTTTGAGTTGGACTCCTGAAAGCTGACTCCGCCTCCTGTTGTGTTAGAAAAGTCTCTAGGATGACCTGGTTTTCTGAGTATCATCACAGAGATGTGCAGCTTAAACACACTTTCACGTGTCCCTGGTGTCCACTGACAGAACCAAAAGTTGTCTACATCTCACAAAGCAAGCTAATTAACTTACTTTATCAACTGGTTCATGGTGCTGGGTACATCTGATCTTTGCAGTGTGTCCTCAGTCTCTCTGATGTCCTCTGTGTACATCCTTGATCACATTATCATTAACTGCTTGGTTAAGAAAGGAATCTTTCAATCTCTTATTGAATACTTGTCATGCCCTGGATAAGCTCTGGGGATGTAGTACCAAGAAGGTATTGTTGTTTTCTGAAAGTGTTAACAACTAACAAACTCTTGAAGTTCTTTATTTTCATATATATATGTATATATACATATATATATTATTTCTTAAGGGTTTGGGTATAAATAACACATATTCAGACATACTTATGACTTTCATTACAAAGATGGGCCACATGCCATTTAGAAATTACCCATTACTAGGACATTTACAATAGAAGGAGATGATTTGCACCAATGACTTAGGAACCCAGATGAACTATATTTTTGGCAAGGTCATCATTCTATAAATGCTTCATTCTCTTACAGCTGCATTAATCTTAGAGGGTCAGAAAGTTGGGAAAAGATAAAACTAATCCACATTACTGATAAAATAAGAGCTTAATTTGCTTAATAATGAGACACTGAAAGGGTTTAATCTTGTGAACTCACACAAGAAAATGTCCACCTAATACTCAAGACTGTGACAGATTGAAATAAAGGAAAAGTCATGTATGTATTTGAAATCAAACATCTTAACACTTTAGGTCATTAACAAAGTTGAGTCAACTACTTTTCTATTGGTAGTATTACATTATTATTTAAAGTTAAAAAGAAATTGCCAAGATGGAGAGACCATAGGTATAATAATTTAAAGTGAGATTTGCATAAGTCATTATTGTACAATGCAAATTCACAGAACACAGACCTACCCATATAAACCATCTAAATTATGCATATTCTTCTCCCTTCTTTTCTTGGATAAAAGGAGTCTCTTGTTTTAGAAATCCAAATTGTAGAAAGAAATGCTGGAGACAATTTTCTACCTAGTGCCAGAAGGAAGGACCTCACTCCATCAAATACCTTTCGCTATTGCCAAGATTCTTTGGGACACAGATTTTTCTCTACCTTTTCAACTTCTGTTCACTTCCTGAATTAATTCTATACCTCCTATACATAAATGACTTCCTATTGCCCATTTATATTTAGATTTATCAGCAAATAAAGTACATATTGAATTTAATCAAACATTGTTTACTTATCCGTTAGGTTTTCCTCTGCTAGCAAACTGCTTCATTTTCACATTAGATCATAACAACTAGCATTCTTTGCTTGCATTACTTGAGGGCTGTAGGTTAACTGTGTCTTGGCTTGGCTTTCTTGGGCTTCCCATGACTTCTATTTCTGGATGTGAACTAAAGGATGCACGGTATTTTCTGGGACAGGATGATCTCATGACAGAGGGTGGAAATTCAGGAGCCTAAGCCTTATTGCCTAGCCACATTTAAAATGTGTTCTTAGATGAGGTCATGGTAACCATCATTTCTGATCACATTTCTGTGGCCAAAACTTCTCATTTGACTATGGCCAAAGTCCACATATTTGGCTTTATATTCATCCTCTGGGACAAGGATAAAACATTGGGTAGGAATCCATGAAATTCATAGAGTTGTTTATGGAAAGAGTGGACTAAGGGTATATTCATTCAATCTTCCACAGTGTTTTCTACCTGATCCTTTCCTAGACTGTCCATCTTCTGGATCTTGCCTTATATCATCCTGTATTCAATTTGGTTATCATCCTTAACTCGTCTTCACTCATCATTGAGCAGCTAATGGACTACCAAGCATTTCATGATGCGTCTCTTCAGTATTCCCCACTCTCTCTTCATCTGGGTACTCCCATCTGAATTCCCATCTTCTTAGCATTTGTTATATGAACCACTACCTTTATTTTCTTCCTAAATTGGCTAATTTAAGTTGTACCTTCAACTACTTTCCCCAATGAATAGAAAAGATTATTTTGAAGTAGTGCATTATGAGATGTGATGCCTTTATATAATTGTTTTGTGTGTGTGACTTTCATGACTTCATGGGCAGTCTCTAAGGCAGATCATGCTGAGCTTCCGGGTCTTTTAGAGAGAGACCCCTTTGGCCCCAGCCATTGTTTGCAGTTCCCTACTCCAAGGCCACACCACTCTTTCTCAGATTGTCCCTTTATGTCCAAGAGTCTTTTTTTTTTTTTTTGCTTTGTTTTGTTTATTCAGTTAACACTTTCTCTTATGAAGTGCTGATATAATACCACATTAAGGAAGGATTTCAATGTTGTTCCCATTACAACCCAGATTGTATTTTCCGTGGTCTTCTCTGTGCTCTCTTGACAATCTCTACATACTGATTTTGGCACTTGCACTAAAATCACAATTTTATGTGGATGTTTGTAGCACAACCATAAATACTAAAGGGACACATTGTGATACAGCTTGCATTTTGTTTGTTTTTCTCTATATAAGTATATTTGCATAGATTTTTTTATTTTGTTTTGTTTTTGATACCACTTTTAGCATTTTTGAATGATCTTTTTCATAGTATAAAATTTATAACATTTTGAAAAAGAATAAAACTTCAGTATATCATGGCATGACCTGGGAAATAATTGTGTGACAACCAAAATGCTACAAAATTTACCTGAATTAAAGTTCAGATAGGAGTTCCTTTCACACAATTATTTCAATTTATGTAAATTTTAAATAAGGGATTAGAATTATAGAAGTATACATTTTAAAATTTAATCTATTAATTATGTCTAAATATGTGTATCATTCCCCTAAAATCTGAAGAGAGATGTTAATTAGAACATGCTCCTTTGAAGGCTGAAAGAAGTTAAAGCTGTTATCAATTTCATATGATTATGAGCTATTATAATAACTGCTTTTTTCAAAGTGTACAGCAGGTATGCTATAAAATCTAATTTACTTATGAATTTGATTTGGATGGACATTGTTCTTGTAAGGAAGAGCAGTCTGCCATGGTTCCTGAGTTTCTTTGCAAGCTGTCACTGAATATATCAAATAACAAGGTCTGAGTATGTCTGAGAATGAGCCATTTCATGGTTAGTTGTGTAGACACTTAAGTGGGTCAAAGAAATGTGTGACTACTGCACAACTCCTTGTTGCCCTGGGCAGGACTCTGGCTTCTTTGCTGCTTGCTAAAAAATGTGCTGAGCCCTTGAAGTGGGCTTTTCTGTGTGGCCCAACCCACCCTCTGCAGAACTTCCATCACGGCTGATGTGGGACTGTATCTTCCCTGGGATGTGGCTCAGGAAGACCTGGGTCACTACACTGAGGGCCTGCTGATTGTCAGCTGTGTGGGGGATGTGCTGCACTGGATCCCTGCAGTCTCAGCAGGATTCAGCTGTGGTGGCCTGGCTGCTCACTTCTCTTTGTTGTGTTATTACTTTTTGCTCTCTTCTCAGGTTGGGGTTCTTCTCTGACAGAACTTCTCTTTTTCTAATTATTTTTCATATTAAATGATAACTCTAGTCTCAATGCATGTTAGTCCACTTATTATTGAACAAATGAGATTGAGTGCAATGTCAAAGCATAGATAGTATTATTCACCAGGCCTCACTGCAGCTGCCAATTACAGGGATGCTTAAAACCAGATTATAACAAACAGGCTTATGTGCTCAAGAGTTGCCTTTTATAGATGATCTTTGGTTTTTCATCAGTTGAAGTTGTGATTAGTTATGTTCTTAAAATATTCATTCAATGCAATCATCAATATGATTATTCTTTTACTCATTGGGTCAAATAATTATTGTAATGGACCCATGAAAGTTGAAAATCTCCAAATAAGTTTTTTTTTCCCTGAAATAAATTTAATTTCTTTAGATGTAAGTTAGTTCTCAGAGGACTTTGGTCTCTGCTGTTGTTAATCTTGCATTTCTGGTCCTTCCTACTATAGAGCAGTCTTCCTTCAAATATGCCACTCAGTTTCTTATTGCAGGACTTCCTCAAGTCTTGCAATGGGTAAAGTTCATGGAGAAATTTTAAGGTGGATATATAGGGTTCTTCTTAGGTTACTCAAATTATTTCACCCTGAAACCCATCCAGCCCCATCTCTAGCAGATTAAAAGGTCAATAGTGACACTTTGTAAAGAATTGTTCTAAAAGAATGGCATGAGAAAACTCCTTGGCAATCTGTTGTGAAAATGTACTACAGCAAATAATTTGTGTCTTTGAGTTCTATATGTTATGGTAGAATTGGTGGGTGGAAGGAGAAGATGTAGATTCTTCAAATTTTACACTGACCTTTTTTTACACTCTTGTCAATCATAACATATTCCTTATATAACCTAAAAGATCTGTGCTGCTGGTCTCAGAATTAGCACTGATTTTCTTTTTAAAATACAAGTTACAGGTCTTTACACCCTATAGAATAGATTTTTTTATTATTGCTATTACTAACTTTAATACATTTATTATTAATAGAAAATATTAGCAAGGCATGGGGGCTCTCACCCGTTTTTTCCAGTTACTGGGACAGAAGAATGGAAGAATGGCCAGTTTGAAAACTAGCCTCTGCAACATAGACAACATAGCTAGGCTTTATCTAAAAAAAAAAAATATGTACATACTCAATGACGGCTATTTTACTAAATAATTAGGACTGAACACTATTTTCTGTATCTATAGGTGGGTAACAAAGAGTATTTAGCAATCAAAGAAAGAAATGATGGAACTCTAGCCGGGCGCGGTGGCGCTCACCTGTAATCCCAGCACTTGGGAGGCTGAGGCAGGAGGATCGCTAGTTCAAAGCCAGCCTCAGCAACTTAGTGAGGCCCTAAGCAACTCAGCAAGACCCAGTCTCTAAATAAAATACAAAATAGGGCTGGGGATGTGGGTCAGTGGGGGAGTGCCCTTTTTAAAACAAAAAAGCGGAAATTACATTGCAGAGAAATGATGGAACTCTAGATCCCAGCTAGATCTTTCTGATGAGAAAATTCAAACTCTAAATAGCAAGTGTTACTTTTAACAAACGTAATACACATGGTGAGATGCACTGAAGATATTTAAAATATTAGAAAATAAGTAAATAAAATAAATGGTGGAAACTATAAAGTCAATCAAATTCTCATGTGATTTTTTAATTGCTACCTTTTGTTAATTATAATAGGATGATGAGATCCAAGCCGTAGCAGTGATTTTAAGAACATGAATTGTCCATACACATCAATCCACTGCAGTTGATTCAGTTTGCAGCCTGAATGCTTTTCTGCATTTTAATTTTTCTTTTAGGGTTATTAGAAGCCAGTATAAATAAGAAGTCATTTTGAAGAGTTAAATTAGAGTAATTAAGCAATTCAGCAGCTCTGAATCCCAAACCAAATAATTTTGAAGCATGTTTTGATATGATTTGTAGATGTCACATGTTTGCTTTTACATTGGAAACAGCCTGCAACAGGGAGATGGTGCCTTGCATGTCAGGGGGGACTTGTGGCTTCCAAGAGCAGTATAAGCAGCTCTCTCTAATTTGTAGCTAGTTATTTTTACTATTTGTTTGTTTATTTATTTATTTATTTATTTATTATCTTTTTTTGGCACCAGAGATTGAATCCAGGGACATTTAACCACTGAGCTATATCTCCAGCCTTTTTTATTTTTTGTTTTGAGACAGGGCCTCAACTAGGTTGCTAAAGCTGGCTTTGAACTTTCAATCCTCCTGCCTCTGCCTCCCGTGTCTCTGAGATTACAGGTGTGCGCCACCACAACCGGCCAGTTATTATATTTCTTAATCACTATTCCAATCATATTATTGCAGTTTCCAGTATCTATGGGGGAAGGTGTTCCTGAGTCAAGTTATAAAGGAGTAACAAAATCCTTTGTAGAGCTGGTTCTGGGAACTCAAAACTAAACACCCAGCTGAAAGACCCATTTGCTTCCTAAGGTGTTTATTCCGTGTGGTTACAGCCTTTAAGCCATTTGATTTATCCTTTTGCAAACCTATGTCAGTGGAGAAAGTGACGTGTTCTGCTTTTCCTATAGAGAAAAAATATTGAAAGTGTATTAATTTTAAATTAAGTCTGATAAAAAATGCTATGAAAAACCAGATTCATAGTTTTGGGGAAAAATTATGAGGAAAGTTTTAATGAGAAAATATTACTTATCCCATTTAGAAATATTTTAGTAAAATGCTTATACTGTGTAATTTATAACACTTCGATAATATTAAAATGTGACGAATGAGGGAAACAGAAATCTATGGGATATTTGGAAGTTTTCAAATTAGATTAAACAAGCAATTAGATTCACTTATAAGGGCATAGTTGTAAGGATAGATAAACTATTTTATTTTGTAGGTCTCACAGTACCATTCAAATTTGATTTTGCCAATTTTACTTTCCAATTAAATTCAGAAAGAGCAAGAATGGTTTGCTGCAATAAAATGTCATTTGCTCTTCATTTCTTTATTTAGTAATGAATTATTAACCATGTACCATTTATGCCATCGTACATTTAAAGAACTGGGTATATAAAAGTTAATAAAACATGGCCCATTCTGACAAGTCTTTAAGAAAAATTCAATTAGTTCCTTTGTTAATAGTATGCTTTCTTTGCTAGAAAATTTGAAGATTTGTGCCTCTGGCCGTTATTTGTGCCAGAGGCAGAATTTCTGGGTCTTCAGATTTCCTTGTAGTGTTTGCAATTGCATTTTGAGGAATGTTGTATGTGTCATTACATAAAGAAAATGTGTAAACAGAGATTCAGTCCAACCTACAGTAGAACCGAATTATTATAATCTAGCAGAACAGCTCATTCCCAAAGTTGGACTATAATATATTGAAAATTATGAACTTCTGTTGTTTCCTTAAGCTAAGATAGAGTGTCATGAACAACTTCAGCTAATTTGTGGAAAAGTCTGACAATATCTATCATTTAAAAGCAGTAGCACTATGTTGGGTTGCCAACTCTTTCTTTTGCTCTGAGTTTTCTGTAGTGAATATTTCTTTTTGTATTCTTCTCTACAATTTAAAGTTTAGCTCCCCCAGCAGCGACAGAAAGTTCAGCACACAAACGTTTTGGATTGTACACCTGGAGTGCTCTTGATGATGCCCGATCCTGAGCTGTCCTAAGATCTCTGCTTGTTGGGTGTAGAAGGGCAAATGGGGTTAAGCAGATGAAAAGAAAAGTTAGCAAAATGAAAGAAAAACTTTTTTTTTATTATCACATTATAGCACTAAGGGGTCAGTTCTATTTATAAAAGAGGATTCGTATTAGCTCACTGAACATTTACAATTCAGATGACAAGAAGACACTTTTAAGAGCTGATTTACTCTTCTCAGGCCAGTGCTCATGCCAAGTGAGCTCAAGTAACTGCACCAGCTGAGCTAGTAAAAGTACTTAATATACTCATCTAAGATCTCCACCAGAGTGGCTTTTTGGCTGCAAAACAGGGCCTGCAGCTGTCAGCTTTCACTACTGCCACCAGTAGATATCACTGTAGTCAGTCAGAATGGCTTTGGAGGATTCCAGACAGAGACACATGCCTCTTCTCCTCCTTGCCTAGGCAGCTGCCCAAAGGTCACTAATCCCCGGCTGGAGGGAGGAAGTTTGGCAGCCTTGCACCCTGTGCACTGGCTGAGCAGCCCTAATCATCTGTCCAAACGTCTTAGGGGGAAGATCAACACAGTGATCTCAACACAGTGAAATGAGCTTCTTTTGAAACTCATATGACCTGTCTTCCTTTATTTAAACAGATTAGCCTTAGTCACAATGGGGACTTTCTTGTGATTTGAAAATGATCAGAAGAAAAATGGGAAAAGGAAAGGAACATGCTAAGTGTTTACACTTTATTTCCCATCGTAAATTTCTTTCTTGAAAGTGTTTTTTTTTTTTTTTTTTTCAATTTTTCCCCCATAATTTTGTATGGGTGCATTTTGAAAGTGTTTTTAAATAATGAAAAAAATTGAAAATAGCCTTATTATAAACATTAGTAATTATATAATTCATGCCTTTGATTTAAAGATTTTAGCACTTAGGCAGCCTATTAACTTTAGACAATTAATTTTAAATATTTCAATATTTTCGTGGCATATTTTAGATTCTGGACTTTCATGAAACGTTTGGTGGTGGCAACAGAAAATAAGTAATTCATGGTAAGAAATACACAAAGCAGGGATATATTTCAGAAAATGATATGAAATTAATGATAAGTGATATGAGACTAATGAAATTGTTAGAGTTACTTTAAGTCAACTCTTGCTTCACTTCTTAGCATGAGATGCTATGCTATTACTGCCAGAAATAATTAATACTAACACAGTTGTTTAGAGAAAAAGTTATTTTCTAAGTTATATTGCTATGCTTATATCATGACGGAAAAGAACACTACATCCCTGATAATTATAAAGCAAGTAAATTATTGCTTCGATTGTGGAAAGAATGATTTTAAGTTTATGACTATATAATATTAAGTATTAATGGTATACTGTTGTGTTAATGGTATATTCTTTTACTTAGATATGTGAAGGTAATAATTTATTCAGAATTTGCACATAATTAATTCTAGCAAAACAATTTTACATTCACTCTCATTTTCTTGGTATTTTACTTGAAAATTGTGTTACTTATTAGCATGCATTAGGTTGTATTTTGCATGACTTCTGCATGTGCAGTTTAGGTTTCCTATGTGACTACCTGAGATTTGAGATTCCTCAAATCTCAGGTAGTCACAAGATGTACACCACCTTTAACATGGTCTTTCTTCACTGAATGAATGCCTGAGCTAAAAGGGAGGAAAGTCTCTTTTTGCATCAGAAAGAAAATCATCTCTCCCCTAATTTGTTTCTCTGGACAGAACTCCAGCTGAAAAAGACAGAGGAATGATTTTCTGGAAATAAAGAAAGGGGAGGAAATATTTTGCTAGTGAAGGACAGAGAGCATCTGCAACTTGCACCATAGTTACAACAAGAAAGGACATTTTCTTGAATCCTCCTGTAAAGAAGTGTTAAATGAGAGCCACTGTATTTTTCTGAAGTATGTGCTGCTGACCCTGGAAACTGGACATGTAGGAGTATCAGTTTTCAGACTGTTGTGGTCTTTGAACAGTTGGAAAATCGGAGAAAAATATTCTCATCGACTTACAACATGTTGTACTTAATTACCTTGATGAAACTGATATAGTTTGAAACCTGTTAGAAAATATGTGTTGTAATTTTGAATGACTGCTATTTACAGGGTAAAAAATGTAAATAACAGTTGATGTGACTTGGTTTCAACTTCAGTAATCTTTACATGAATGTATAAAATATGAACAACAATGGAACCTGTGGAAGAAAATGAGTAGATGCATTGGGAAATAGTTGGAATAAGTGTGGGACTAGTTCATGTCCAACTAAATAAAAATGCTGGACCTTAAGAGGATGAAAAGGTATTGTCCACTCAGCCACTTTTCCCCTTCAGATTAGGGGAAACAAAGATGGGGCTGGTATTTAGGGCCATGACAAATCTGTGCTATTTCCTTTCTATTTTGAGTTTTGCTGTTTGGCACACTGAAATAGAAAATAGATAGCAAAGAAGGAACTTCTCTGTGGAAAAATTGGAAATAAATCCTAGAGCTTTGGAAAAGGCCATGTTACAGGAAAGATTTACATGGAACTCTCTTGCCAATCAAGAGTTCCATGAATGGAATATTTTGAAAAACATAATCTTTCCACGGAAATATATTTCTAGTTAATGCAAAAGGGTTTTAGAAGAACATGAGCTACTGGTAAGTACCATTCTCAAAATATGGTACACAAATTTGTGTTGGACTTTATCTTGAATACCTACACAGACTTCCCATAATATCTTAATTTTTAAGGCAAACATCTCTCTTGCCCAAACATACATTTTAATATTGTGCTAACGTCTGATTGTTTTCGGGAAGATTGTTGTCATCTCACTGCTGATTTATTCATTGAGTAAGGTGTTTGAAGAAGTGCCCAGCAAAACATCATGTGCAATGTGCAAAGAAGCCCTTGACACATGCATTTGTGACTAATGGTGACGGTGATGGCACTTGGTCACCAATTGACTCCATTGTCCCCTTTTCCCTTGGAAAATGCTGTGTATACTAAATCACCAAAAATGTTTTATTCATTATCACAAATGAGATAATATCACATAATTCACAAATGCTAAGGCAGTCTGTTTAGATAGCATAGAATTTAAAGTGTATAAATAAAATTAAGATGAGTATTAATCTCACTAACCAATAAACAGTTTTAAAAGGCACTTGATTAACTCAATGCAATGTAGATATATATTGCTTAATCTATATGGATAAGAAAAATAAATAAAGTGTTCCAGGAAATAGTTCTGTAAATCTTCTGAAAGCACTGAGAATTCATCTTATCATTTTTAATTTTGTTTCAATTTTCTTACAGTTTTTCTAACAAAAGGGAGCTAACAAATTAATTACCTGGTTATTCTTAAAACTTTATCCTATTGTCATTTAAAAATATTTGTTGAGGCTAGGCATGGGGGTGCATGTCTGTATTTCCAGCTGCTTGGGAGGCTGAGACAGGAGAACTGCAAATTCAAAGCCAGCCTCAGCAATTTAATGAGGCCTTGAGCAACTTAGGGAGACCCTGTCTCAGACAAAAAAAAAAAAAAAGGGGGCTGGGATGCGGCTCAGTGCTGTATTTCTGGGTTCAATCTCTGGTGCCAAATATGTGTGTGTGTATGTGTGTGTGTGTGTGTGTGTGTGTGTATTTGTTGAGTAGCTATTAAATGCCAAAATATTTGAATGTGGAGATCACTGGTCCACCCTTGTTTTTCCTGTTGTCTCAAGTTGCATGATTTTTAGTATACCAACTTAGACATCTCCTATCATTTGAACCTGCTATCTTGCCTTATTGTGTCTCCCTTGTATATTCTATGATACAGACACTGGAAAAGAGCTAAAATGCAAATGTCAATTGTAGAAAAGCTCTTCAACAATATTTCACTCAAAATATATTATGCATAATTTGTAAATTATCTTCCCATTTTGGATAAACTCTATCACATCTCTGGTCTGTAAACAGAATACTTGTATTTGATTGCAAATGAAATATACTCATGTGAATCCCCCACACGCACACATACTCACACACATGAATTATGTTTTTGGGTAAGTGTGGTCCTCCCTCTCTTTCTTCCTTACTGTTGGCATAGAATTGAGCAGTATCTGGGCATTGTGGAAACCAACACACAAGGTGAAGCCTGGGAGGGCATTAGGAAGATCACTAGTTCTTTTGTAGGAGGTGACTTGTGACCTAAAGCATCCTTTAATCCTTCCAAGCCTGGGTTTTGCTCTGGATTTTTTCATGCTTGTCTGCTCACATATCAATGAAGGTTGTGTATATGCATAGGTGAAGGTCCCTCTTGTTTTCCACATTTTCTATTGGTACATTAGAGTTGTACATAATGATGGGATTTGTTCTTACATATTCTTATATGTGAGTCCCTCTTAAAATATATTTTTTATTACTCCAAATTTCTGTAATATTGGTACAAAATTCAGTTGGATAGTTTTTGTTCGTTAAGAAGGTGAACTGTCTTTTTAAGGCTGATCACTATGTTTACTATACCCCACTATGAGCATTTAATTTAAACTAATAGTTTAATTTAGAATTAAAACATCATCTTATCATAGGATATAAAATAAGAAGAGAAACTTTTTCAACCCAATTCATACTCTTCACCTGAAGACTTAAAACTTTTAATTTAATCTTGCAGACTAAATTATGGAAATGTTATTTTTATGTTCAATTTCTTTAATCTTATAGTTACTATTTTCAAAGTATTGCTACTGCATTACAGTTTGATCAGGGTAACTATCATTTGTTATATAAATTGAGCTGTTATGATTATCAAGTCCAAACAAAATTTCTTCCATTGAATTAAATATTTTCTCCTATAGTTAGAAATCATAAATTTATAAATATGAGGCCTTACACGTCTTATACATTTTCTAATAACAAAACACTAAATTTAAAAGGCAGCATCATTACAAAACATGTTTATAACCATTTTTTTGTTTGTTTGTTTTTTGTTTTGGTATTGAGTATTAACCTCAGGGATGTTTAACCACTGGGCCAAAACCCAGCCCATTTTTATTTTATTTATTTATTTTTTTTATTTTGATACATGGTCTTGATGAGATGCGTAGGGACTTGCTAAATTGCTGAGGTTGGCCTTGATCTTGAGATCTCTTGCCTTAGCATCTCTAACCACTGGGATTACTGGAGTGTGCCACCATACCTGGCTTATAACAAATTTTTAGTTGAATACATTCAGAGATTTATAAGAAACATGTTCTTCAAGATCATTTTGATAAAATTTTCTAATAATTTTGTTATAATATGAAACGTGAAGTGGTGCATAAAATAAACATAAAAAAATTAGCTTCCATTTCTTAGAATGTGCTTCTGATTTGGATTTTTTTATTAGAGCATGAGGAAGTACAGCAACTCTAACAGACAAGGCTCTTTGAGCACAGTGTTCTCTGCTCTTGCCAAGGCTCTTTGTGATTATGAAGGATGAAGAGCCTGAGCTACTTAAGAAAAGAAGAGCCAGGCCTTGCTTTGTCAGGCTTCTGTGTCCAAAAATCTCCTGGAACTGCAAGGAAGCAGCTGGCTGTTTGTCGCGAGAGGAATACGGAAGTTCCTCAGAGTGGCTGCTTCTGTCCACCTGATTCTTCCCTGTATTCCTCCTGTGAGAAAGGAGTGGTGTTCTTTGGGACCGGATTTCACAGGTTATTGCACTGTAGCTATTATTATAAGAAAAACTGGCACACAATGAAATTTTAAAAAGTGTTTGAGCAAATAGCCATTCATGAACTGAGAAGCATCCAGCCAAAAGAGGTTTAGAGCTGGAAGATGATGAAGTCTTAGAGGGAACTATTTACAGAGTGAACAGGGAGGTAAAACAATGAAATGCTTTGATAAGTTACAGTTACAGAATTACTTTTTTGGTTCACCTTAGTGAATTGTGCAACTAAATGTTAGCTGGCTGTTTTTGATTCGCTTAGATTGTTTTTTTTTTTAATTAACATAAGCATTGACCAGAAACAACAAAAGTTAAGTTTCATTTATATCTGCAGTCTTAAGCAAGGTTGAAGCTATTTTTTTTATGTAAAAGTAATGATTTAATGACAATAAGCAAGACAAAGCAATAGAATTGTGCTTCCTTTGCAGACTGGGGACAATGAAATGCTTAGCTACGATTTCTCCTACAAACATGAAACAAGCTATTTTTAAGAACTGCCTGGTTTGTTATCTCTGGAGTTTTATTTTTCTTGACATGGCACATACTTTGATTCTACAGTCTTTCCATTTGTGTACTAGTACCTAACAGATTAAAACGGAGCTCTTAGCAGGGTTGAATTAACTCCCTAAACAAGATTCATTTGATGGGAGTTTAATGGTTAGGGATTTGGGGATATATTTTTTTAGGGATTTTGGAGTAATTCTTGCATGTGAAAGAGGAGAGCTTTTAGGGGGTAAATTCAGTAGTTGGTACCTTAAAAACTGCTCTGGGTAGTGTCTTGGCCTGCTGTTCCTGTGATCAGTAGCATAAGCTTTACAGAGATCTAGGCTGTCCCTTGCTGACTCTTCAGCTGTGGAATGGGCATTCTGGATGGTTTCATCCACTCTCTGCGTAGTAGTTTTCTGGAGCCTGTCAAGTGCTCACTCATGATCACAGCTCTGGTGACAGTGGTGGTAGCTGGCTAGGCATAACAGACACCTGAATGAACCCAGCCACCTGACTGGTGGCAGGAACTTCTTAGATCCTCTTTCCAGGTGGAGGTGTCTCCTGCAGCTCCCAGGGAAGGACTCGTGAAGAGTTTTAGCTCCCATGAAGCAGTTCTCCATTTTTCTCACAGCAGATGGTCTCTGGATGATTCTTATTGTAGTGAAACGTTCCTGCAGCTCAGAAAACTCTGATTCGACAAATGAAGAACAACGTTATCACAATAAAGACTAACTCACCTGGAGCACTAATTATGTACCAGACTATGATCAAAACACATCTTATATAATTTACTTAATCCCCCCAATAGCTCTACGATATAGGTGCTGCCATTATTTCTATGCTTACATGTAAAGATCTTTCAGCTCCGAGTTAAGCAGTGTGTTAAAGCTGATGAGCTTACATGCCCTGAACCTGAGTAGTTCAACTCTGAAGATCATGTTACTAATAAGAGCTACATAATAAAAAGCAGTTTGGCTTCATAACAAGCAAATGTTTTCAGATATTACTGTTATCTCCATATTCAGGTCAGTAGTGAGTAATACTATTTCTATGTTCAGGTAAATATTTTTATCAAATTCTATAGATGGTGTGTGTGTGTGTGTGTGTGTGTGTGTGTGTGTGTATCTCCAAGATACAGATATCCAGAAGTTCGAGATGCTTGTACAAATCTATACAGCTAGTTGATAATCATTAGAGAGAATGAATCTAGTGTCTGCCTCTTTATCAGGTGCTTTAAAAATAGCAACTTTAATTATTAAATAAGATGAAAACATTTTGTTTTGGAAATTTAGTTACTGTGTAACTGTCTTTTGCAGCATAGGTCTACAACTAGAAACATTTGATACACCTGTGCATCTCAAAAGTCATTTTCCTTTAGTAATTCATGTTTCCTAATGAATACCTAACATGCATAATAAAATAGTATGCATTTAGAGATGGAAGAAGCTAGGTTAAATTTTAACTTTTATTTACTGTGTGTCTGTAGGTAAGTCACTTAGCCATTTGGATGCATGTAGAGTATTGCTACCAGCAATTTCCAGAAGTACTGGGCATGCTGCATTTTATGGCCTTGTGGACTAGGAATTCTTTTGTTGGTGGCACCCGGGGATTCATGTCTGATGCAATAAGCAGAGTTCTCATGATCCAGAATTACAGTAAAGAAAGGAATTCAGGATTTTAAACATCCCTTTACTTATTTCATAATTTTGCTTATGATCTACATAGTAATTATTTTGAAATTTTTTTGTTGAATCATTGTTCATATATATATAATTTAAATGTAGATTAATCACAATGCTATGAATATACTTAACACTGCTGAACTTTACATTCATATAGAGAAGATGGTAAATATGGATATATTGTCACAATGAAAAATAAAAATGACACAAATAAAGTCTATTGCATGCTCTCACACCCTATGCCTCAGATCTTTATAAATGTGTCTTGGTTCTGTTCTTGGAACACTCACATGGATGATGATCATGTATGTGCTCCATAAAATTGGATTTGGTATATAATCATGGATAATATAAATGTAGAAATGAGCAAACAATTCAATTTGCATAGTTATTAAATACTTTGAGATCCTTTATATTAGTTGACAATACCTGCCTCAGAAGAGTTTTCCCTCAATACAGGATGACACAGAATCAGTTGTTATTACTGGGAAAATTTTAAAACAGGTGAGAGTGTGGGAAACAATCAAACGGGGCAAGACAGCGGTCATAGACTTGGGCAAGTCGGAACCTCTAGTCACCCCTCCATGTGCAACTGACACTGACACCCAGGTTGTTTAAGTGCTAGGTCAAAGGAAGTAAAACAAGTCATAAAATCAGCATTTATTTCCTCATAATTAAAAATAACTAAATTATATTGCCTCTGTTTTCTTTCAAAGCAATCATTTTCTAATATGAAATGGAAAATTGTGGACTGGTTTCCATATGAAAACTTTGCCACTTAGTAATACAAGGTAGGTAAGTAAACAACACAAATAATTATACTGTGGAAATTAAAAAATGTTTTGCACATCTATTATGCTATCAAAAATAGTATAAGATATAACTTTCCAAAATGTAACTAAAAATCTTGATGATTCCTATAGTCTTTTTCTTCTAATTAGGAATAGAACACAGATACTTTTGTTCTCTTGGATTTGATATTGGAAATTATATAAAGATACAGAATTAAGAACCATTAGAAAGCATATCAAATGAAACTCTTAAATATTTTGAGCCATATTTAATTTCCTTTTGCATTATAAAATTCAATGGTGGCATTAATGCTATGTCATTTGACATAGCAGAGAAGTATAATTTTTTTTTCAGTAGACTAATTTATTTATATTCAAACTACCACAAAAAAACCCCATTATAATAAAGTTTTAAATTTGAAAATAACTAAGAAAAATGTTCATCAAAATCAGTAAAGAATTATTGAAGTGCATAATATTACAGAGACATTTGATTCTTTGTCACTATAAAAATAATGTGGAGCTCAAACAGTGTCCATTAACTAAATAATACTCAGAGAAAATAAATAAAACACCACATTATGCTTCTGTTGATATTAGTATTATGATCTAATTTTTCAAGATTAGCATTGATATTCTAATGTATTTTTAAAGTTGCATACTTAGTGGAGTTTAGGGAATTCATATTTTCATACATGTTGTTAACTTACATAAAAAATAAACAGAAGCAAGATATAATTTTTATGTTTAAAAAGCAATTTTAGGTATCCGAACCTGTCTTAATGACAGCAATAGACAACCTTTACCATCATTCTGAAATCATGATTCTATTCATGTATCAGTTAATACAGTCATAAAACCTTGACCTGGGTTAATCAAAATGTGCCAGAGTGACATAAAATTCAAAACAATAATAAGGGTATATTTAACTTGTTCCTTTCAATAAAACCTCCATGTAACAGGCAATGAATTAGGAAAAAAGTAAGCAAATTACTAAAATTAGAATTTTTTTTGTGAATAGATCTATTCACAACATATATATTCTAGAATCTTGGGTTCAGTTGTATTGCACTGTCTTTAATATATAATAAACAGATAAAGAGAAGGCAGGTGAAATTCCACTAAGAAAAGAAAGTGCCTATTAAATTTCTATGGTGAATAAGATTTTAGGGAGTCATGGAAGATGAACAACTATATTGGAATTGGGAGGGGAGTGTCCTAAAGAGGTACCAGATGATCAAAACTTAATTACAGTAAGGAAGATAATCATTCCATGAAAATATATAGAAGAAGATGATCTCTTGCAGATGAAGATAAGTGGCATGACCATTTTGACAATATTAATCATGTCTACCCAAGAATATGGGAGGCCTTTCCATCTGTTAAAGTCTTCAATTTCTTTCTTCAGTGTTCTATGGTTTTCCCTGATGGACTTTCACATTCTTGTTGAGAGTTATTCTGAAGTTTTTTTTTTTTTTATTAAGGTTATTGAGAATGGAATAGTTTTCCTGATTTCTTTCTCAGCAGAATCACTATGGGTGAATACGAAAGCTATTGACTTATGAATATTGATCTTGTATTCTGTTATGTTTCCAAGTTTGTTTATCAGCTCTAGAATTCTTCTAGGGGGGATTTTGGGATTTTCTACATGTAGAATCATGTCAGCAGCAAATGGAGTTAATTTACTTCTTTTCCAAACAGGCTTATGCTGATTTAATACAATCCCCATCAAAATACTAATGACTTTCTCTACAGAACTAGAAAAAGCAGTCCTAGAATTCATTTGAAAGAATAAAAGGCCAAAATAGCCAAAGCAATCCTGAAGAAGAGTGATGCTGGAAGCATCACAATACTGGAACTCAAATTATACTACAGAGCTATTGTAGGAAAAACAGCATGGTATTGACATGAAAACAGGAAAGACCAATGGAATACAATAGAAGACATAGAGACAAACCTACATATGTATAGCTGTCTGACGCTTGTCAAAGTTGCCAAACACAATATGTTGGAGGAAAGAGCCTTTTTCACAAATGGTGCAGGAAAGACTGGATATTCATATGCAGAAGAGTTAAACTGGATCCCCATTTTTAACCATGCACAAAAGTCAAATCAAAGTGGATCAAAGAGCTAGGAATTAGACCAGAAACTTGCAAGTGATGAAAGTAAGCATAGGGTCAGCACTCCATCTTGTTGGTGTGGGTACTTATAAAGACCCCTAAAGCTCAAGAGCAAATAAATGCAATGGCTTCAAGTCAAAAATCTTCTGCAGAGCAAAGGAAATAAGAGCATAAAGGAGGGTCTAGAATGGGAGAAATTTTTCCAGTTACTTTTCTAACTGAATATTAATATCCAGAATATTAAAAGAACTCAAAAGCTTTACTCCAATATAAATAACCCAATAAAAAAATGAGCGAAAAACCTAAATAGACATTTCTCAAAAGAGGAAATACAAATGGTCAACAAATCCATGCAAAAATGGTGAACTTTGCTACCCATCAGTGAAATGCAAATCAAAAGTGCATTGAGATTCCATCTCCTTCCAGTAAGAATGGCAATCATCAAGAGTAAAAATAACAATAAGTGCTGGCTAGGATGTGGGGGACAATGTGTACTCATATGTATTCGGTGGGTCTGTAAATTAGAACAACCACTTTGGAAAATAATATGTAGATTTCTTAAAAGACTAGGAATGGAACCACCATATGACCCAGCTATTTCATTTCTTAATGTTTACCCCCAAGAACTAAAATCAGCATATTATAGTAATACAGGCACACCAATGTTTATAGAAGCTCAGTTCACAACAGCCTAGTTATAGAATCAGTCCAGATGCCCTTGAAGAGCTGAGTGAATAAAGAAAATGTGGAGCTGGTGCTGTGGCGCACACTTCTAAACCCAGAGGCTTGGGAGGCTGAGACAGGAGGACAGAGAGTTCAAAGTCAGCCTCAGCCAAAGTGAGGCACTAAGGAACTCAGTGAAACCTTTTCTCTAAATAAAATACAAAATAATGCTGGGGATGTGGCTTAGTGAATCCACTGAATGCCTCTCAGTCCCCCCCAAAAAATGTGGTATATATATCCACAGTGAGATTTTACTCAGCTATAAAGAAGAATGAAATTATGGCTTTTGCTGGATAAAACTGGAGAACCTCAGGTAAAGTAAAATAAGCCTGACTCACAAAGGCAAGGGTTTTTTTTTTTTGTCTTATGCAGAAGATAGAGCAAAATAAGGGGGAAAGGAGCAGGAATACCATGAAAATAGAAGAGATCAATGCGGTAGAGGAAGGGGATAGACAGGGAGGGAGTAGGAACTAGAAAAATGATCTTTGGAATGAAATTGACCCAATTATGTAGTGTGCATTTGTGAATATACCAGAGATTTCTCCTTTATGTATATCTGTAGAGCACCTTTTTACTAAATAATAAAGAAATGGAAGACCAATAGAGGGAGGGGAACAGAGACAGGATGGGGGGAAAGGAAAGAGGAAGTACTGGGGACTGAAATAAAGCAAATTATATTCCATGCCTATATGATTATGTCAAACTGAACCCCACTATTTTTATAACTAATGCACTAAAAGTGTTAAAAAGAAGAAAATAAGTATAAATGCCAAGGAACCAAAACAAGTTAAATTTCTTGAGGAAACAGGAAGACCTGGGGGAGAATACCCACTGACCACCCCAGAGAAGGGATAGGTCATCTTGTGACCTTGACAAATTATGACCAGCAGCTGAGCTTTGGTTTTAACTTACCTGTACAATGGAGACCACAATCTGTTTTAACTGCCTTGGGGTTTTGAACTGGCAATGTTTCTGAAAGCATGCTGGAAACTGTAAAGCTCTATATAAACATAACTTTTTGTTTTAAAGTTGTGTTTTTATGTGGCGCAATTCAACATTCTGAACTCTAGTACCTGGCAGACATTGCCTGATATAGAGAGGGTCATATGGTGAAATGGGAAATGGGGCTTACATTCCATCCTATGCATTCTGTGGGACACATTCAGATCACAGCATAGCCCTCTCTACTTCTTCTTCCTGAATCTCAGTTTACTTACAGATAATAAGGAGCGATAACACCTAGTACATTGATTTGTGGTAAAAATTAGATGAGACACTATATATAAGTACTTAGCAGTAGGCTTAGGATACATCAATTACCAACTAATCAGTAGTTTTAATAACTGTAATTGCCCATTAATGGTGGTTATGATACTGACATATTGTACTAAAATATATTATTTAATCTCATATAAATTCATATGTAGAGTTTTTAATCACTGATGGAGAACATATAATTATACTATAAAGCAATCAGAGATAACAAATAGCAAATGCACCCACTATATTTGGAAGTCAGTAATTTAATTAAATAATGAAAGTTTGGAACAGTAGGGCCACTGAGCTGATAAACACATTCACGTTTTTAAGAATGTTATGTTTTGATTAACTAAAATAATTAAATACACACATCATTGCCTTTTAATTAAAAAGGATAATCATGTTAGTTCATAGGACTCTTGAATCATAACAAACATGATAGTTTTATTTGTCCAGTAATATTGCCTGAAATAAAATATTTTAACAGAAGCATAGTTTGTATGTCAGTAATATTACAAAAACAGAATTATATAATTTGATGAATGTGCATTTAGTACATTAAGGTTTATGGATAAAATGGTGAAAAAATACCTACTGACATTACTTTCTAACTTGTATTTATATATATATATATATATATATATATTTTTTTTTTTTTTTTGTATTTATATTTTTGATGTGTTGTAGTAAGTAAGGTGAAGGAAGGGTGTCCAGATGTCTGAGGCATGAGGCTAATGAGTAAAGGCATTTTGAATAAGGGGAAGGTAAGGTAAGTCTTTCTGGTCTAGGATCCAGTCAGTCAAAGATCAGAGAATTTGAACTTTCTAGGCTGAGAGGAGAGTGTGGGAAACACATGAGAGGAGGTACTGAAAGAACTTAGAGTCCATTGATAAATAAGTGAGACACAGGCTCTGAACATATCATTAAAAATAGAGGTAGAAATGATATTTTGAGGGTTCTTTACCCCATATGGTAACTCAGAGGCTTAAAACAAGCAAGTTTATCTCTATTGTTGCCTCAATTTACTTCCTGCAGAGAGATGCTAAGCTGTCCCACAGAAAAGGGAAGCTGGGTGCACCAGGGAGATTCCCATGACAAATGGGTGGAAGTCAGAGACACCAGGTCTGCTCTAGCTCATGGGATAGGATTCCCAAGGAAAGGCACTGTATGCAGAAATTATTCTGGAGCTATGCAGAGGGGTATTTTGAAGCCTTCAGAAGAATACTCTTCCAAGCATGCCAGTGAGGGAACTTGCTGAGGCAAGGAAAGAACCATCAAGAGTGGTTCTTTAGTGTGAGTGGCCAATAGTGTCAGATGCTCACAGAGGTGCAGAAACAACACCTGTTCCCTCCAGAAGGAATGGAAATCCTGCACTTCCATGGACTTCAGGGAGAAAACTCAGAATATCCTGGCACAGAAGTGAGGACTCATTATTTACAGATGTAAACCTCAAAAGATTCAGCTACTTTCAAGTGATTCCACTGTGTTCTAGAGCAAAGCCCATAAATATTCATAAGAATGCAAACATAGGTAGTATCCAACAAGGTAAAGTTCAGAATCCCTGGCATCCAGAGATAGGGAGAGAGAATAACCAACACGTAAAGAAGCAGGAAATATGACAGATAACAATAATTTATTAGTATAAGGATAGCAGTCTAGAACAGACACTGATGTTAACAATAGCCAACATGTGAGCTAAAATGTTATTATAATTTATTAATTTTGTTTTAAAACCTAATTAATAATATGAGGATAGGGGAAAAAAGCAATTAAAGTCTAGAGATGGAAACTACAATGTATGAAGTGAAAATGCAGTAACTCAAATTAAACATTGCAGAAAAATAGTGAAATTGAACACATATCAATAGAAACTATGCAAAATAAATCATATACAGGAAAATAATTTAAAAATTAAATGAAAAGGATATCAGTAAGCTTTGGGACAATTTCAAGAGTTTTAATATAATCGAAATTATATGAAATAAGAAAGTGGGGAACTGAAGAAGTGTTCCTGATTTTAAAAAAAAAAATGATGAAAACTATGATTACACATTAAAATTGCTCATTGAATTCAAGCACCAGAAAATACAGAAAATACTATACCAGGGTACATCATATGCAAATTTTTAACAAAATTTATGAATAGAAAATCTTAATGGGCATCTGAAAACAAAAGACACACTTACAGAAAAAAAAACATGTTGAATTAGAAACAATACAAGAATACAAAAGAGAAAGATCTTCAAATTAATATAAGATAAAGAGAACTGACAACCTATAATTCTATTTTCAGTGAAAATACCTTTCAAAAGTGAAAGTAAAATGAAGACTTTTCAGATCTCCAAAGGCCAAAATAATTTTTTATCAGCAGAATTGTATCACAATAAATGTTAAAGGAAATTCTTTCCATAAAACAAAATAAAAATGACATCAGATAGAAATATGGATCTACTGTGTGCAAAGAAATGAAGAGAAATTGAAATGTTAACTCTAGTTTACATATAGAAGATTTTTAAATTTAAACAATTTAAAATGCAATTGCTTAAATGTGTGTGCTATGTAATATAATATGTATGCTTATGTGTTCATATATGGAGATGCATCGATAAAAAGTATGTGATAAGAGTAGCATAAAGGCTGGGAGGGAAGAAATGGCATCTTCTACGATAAGATTGTGGTATGGTGCATGGAATGGTATATTAGTTGGGATTGTAATGCAATAGGTTAATGATGAATATCACAAACACAAAAGAAATAGAGTAACAAAATAAATAACACTAAAACCAACAAAGAAAATAAATGCATAAAAGTTATCAATCAAAAAAGGCAGAATAAAAGGGAAACAATACAGTTATAACAATACAGTTATAGCAAATTAATACAAAAGCAGGGTCATAATTTTAATACTAAAGATATCAACTAATACATTAAATGTAAGAGTTTTAAATAGCATGATTAAGTGACAAGGATTGTATGATTATACAAATGGTGTGACTCTACTTTGTGTACAACCCGAGAAACAAGAGCTGTACTCCATTTGTGTACAATGAATCAAAATAAATTTAAAAAAATGAAAATAAATAAAAACAAGAAAGACAACTATACTTCTTATATAATAAACTTCAAAGAATGAATTACAGAGATAAAAAGGAAATAAGGGAATATATATGTATAAATGTATACACACATATAGCATGCTAACATTAGTAGAAGGCTATTAGAAAAATAAAAATTCATGTCACAGAATGAAGCAAAAAAGATTCAATTAAAATATAAGAAAAGGACTTGTATTCAAAAAACAGTTATGATTTTCAAAACTTTTTCACTAAACAAAGTTAAAAGAGTAAACAATTTCAAAAACACTTCATTAAACACACTTCATTACAAGGATAGGTAAAGATTCTTAATATCATTCAGAAGGAACAAATAAAACCACATGTGCACCACTGAGTTCCATTGGGATGGCTACAAAGACGGTCCCTAGCACATGATAGTAAGGATATGTAGAAACTAGAAATGTTATGCACTACTGGTGGGAATCTAAAATATTTAATATTTTTAAAAACCACTTGACTGATTCTTAAAATGTTACACCTGCATCTGCCATACAATTGTCTTTTCAAATGTTGGTATTTACCCAAGAATGATAGCATGCATTTGTATAACACTTGTAAAAGCCCAAGTACCTGTAGGCTTTATATCTGCAATGACTGATACCGCTGTCAACCAACTCATAAAAAATAAATCTATGTAATGAAAGAGTAGTCAGCAAAAAGAAATTCCCTACAACATGCATGAATCTCAAAATAATTATATTGAGTGCAAGCAGCTAGAAAAAAAAAGAATACATAATAGAGGATGCCATTTGCCCAAAAGTTTAGAAGGTGAAGACTCAAAGATAGGGACAGGTGAATAGTATTTGTCTGGACAGGTGGAAGGATTGGGGGCGCTGAGGAATGAGATTGCCAAGAGACATAGGGCAATATTTGGGGATAATGAATGTTCACTTTCTTGATTATGGTGCCTGCTAAATTGTGTATAATTTATCACATATGGATTATCCCTAATAAAGTTGTGATTTTAAAAAATAGGGTGTAACAATGGTTGGGAAGTAAGAATGTTGGTAGTTAGTGGTATGGAATCTATAAACATCTATTTTTATATTATATTATACTATAATATAATTTATATTAAAAATATAATATGATCTATATTTATATTATATTATATTATAATCTACAAATATATATTTTTATATAATAGAACATCGAGTTTTTAATTAAAATGTCAGCTTTATGATCTGTACCTGAATGAGCTCACTTGACAATAGAACTCACTGCAACTTTGAAGATATAATCTGCATAGACTTTAACATGTTTGAAACTTACACAAAGACCTACATATTTTGTTAATTTTTGCACTTTGATTTCAAAGTAATTCTAATTTAGAGATAATTTGCAAAAGGAAGTACCTAAAAGTCCTGTATACTTTTTATTCAAATTCCTAGAATGTTAACATTTTATGTAACCATGCCACATTTGTTAAAACCATGGAACTGCTAATTCATACAACATTGTAAACAAAACTAAACATTTTATTTGGATTTAACCAGTTTTCTCAAAAATAGCATTATTTTTTTCTATACTGAGTTTCAGTCCAGGTCCTGAGATTATTCTCAGCTTTCATGATTCCTTAGACATCTTCAGTCTGTGATGGTTTTTCAGTTTTTCCTTTTCTTTTTTTTTTTTTTTTTTTATAAACGTGAAAGTGAAGAGTCTCACTTGGCAATGGTGTTGCAAGTCCCCCAGTTTTGGGTGTTTAGATGTCTTCTCATTGTTCACCTGGGATTATGAACTGTGGAAGAAGAGCAGAGAGAAGAGATCTCTGTTTCAGCCTATCATCTTGAGGGACCATGGCCTTCTGCTGGGGATGTGAACCTTCATCACTTGGATAAGTCGCTGTTACCCAGGATTACACGCTGACTCTCTCTACATTTGTAAGTAAGAAGTATTATGAGGAGCTGCATGGAAAGTATACAAATATTCTGTTTTGCCTAAAATTTTACCCCCTAATATTAACAGTCACTAGTGGGCTGTGCAGTTATGTCTGTGGTATTACATGTCGTTTCTCTTTTCCTCATTCACTTCCCATTTTTCAAATGAATTTATTCTGTAGGAGCAGTCCCCACCCATCAATGATTTATTCAATCATTTATTTATATCAGTAAGGGCTTATGGTAATAATTTTATACTTTAGTCTAAAGATAACACTATTATTTATTTAGACTCATCTTCAGATTTTTTGATTTTGGCCAGAAGTGATTGTTCATCCCTGTAATCCCAGTGACTTTGGAGGCTGAGGCAAGAGGATTGCAAGTTTAAGGTCAGCCTCAGCCACTCAGTGAGACCCTTAGCAACTTAATGAGACCCTGCCTCAAAATATCAATCAATCAATCAATCAATCAATCAATCAGGCTAGGGATGTGGCTCACTGATAAAGTGCCCCTGGTTCAACCTCTCGTGTGTGCGTGTGTGCGTGCGTGTGTGTGTGTGTGTGTATTCATTTGAACCACTTGAAGTTCTTTCAGATTTTGTCTCCCATGATATACTCCCATATTTATGTTGCTATCCCATTCTCTGCTATGATAAGTTGTTTTAGCTCATCTTGTATTCTGTCTTCCATTGCCTTGGGCCCACCTACCAACTGCACCTCCAAGGAACCCCCACCTTCAGAGATGGGTAATTAGAAAATATCAATCTTTGTGCCAGAACCACTCATTATTACTGGGTGTCATGGCTTCTAAGCCCACCAAAGCAGTGTGTGGAAATACGTGTTTGTATACTAACCCATGTGTACATATGTATCTGTTATTTTCTAGCAATGCTGCATGTACTATTAACAAATATTGATCATAGTAACTATTATATAGGTACATAATTTATATGAATCTCTCACATGCACCCCAAAGTACAACAAAACAAAGAAAAACAAAACAAGGTAAAAAAAAAGATCAGTGCAACCTGACACGTTGGAGCAGTCCGTGGGGTTCAGTACCTCAGGGTTCATTCTCTCATTCTCCTTTTGCTTTTCTGTGAATTCTTTCTCCTCTTTAAGAAAATTTGTTCTTATTATCCACAGCATATTCACTTACTTGTTCAACTCTAATAACATGTAGTTTCACAATTGCTAACCCATATTTCTGTGTTAAAGAAATTTGTTGGCCTGGCAATGTGGCACATGCCTATAATCCCAGCAGTTTGGGAGGCTGAGGCAGGAGCATTCCAAGTTCAAAGCCAGCCTCAGCCAAAGCAAGGAGCTAAGCAACTCAGTTAGACCCTGTCTCTAAATAAAATGCAAAATTCAGCTGTGGATGTGACTCAGTGGTCGAGTGCCCCTGAGTTCAATCCCTGGTACCAAAAAAAAAAAAACCCAGAAAAAGAAGACATTTGTTAATTATAGCATAGTGGTTCTTGTACATTTGTCTTTATTTTGTAAATTTCAATCAAAACAGTTCCAAAGTATGTAAGTCAAAGTATTTAGGACAGCTCTTTTACTTAGTTCCTTCAGTGTAGTTTTATAATTTATTTGTAGTGTAATTTGATTCATTTTTATATGTTCTGCATTTCATTCTGGGATTCCCCCAACTTCAAGTTATATTTTGCTTTTCTTTGCTTTTCTCTTTGCTTTTCGCTTTTCTTTTCTTTACTCTGTGGACACAATTCTATGGGTGTGACAAAAGCATGGTCAGTGTATCAACCACACAGCACTACCTGGGACAGTTCTATCACCCCAAAATATTTTCCCCTGCTATCCTTTTGTAGCCGGCCTCTCTCTGCAGCCCCACCATTTAACAACCACTGATCTATTGTCTATCACTACAGTTTGGCTTATTCCAGAATGTCATATAAACGAAATCATACCATATGCAGGCTTTGGGAGCTGGCTTCTTTCACTTAACCAAATGCATTTAAGATTTATCTACATTGCAGTACGAATCAATAGCTTGTTCTTTTTTATTGCAGAGTAGCATTCAATTATATGGATGTTATCCAATTTGTTCATTCATCTGTTGAAGGATATTTGGGTGGTCTCCAGGTTTTAGTGACTATAAATAAAACTAGTATGAGCTACTGTGTATAGTCTTGTGTCAACTTAAGTTTCTAATTCACTTGGGAAACTTCCTAAGGAATGAAATTGCTGAATTCTATTCGAAGTAATCCACTCCATTCAGTTTTTCTCCTCTTCCAATGTCTTTGTAATCAAAATAAAATTTACATAAATAGTATGTATTGCACAGAGCTCAATATGTTTAGGAATTCCATTATTTTATATAACAAATACCAAAATCAAGATGTGCATCATTTCAATTGTCTTAGCGTCTTCATTTTTCTCTCCAGCCACACACCCTCTGCAACAAGGACTCAGAGACAACTACTGTTCTTATTCTTATGTCCATTGGTTAGGCTTACTGGATCTAGAATTTCATCAAAGTTTTGAAAAGATGCAACAGTGTGTAATATTTCATATTCAGTTCCTTTTTATTTGATATCATGATTTTAATGCTGATGTATTTGCTTTGCTAATTAATAAATCATGAATTTATTGCAATATTTCTATCACTCACATTTTGTGGTTTTTTCTCACATTTCTCATTTTTGATAACATTAATAAAGATAGACTCAACAGTAATTTTATGCCTATGCTTATAGATAACCATTTTAATTTCTTTCTGTTACATTTGTAAAGGTGTGACTGAGGCACAGGGAGATGTGTTTTTAACTTTGTGACTGACTTTTAGTGTTTTAAAGTGCTTGCAAGATTTGAAACAGTCACTAGTGGTGCATTTGAGTTCCAGTTGCCACAGGTCCTAACTGATATTAGCATTGACTTTTTATTTTAACTATCCAAGTGAGTGTAACACAGTGTCTCATTGTGATTCAGTTGGCATTTTCCTAATGAACAATTTGAACAACATTTCTTTTTGAAATATACACATATTTTTTAAGTATTTGCTCAACTTTGGGCTCCATTTTAAATTGCAATGTTTCTTTTTAGTCTTTCTTATTAATAATTACTTACATGTTTTGTATATGATTTCTTTGTTAGATATGTGTAATGGGGATTTTTTCCTCAGTTATTGGCTTTCCCTTTCATTTTCATAATGGATCACCATGATATTTTAATGTTGATAGAATACAATTCTTAACTCAATTTTTAACACTTTCTGTCCTAAGAAGGTTTTGGTGACTTGCTGGTGAACATATTTTTCCAGCTCTTCTTCAAGTGATATTTAGTTTCAGCTTGGACATTCAAAATCGATTACATTCACCTTGCAACTTGTCAACTAGACCTTCACTCACACCCTACAAGTTGTGTTCTTATTCATTCCTCATTATGAGAACCCTTTTATGCTATTATCAAATAAGCAGAGTTGCACTTGTTCCTTTTCAATCTTTCAGATTTTCTTTCTTTTATTGCAGTCATGCCCAGGCAACGTCCTCAAGGAACAGCCTGAAATGAAAATGTTCTTAGAGGAAGATCACTCACTATTTCACCATGAATGATGAGAAATACAGCCCCCAACTCATGATTTACTCAAAGTTTTACCCAGAATACTTCTTTCATTTTGCCCACGGCAAATTCTTTTCCTCCATTAATGAAGATGGTGCATAGTTTTTTAATACACCCATTTGCAGAGATGGCTTTTCAGTGTTCAGCCATATTTTCACTGATAATGACCCCTATCTCACTTCTGGAACTAGTAATTTCTGCTCTCCCATTTTCCATGATTATTACAGTTAATTTCTTTTTCGTTTTTATTGATGTTTTTTCAACGAAGCAGCTTTTGATTTTGTGGATTTTTTTCTATTGTTTTATTGTTTACAATGTCATTGCTTCTTTAATTTTTACTTCCTTTTTTTCCCTGATTGCTTAAAACTTAATTTATCTTCTTTTTTCATGTTCCTTAAATGGAAATAATGATTTTAGAATTTTCTTCTTTAATATGTATTCACTGCTATATCCTTTCCTATTGGCATTTTTTAATCTGCATACCAAAATTTTTGATGTTATGTTTTTATTTTTATTTAGTTCTAAATACTTAAAATTTCTCTTCATTCTTCTTCTTTGGGCACATTAAAATATACATATATTTCCTACATGCATGGCAGGAACTTTTGAAGGAAAGTTAGACGTATATCATATTTCCAATTTAGAAAGTGTTAATCCTGAAAAGAACTGTTTAGTCTCAATTTCTTAGTTGCTCAGTAGTGCTAGGATCTGGCTGGCTTTACCACAGTGAGCATCCTCATCTTCATGATTTTGGGTTTTCTGTGAATGGCTCTCCCTAGAGTACACTGCTCACACAAAGATCTAAGCCATAATCTTTCCTTACGATTAAATCTTGAAATTACTTTGAGAATGGAAGCCAATATTCAAAAAGCTGATATTCCAAGAGACTGTCCTGGGAAGCTACGCACAGCATTTCATGAAGAACTTTTTGTGAGTGTGGATAGAATAGCATGAAGTAATTATCCATCTGACAGTTTAGGAAGAGATTTTTTTCTACAAATGGAAAATAATATTAAAAACATGTACTTATAAATTAATTTATTCTGTATGTTGCTTGACAGTCCTACATTAAATCTCATCATGATTATTTGTAGTAAATTCCCACGCAAAAATGAGAATTGCATTATTTTTTGGTTTTGATAAAAATATATTGTAAGTTATACTCATGTTTTGTTGATTTATTTATCTAATGTGCACAGAAAATTTTAAACATTTCTTTCCGTTTCTATTCCAGTTTAGACCAGTTGCTTTTTCTATTTCCTAGGATGATTATTTAAAGAGCCCTGGAATAGTGTTTTATTTATTGATGGTACTTGTAGCTTTATATGGCCCCTCTAAAACTTGCTTGCTTGGCATAGGAAAACCGGAGTTGACATGAGATCATCTTTCTCCTGCAACGTGATTTTTATTCTCTACTGCATATATTTCACCTTATGAGTAGAAGAAAATTTGGCCTAAACCACATGCAATAATAAACCTTCTTCCTCAAGAGAATTCATTTTTCACAAAATCGCTGGGTTGTCCACTGCCTACGGAGTGATATTCTGGGAATCCTTTATTTTCTCTTTTCCTCTTAAACATTCTATTACAAACGTTGCTACATTGCACAGCTGATTTTCCCTCACCCACTCACCCACGCATCCACCAACATTAGTTCTCTGAAGTGTGAAACAGGACTTCCTGGTGGCAATCTTCACATTTGACGTAACTGTTGAAGAAATCTGTGCTGACACAGGGAATGTCAGTGCAAGATCCTGAGACTTTTTGGAAGAAAGAAAAGTGTTATCCAATTATTTGCTCAAAATATAGCACTGGCAAGTAACTGAGAAGGCAGAATCCACATAACTGTCAGCTCTTCAAACTCCACAGCCTTCCAGGTTGAAGGAACTTATTGTTAAATGCTTTTATTAAACAACCTAAAAACTATACATTTTAGAGTCTTGCTCATATAGGAGACAAGAAGGAAATAACTACTCAGCAAAAAAAGAAATGAGGAGGTGTGATTTAAATTGGTTGACTTCAGAGTCTGAATTCAGGAGGCATTTGCAGGGCTCAGTTTGTGTTGGGGGTTCTCAAATGATGTGCTCTTAAGGAATTATTTTGCAAGCATCTCTGTATGAGCTGTGAGTGCTAGTTTTTTGAACAGTTTAAGATAAAAAATTTCTTTCAGTTGAATTTCTCTGATCATTGAGGGAGCTGATGTTTCCTTGGCCTGTTGTATCCATTTATATCCATATAGTTAATAGCAAGTCCTCTATGTCCATTTAGAGTTCTATACAGTTAATTTTAAATCTATTTTACCTTGTAAAATGGCTTTCTGTCAGATCTTGATTGTAAAATAATAATCTTCCTCTATATCAGCCAAAGAGAAAGGGAGAATAAACACTTGATATTGTAATTCTGAACAGAACAAAATTGAAACCATTATTTCAATTTGCAAAAAATTAATTGATTGTGATAAAATGTAGATTACTCATGGGTTATTGTTATAATTCTTTTGCCTGTCAATGTAGAGAAATATTGGCTGGATAAATGATGTGGAATTAGAGCAATGATCATTAACTGTGTATAGCTATATTTTTCTGGAATTCTTTAATCTTTTTAGTTTTTGGAATTTATGACATTGCTTCTTAATCATATCTTCTCTTAAATCCTGGTTCAAATACTAAATGTATTGGGTTCACCTATGAGTAATTTTACCATTCAGCAATCGATACGAATTCCTGTGTGTTTTTACCACAATGACTTTTAGAATTCACAATATCATTTCATGAATATTGGGCTTGTAGACTGATGCTAATGATATTGTCATACCTGGTGATAAAAAAGGACAAATAGGCTGAGTGCAGTGGTGCACATCTGTAATTCCAGCTGCTCAGGAGGCTGAGGCAGGAGGATAGCAAGTTCAAAGCCAGCCTCAACCAAAGTGAGGCTAAATGAGACCCTGTGTCTAAATAAAATACAAAATAGGGCTGGGAATGTATCTCAGTGTTTGTGTATCCCTGAGTTCAATCGCCTGCAAAAAGACAGATAACCATGTGTTCTGTTAGCTGGGCAAATTTCTGCCTTACATATCTATGATATAAGACTATAGCACCTTCCATCTTGGCCATCTTAGATATGAATTTCTTTTTTATTTCCTATGTCCTCTGTGCTTCAGAATAAGTTACACACACACACACACACACACACACATACACACACAGTTTGGTTAATTTTTATTATATTAATTTTTATTTGGTTAATGATTATTCTAAGCATTTTCAGATCTTAACATACATTGTCATTTCATCCTAACAACTTCATGAGATAAGAAATATATTATTATTACTTTTTTTTATATATGTAAACAATAGGACACAGAAGAGTTAAGTAAGATTCCCAAAGATACACAGCTAGTGAGCATTAGAGCCAGAATTTAAAAAATATATCATATAAATTATTGTTACTCTAGTCTTTGCTCTACCTGCATATGATAGTAGTGTATATGTTGTCTCAAAATTCACTTCCCTGGTTAATGATTGCCATCACAATACTTTCTTTTCATTGAACGCTCTGACGATATGGTTTATAATATCTAAATTGGTCTATGCATTGCCAGTGCATTGGCACATTGTGCACATACAGCTGCCCTCTGCTTGGATTTTGTGCCGCCATTCTGACCTGGTAAAGGATGAATGAATGGATATGTGGCTACCCTGGAAACAGTTTTCCTCTGTAGATGTGCACATGGAATGCATGGTTAGGAAAGGTCCTATGTTTGCCATGAACTTCCTTGAACGTTGAAAGACTCCTGTCTGCTGTTACTTTTGTTCTTACTTCCTTCAGTCTACAATGCAGAGATGGCTGGAGTTGGATCCACCCCCCTTGTGAAGTTACCCTCCGAATGGAGTTACCACAGGTCTAAGCAACACCAGAGAAGCAGGCTTCTCTGTGACACTTTCACAGAGCAGAGCCTCTATTATAGACTTTTTTTTTTCTCTTTAAAATGCTTATGTGAGAAAGCAATAAACTTCAATCTTGGCTAATGCACTATTATTTTGAGTTATCTGTTACTAACAGCCAAACTGGGCTGAAAAGTCACCAAATATTTATGCCAAGAATTTACACAAATAGAGATTGCTCCTCTACTAAATCAAAATTGAATAATATAGGCCATATTTTTTCTTTTAGCAGAAAAAATATTTCTGCTAATTCTCCTTGAAAGGACAGATATCTTTCTCCATGACACAAATATTCTCTGTCTAAGCTAATGCACTCAATATTCAGGGTAGTGATTTTGGAGATCAACTAAAAAGATACAATTGCTTATCAGTTTAGAACTACTGTCAAAACCAGGCCCCGCACCTCACCTCTCACACTCCTTGATTTTAGATCTTAGTCATTACAAGGAAACCTTGCTTTTACAGGTACCTTTTTCTCCTGAACATGTTGGAAGCACATGTACTATTTATGCATCACTGCTATTTTATCAACTAATTAATATCATTTTGTGTTTGACTAATGGTAGATATAGAAACGGTCCACTTGTAAATTCATGGTAATCAGTATTTGATCTGATGTAACATTCAAATTCAAAATTAGGTTGCAATTACTTTTCTCATTACAAGAAAAGAAAACCAGGATTAGCAACATAGATGCCTAGATGATTAGATAATGGATTACATAACTTAAATAACATACATTGTATTTTTTTCTATTTCATTGTCCCTTTTATAACACACACATTTTATGTGGAAAGAAGACCATGTAATATACATACACATGACCTATGTAATGAGTTACAGAGCATGGCTTACAATTTATTAATCAATACCTAATTTATCATAATGATACATTTTAGGAACTTTTTCTTATAGAAAATGTACATCTTTGAGTTGCCTTAGCTTGGATTTCCACATGCAGAGAAGTGAAATATTTTGATACATTTTTTAGATATGTTGTGACACAAATAAAATGATCTTAATCTAGCCTTGATGATGTCATTTATGTTTTATGTGTTGGTACATATTAAGTGACATTTTAAGGCAGTTGAAGCCATATATATTTATGAAACTAAATAAACAGAGCCTGCATGATCAGGTAAGACATTCACTAGGTTTATATTAAATCAATGTCTTACGATTTTAAATAATTGAAAATCATGGAAGGATGGAGGTGTATCCCAGACGCACAGTGAGTATGTGTGAGGCCCAGGTTCAATCCCTAGCATGCATAAATAAAATAAAAAGCAAAATTAAATAATTGAAAATTATGCTGTTGATGAAAAGAACTGATCTTAAATGTAGCATCAAGTTGAATAAGCAGAATGACAATTGAGATGGCATTTTCATGCCAACATAAATGTTTTATATAAAGTAAATGCATAGTAGTTTAAAATATGCATTAAAGTTATTTTAATATCACAAAGTATTCATTTTATATGACATTTAGGAACTACAACCTAAATGTTTTGAATTATCTCTTGATGTCGCTTTAATAAGTTTATGCTATGCTAAGTATTGATTAATTTAAAATTGCTTTAGATATCCTATGTATTTTTCTTGATATGAGACATATATCTACACAAAGGATATTATGTTTAAAGACTTTAAAAACTTATACAATCACATTATGTAAAATAAACTTATGACTGTTTTATGACTATCGTGATTTAAATTTTCTAAAACAAACATTCAAACTCATAGTTAGATCATGGAAATAGATCCAGTGATTTGGCACAAATCCTTAAACTGATTGTGCCTGTCTTTATTGTGATTATAGAGAAATTTTATCAGTTTTTATGACACCACAGATATTTTATAGAGCAACAAGTCTAAAATAAATAACAATGACTTGTTATTCTAGGAAAGAAGAAACATTTGAAGACAACTATTTGACTGGGACCCAGGGAAACACCCAGGGAAGCCCTGGGTGAGTCACATGAATGCTGCATTACCCTGTTCATTTATCAATCATATGAATGCTAAGTGACACCACTCTTTCACTCAGTCATATGAATGCTGCATGACCCCAGAGGGTAGACTTACTCTTGGTTAACTAGATTATTGTCTTTTCCAATCAGGTGATGATAGAATATCTGTGGCTAAAGAGGAGGTGATGGCAGTAGGATCCAGGCCTGGTACTAACAGAATGTACACTCACTTCCCCATATCTATGGCTGAGCAGGAGTCCTGAATCTCTTAAGATCCCTGCACTTAAGCACCACCTGTCAGGTAAGACCGACTAACACTGCCTACTAAGTGAGACTCAGTTGCCTCTTGCTTCCCCATTCTCTTTCTCAAGATACCTCCCTGAAACCACATTGAACACTCACAGTTCTTAAAATTTGTTTCCCCTACCAATAGTCTCTGTTTGAAATGCTTCCAACTATTGCTATCATCTCCTCCACCACTATTAACATAATCATCCACTATTCCTTTTGTGGGAGTGTTAGGGTTGAGATCTGGAATGTTCTTCCAGATCTCATGTTAAAAACAGGGTCCCCAGTGCAGCAGGCTCAAAGGTGGGGCTTTGAGGCAATGATTGAATCATGAGGGCTCTGACCTCCTCAGTGGATTAATCCATCTCATTATCAATCCACTGACTTAGTAGCTGAATAGACTACAGAGAGATGGGATGTCCATGGTGAAAGTAAGTCATTGGGGACATGCTGTGGAAGGGTTTATCTTCTTCCAAACCTCTCCTCTCTCTCCCTCCCTCTCTTGTTCCTGGCTACCATGAGCTGAGCAGTTTTCTTCTGCTCTGCCCTTCTGCCATTGTTTCTGCTTTGGGACCAGCTAATCATGTACTGAGACTTCTGAAACTGTGAACCAAGATATATCTTTCCTCTTTTAAGTTGTACCTGTCCATTATTTTGGTCACAGTGACAAAAGGTTGCGTAGCATAGGAGCAAAGTCATACATACAACCTCCTCTGCCAAGTCCTTCCTGGGTTCCAGAGATATAATTTACCACCCTTTCCAGTGTGTACAACTGTACCCCCTTTTTTCACTTCTATAATGACTTCAGATTATTAAGATTACAAATTTTTAGTTTTTCCCTAATAGATTGGCAGCTTACTGGGGTATGGGCCATACCTTATTTAGTTCTAGATTCAAACTGCTCCAAAAAGAGTTTTCAGAAAATTATCACTGGATGAAAGAATCACACAGCAGCAACAACTAGAAGAGGAATGTGTGTACTGCTCAGCCACGAACAAGATCTAAGAAATAAGCCTGAGAAACGGAGAAGATATAAAATATAGTAAAAATCAAGACTCTCATTTTACATATGAAAAACTAAAACAATATTGTGCTAAGGTCACACAATGAGTGTGGGAGGGAAATTTTGAATATAAGAGGTTGTGTTTCTGTTTTTTAAACAGAAAAGGATTCTGTAAGAATTTGGGGTGTGCTTGGGCCCTGTTACAGAAAGATATGGGATCCTAGGAAGCAATGGATTTCTGAAGTTCAGTTTTTTGAGTAGGTCCAAGGGACTTCTAAGTTTTTGTTTAGCCCTGAGACCTTATGAATCTTCCTGCTATGGTTGTAGAGTTATGAAATATTGATAATCATCAAAATGAGCTTTATGATTAATTCTCTTTCATAATTTAAATGGCCACTAGGGTATATGAATGAGATGCAAACTTTGCTCAAAAAATGCACAACCTTTTCTTTTTAAATAATTCTTAACATGAGTGCCCCATGATTTATTGGACACTCAAGATACTTCAGACTTCATTCACTCTTCCAAAGAAGTGACTATTTTCATAAATAAAAAGCTTTAATTATATGTGGGAGACAATGTTGACATATTTGTGTAAAAACAACCCATACTTTGCCCTGGTCCCAAGAGTGCTTCATTTAAAATACACACATAACATAGAGAATGTGCACATAGCTACTTTTCCCACTCAAAAATAAAGTGTCAGTAGCCCGTCCAGCTGGTCCAGCTGCAGTTTTCAAAATAAATGAAGCCTTGACCTTTCCCTGCAAATTACTGGCTCAATAACAAAAAAACTCAACACATTATCCTTATTTTGTGTAGTGCCTGAAGGGATAAACCTAGTAGCTAGAATTCAAGGACACACATTCATGGGAGGATTCTCAGGGATACATTCTGTTAAATTTATATATACATATATATGTATATTCTATTAAATTCATATATATATTCTATTACACATATATTTATATATTTTTAAAATATACATATAAAATATAAATATTAATATATATATTTTTTCTTTTTGGTAAGGATTTTTGTCTACCCTCAGTTGTGGTTCCTATTCCTCTGAACCATCTCCATTTCAGTTGGTTTGTCTGATGGTATTTGTTTTTTAATATTTTAAATATTCTCTTCTGCTATTTTGTTGGTTGCTTTATCCCCAATCCCTTCCTTTTCTTTTTTCTTTCTTTTTTTCTTTGACTTTCATGCTTGATTTTCTTCAGATGCCTGGGAGTCTTTTGGTGGCTACCTATATTTAAGTGGGAAAAATTGAAATGCTCCCTGGGGGCTGTAGTGAGGGCATTGAATTGACTGCTGAACCTTCAACAGGAAGTTGTGTAGCTGGTTGTAGCAGGGGCAGCAAGCTAGCCTAGGAGACTCCCCCGTGTCTCTTTTTGTAAAGCTATTCCTATGAGAAAGAAGGCATTGCTTTGCACCACAATATCCAGCTACAATAAAGAGAAGGTAGTTCTGTCACAGAGTTGTTTCTGGGTAGATTTAAATCCTTGTGGTATCCAAAGAACCATGGTGAGGTGTTTTGAGCACAAAGCATTCTGGTTACATCATGTCATCCCAATTTCCAAGGCCAAGCTTATTGTAAATTTGTGATTCAAAGACAGTAAGCTCCATAGACTGGCTTTCCATAACTTTTAATGTAAAATAAATTGAGTATCTGGGTAAAAATAAACCACCCAACTTTAATTTAGGGAATTCAAAGATGTGATAATGTAAGGGAAATAATCTCTTGCTATATTTTTACTACATGGTACCATCTAAGTTATATTCATGCTATCATCTAAGTTATATGCCATTTAAGTTGTATACATAACTTAGTTATATACATGTTATCTGCCATCTAAGCTACATACATGCTATCATCTAAGTTACATACATGAATAACCTAAGTCGATTATCACAAATGCCTATGAGGAAAATTATCAAAAAATCTGCAAAAATTAATAAAAAAGAACATCCACTGAATGAAAATTGGAGAGGTAAAGAGATTGGGGAGCAAATAACTGACAGGAGAAGGAAACACAGGGACAAGCCCAGTGCTTCAGATTTTCTGTGCAAATCTCCACCAATTCCTGCTGTCGTTGTCAAAAAACAAAATGGTAACCCTCAGAGATCAAATGTTGCAGCATTAATCTGGCAAGTGAAAAGACAGGGGTGGCCCTGAGAACACCATCATATGCACATCAGGACCACAGGAGACTCCTGCAGGAATGAGAGGAAGTGGAAGGATGCTGGCCTTTGTGCATCAAAAGTTCAGCTTCACCATCTCACATCCTCCAATGCTTATGAGAAATCCCTACTACCCTGGTCCCTTCCCAGAGCAAAATGTAAATCATCTTGGATAAAGCCAGACAAGAAAGTGGCAAGGCCAGATTTCAGTTAATAATATATTACTTGTATTAGTCAGGATTCTCTAGAGGAACAGAATCAACAGGAAGTATGATTATAAAAGGGGATTTATTAGATTGGCTTACACGACCAGAAGCTGGAGAGTCCACAGTGCCTGTCTGCAGCTAGAGAGCTGGAAGAACCAGCAGCTGTGCAGTCCAAGATGCAGAAGCACCAGGACAAGAAAGATCAATGGTACTACCCTAGTCTGAGACCAAAGTTTCTGGAAACTACCTAGAGCATCACTGGCAGAGTCCACTTTAGAAGAGTGAAGAAGCAAGAGTCTGATATCCTCAGAAAATCGAAGCAGCAATCAAGAACCCATTCAAAAAGAGCAGAACTTGCCTCTGCATCTGCTTCTTTGTTCTTCCTGCTTTTATTCCATCCTATTGGGCAGGGCTGTCCATGCTTGGAGAGGGGCCCCACTTCAATTCCTATCCCACATTACAGTCATTCCTAGACACATCCTTGTGGATACACCCAGAAGCCTCATGATCATCTGCATCTCTTAATCAAATCAAGTTGACAATTCAAATTAACTGTTATACTACTCCAATAACAAAAGCCCAGCTAGACTTGAATGGAGGTCTAATTTGTGCATTGGTGACTTGGAATTTTAAGGGGACTCATGGAGTCAACCAAATTCCATGCATTCATGATGTTGTCAAAATGAGCTCAACTATTATGTATAACTATAATGCTCTAATAAAAAAACTAGATAAAAATAAATATATACAATTTTCTAGACATAAGATATTTAGACCATTATTTTAACAACATACTATTCACAATAATTATGCACAAATACACAAGAAATACTAATAAATTGAAACAAATATCAATCATTATATGACAAAATCTTGATTTGTTTCATAAAGGTATACATATATAAGAATCACATCATTTCAGATTGGAACATAGTTCAGTGGTAAAGGGTAGAGTGCTTGCTTAGCATGTGGGAAGCCAAGGGTTCAATTCCCATCACCACAAAATAATTGTATTATCTCAATAACATAATATTGAAAAAAATGGTGATTCTTCTCAGTATTATAGCAAGTAATACTCGTAACTTACAATTTGTGACACTATCAATTCTTTTGAAAAAAGACTCTCATTTCTAAAGGTCTACCTGTGAACTTCATTTGAATATGTAATAATATATGAAACAACATGAGCAAAATAAAAATCATTAATTTTTTCTATCACAAAATGGGGACTTTTTATGTTCAAAACCTACAGAATTTTGAGAAAAAGTGATATAAAACATGTCAGTGTCAAATTTCTGAGAAAAATTGAGAACATCTTCTAGAACTTAATACTAAGGAGAAGAAATGAAGAAACTTATATACATCAGCCTTTTCACTGCTGAGCCTGAAAAACCTAACCAGAACAACTGTAGAGGAGGAAAAGTTTATTTGAGGGTTCATGGTTTCAGAGGTCTTAGTCCATAGAAGGCTGACTCCATTCCCTGGGGCTCACATGAGGCAGGACATCATGGCAGAAGAGTGCTGCAGAGAAGTAGTTCACATGATGATCAGGAAGCAGAGAGGTCTCCACTTACCAGGTACAAATATATACCCCAAAGTCACACCCAAATTCCCACCTTCTCCAGAAACACCCAACCACTTCATTTGCCACTCAGTTAACACCTATGGGGGGATTAATTCACTGATTGGATTAAGACTCTCAGAACCCAATCATTTCTCCTCTGAACCTTGTTTTGTCTCACACATGAGCTTTTGGGGGGATACTTTATATCCAAACCATAATAGAACTGAAAATACTTGTACATGCCATAAGCTATCTGGACTACTCCTCGTTTGTTAATTTTGTTGATTGTTTAGAAAAAATAAAGAAATTAACTAAATGAAAACAAATAAAGTTAATACTAACATACAAGTCAATCTTTTTATGTTTAGTATCTTTAAGTATATAAATACACAATACTTATAAAATATTTATAAGCTGTGGACTAACAAATATATTCCAAGAAACTAACTATGTAACGCGATATTACACGACTGAGCATAATTTTAATATTTATTTGTATTATACGTTATATACATATATACGTATGTATATAATTTATTTATCAAAATAATTGGGAAACTGGTTTACCAAATATTTAATGAATGTCTACCATTTGGCAAACACTTTTATAGGTTCTGATGACATGGTGGTCATCAGAACTAATACTAATACTAATACTGAATGAGATATTTCTCTGCATTCATGGTTTCATGGCCTCTGAATCTAAGAGGTGAGGCATGTGATTTTGAGAAGGAGTCCACTCAGGATCTGTGCTATGCAGGCAATCAGTAGACTCCTGGAATAGAAACAACAGGTGAAGGGGTGTAGTATTAGTAAGGGTACTCATGGACTTTCAGGAGTAAGAGTAAACTGAAACCTGGAGGAAAAGCATATTCAGGGGGAGGGATGGCATGTACAAAGTGAGTGGAGTGTTTGGGGACAGTGGGGCAAGTAGCAGTGGAATGCAGGGATATGGGGCTAGTGTTGAAGCTAAAGATTATGCAAGGCCTTTATAAGGCTCAAAGTTTACATTTTCTTCCCAGTTAAATTTGAATTTTATTCAGGTACTATAAGATCCCTTTGAAGAATATTAAGCAGAAAAGATAAAAAATGTAATTAGCTTTTTAATAGGATTGCTCTCTCTATTGTGGAAAGAAAGAACCAGAGCTGGGGCAGAGCTGGAAAGGGTCTGTCAGAGGTTATTTGACAGGGTGTGGGATTGCTGAGGGAGGTGAAGTCCAGGGTCGTGCAGTAGGTTGAAGCTGGGGGGATATCAATGTGTGCTGAAATGAAAGGAACCAGACATCTCGGATTCAGTTTTTTACATGCTCTGTCTTAAAAGTAACCTGTCTGCATCTGAAGGAAATGCATTTCCCTTCACTAGAATCTAGTTGTTTATGTTTTCAGAATATTGCAACAAAAATGAGAATGAGAAATGTAGGGTACACTACATGATTTATGACTTTGAATCCAACTTTGCAATTCTGCTTTTTGATAAGTAAGGACATGTTTTAAAGCAGGAAATAAAATCCTAAACTAAGATCTCTCTCTGAGATTTTAAAGGTCATTTTCTTCTCAGAACATTTTTCTTAGGGTGGAGATTAAGATGCTGGGTGAAGCAATCTAGTTAGAGGACCTCAATTCCAAAACTATTGGGCTTAAATCAGAGATGGCTCTTTGTACTTATTTGGCAAGAGAAAGTGCCATCAGAGGGAGCATGCTTAATCCAATAGTTAGGCCCACACTGGGTAGAAACACTTGACCCTATCCCTGTACATTGTGCCTGCTTTTTTTAGATTAAGTCTTGGGTCTGAAGACAACCTTCTAACAGAGGGGTGAGTATGAAAAATGGTGGACTGAGAAAGACAACATTACCCTATGTACTTGTATGATTACATGAATGGTATGAATCTACATCATGCACAACCTTAGAAACAACACGTTGTAACCCATTTGTGTACAATGAATCAAAATGCAGTCTGTAAAAATAAAAATAATAAAAAAGAGTTATGAACTACTATATCTTCTAATATTACTAATATGTCTAGCAAAGTTTGAATACATTTCAGTTAGCAGCTAATGATTGAATTGCCTTCTTACAACCTGGGCACTTTCAAACTATCCTGAAAAGAGCATCCTTATACTGTCTTCTGGGCATCTGGACTTATACAAATTACCTATGTATTTATACATATTAAATACATTTGTATACATATTTCTATATACTTACTGCATATAAGTAAGAGGGGAAAGGGTAAAATAATAAAAAGTGCCAGGAATTATTCAGAATTGTGAATTTACCCACATCAATTGCGTGTGCATGGAGACTTCATCCATAAAGAACTTTTGCAGATAAGAAAGTTGCAAAAGAGCTGCTTTCCATACCTGCAGAAACACTCAACATTTACGCAATACTGACCACAGGTGATTCACAGCAGCCACGGTGACATGTAGAGGTGCCAGCCCCTCCACTGCCAACAAAATCTTCTCACTGCTAAAACTGCACTGAGTAAAAATAGCCTGGAATATATTTGTTTTTCTTTAGCATCTACTTATAGTCAGGGAAACTTTCAGAATGTTGCCTGAAATTTTTTCTGAAATGTAAAAATGAGGGGCTCTGCTTTCTAAATAGATAACAACCGCATGATACGCTCTATGCACCTGAGGTCATATTCAACAATGTATGAAAAACTTGTAAACTTTAGATTTATTTATTTATTGATAACCAGGAGGTAAACCATCTTTCCAATTTTTACCTATGAATGCTAACATGTATCAATAATTCTAGCTTGGCCCTTTTTCTTGCTTGGCAGAAATTTAAAGAAGTGAATTTTTTTTTGTTTATGCTTAAAATGAATATTTGAAAGCATTAAAAGGGTTTTATATTTTCTTTAGGAAATGGAAAATTACTGTATAAAAGTTTGTTTGTTTTTTAAATTTGCTTTTAAATATTTTCTGAAAGATCAAAAACACTGTACTAATAACACAGAAATGATACTTGATGACTCTTAAATCATTATTATTAGTAGTAGTAGCATCACTAGTACCAGAGATTGAACCCAGTAGCACTTCACTTCTGAGTTACATCCCCAGCCCTTTTTTATATGTTATTTTGAGAAGGGGCCTCACTGAGTTGCTTAAGGTTTTGCTAATTTCCTGAGGCTGGCTTAGAACTTGCAATCCTCTTGTCTCAGCCTCCGGAGCCACAGGGATTATAGGCATGCACCACTCTACCAGGCTTAAATTATTATTTTTAAAGAAACATAGATAAATACATCTTTAAAAGCTTTATTTGGTAAAGTTCCATCTGACAGATGTAAGTAGGCAAATTTCTCTCCATAAATTTTAAATTGTTAGTATTTCCTTGTCCCAATATATTGCCTACTTATGTAACTTTATTTAGTGATGCTTAAGTACTTTCTGTTCATATTTTAGTAAGGAAAACTGAAAAGTGAATTGGAAGCTTGGATTGTAAATGCATATGACCAAGGGACAAGGTGAAGCTTGTGAAGACGGCAAGCAATGGGCAAACCTTCTTGGAACTCTTGCCTCCTGAGACGCATGCCTGCTACCCTGTGCCTTCAGTTCTTGCTCCATGTGGTGGCTGACTGGCTGATAACATCTCTGAGCTCCCAGCCTTCTGGCTTTCAATTGAGCTCCATCTTGAAAGCTTAGGAAGAGAAGAGGGACTCTAGGTCCTTGTCTTCCCCACTGGAACTTCCCAGTAGGGCTGCTTCCGTTAGTTAAAATACACAGGTATTTGAAAATCATCCCTCTCCACACCAACCTTTCCCACCTTCGCAGGATTCTGGTAGCTATTTCTCCCCCTGCCCTCATGTCTAAGGTCCCCTATTCCTTGGTGGCTTCCTGAATGCTTCCCATTTTTTTTAAATGTGCTTTTATTATTTTTTTCCTCAATTATACTAATTTGTGCAAGTCATCTACTTTCTACTTGGAAGTTGACTGACATATCCGTCCCGGAAAAAATACAAATATGCATATGCTGAAATATTCCTTTCCATTGAAAAAAATATGAAAAGGAATGATAGCTTACATTTTTAAATACTTCCTAGATACCAGAAAATAAACTGAGCACTTTCATTCATGAACCAAATAATTTGTCAGAACAAATCCCTTCCGTATATATTATTATCTCTGTTTTTTGGATGAGGAATCTGAAGTTTGCTGAAGTCTACACAGGAGTACACTATAGTAGAGCAAGGACTGGACCCAGGGTGACTGACTCCATTGAGCATCTTGACAGCAACTCACGTGGCAATTGGTAACAGGAAGTGGCTAGGTGGAGAGGGAGTCCCTCTACTAGAAGTCAACTAGGACTCCACCTGTCCTATATATAACCTGGGTTCATTTATTCCCAGGAATGAGTTTTGAGAAGGTGGTAGATATAGAGGTTTTTTAAAATTTTGTATGTGTATTTGTGTGTAAAACCACTAGTAATTTCTAAGTCATTTCTAAGTTTGGACTTGAAGTCTTACAAGCAAAAAAATAAGCAATCTACAATTAGTTATAGTTATAATGTGACAATAAAAAGCACACAAAACCAAAAAATAAAAAATAAAAAACATTTATGGGTCATATAAAATTTTCTACTTGCCAAGAATTTTTTCTTTTGACCTCTATGTTTTAACCTTTCATAAAAGCCAAGTCGAAAATTCAGTTAACAGATAACATTAAATATTTGGGGTTTTTTTTCTTACCAAATTTATCATGAAGTCACTCACAACAGAACTTTAGAATAGACTTTGTAGAAGTATGTCCTAAATTGAAGATATGCATGTCTTGAAAGACCCGGCACATGGACAGCAACATAATCTTGTGTTTTCTACACAGTAGTCTTGGGGTATTCCAAAAAGGTTCTACTCTAAATGTGGAAAGCAAATGAAACAAAAATCAAATCAAATCAAAACAAAACAAAAACAAAAACAAAACCAAAACCTCTTGTTTCCCTACTTGTATTTTCTTTTAAATGAATTTTTATATAGTAGTAATGTTTTGCCTTTGGAATTAAGGGGATCTCGTTCTTTTTAAAAAATTTTTCATTTGTTCTTATTTGTTTTACATGACAGTAGAATGCATTTATACATTTTGATAAATCATACATAAATGGAGTATAATTTCTCATTTTTCCGATTGTACATATCGCAGGATCACATCAGTCATGCAGTCATACATGTACATGAGGTAATAATATCTATTTCACTCTACTATCCTTCCTACCCCCTTACCTCTTCCCCTCCCTTCCCTACCCTCTACCTAAGCTAGAGTAAGTATTCTTCCCTAGTGCCATCCCACCCCCTTATTGTGAATTAGCATCAGAGAAAACATTTGACCTTTGGGATTTTGGGTTTGGCTTATTTCACTTAGCATGATATTATCCAACTCCATCTGTTTACCAGCAAATGCCATAATTTCATTCTTCTTTAAAGCTGAGATCTCAGATCTCATTTTTGATACCAGCTCATAACCTATTAACTTCTGACCCAGGAGTACAGATTCCGTATCTGTACAAATTTGGACAACAATATGTAATTTGTGGATTTGCTGAGTGTTAAAGAAAATTATGTGTATACATTGTCTGGCACAAAATGAAACCTCTAGAGTAAGAATGCCTTGGATAAAATCCTAAAATAAACATTTATTAGGTGTTTTACTTCTACAAGTTCCTAGACCTCTGTATCTTCCATCCTCCCCCTCCATCTCCAGTGAGACTCAAATTTGAGTGAACATCAGAATAAGGTACTAGGTTGCTAAGACTCAGATTCCCAGGCCCTGCTCCTGAAGTCTATGGTTCAGTAGGTCTGGATGGAGCCTAAGACTCCGAGTTTCTAATAGCTCCTGAGTGATGCTGATGTCGTTGGCCTGGGGACCATGCTTTGAGAAATACTGCTCTGTGCCCTGAAGAGGAGCTATTCATGAAAAAGGAAGAGTGATTTGAATGCTAAGTACTTTTTATCATCCAAACACTCAATATGCACGTGTAATATTCAGTGAACCATTGCTGCCCTAATGCCGCGTAAGTGCTTCAAACAGTACACGGGTACTTTGTTGCTTTCGGTTCTGAGTCATCAGGAACATCTCTGTCTTACTGGACAGTGTGAGCAAGTAGAGGGGCTTCAGGCTTCAAATCAGGGTCTAGTCTATTTCATGGGTCTACTCTGAGGTCCAGATTGAAGCAACAACCTTCAAACTGGAGAACTCTTAAGGACTGCTCAGTTCATTCCACATAGAAGCAAGTGTTTTACCATTGGCTTCTGAGATTCTATCTTAGGAACACACTGTTACCTCCCCAGCCCAGCTTCTCCTCCTCTGCCTTTTTCGTACACTACAGCAGCTCCTGGCTTTTGTGCTGTTCTCTTGTGATGCCAAGTATATTCCCTGCCCAAGTCTTCTGGTGTGCTGTGCATGTGATTCCCTTGATTATTTCCCTCATTATCTACAATGCTTGCTCCAATATTACATTTAAGTCAGTTAGGCCTTTTGATACTGCACTGTTTAAAATTCTTCCAACCAATGTACCCAATCCTTCCCTAATTTGTTTCCACAGGACATTTATCACTTTCTAACAAATTATGTAATTTGCTTATTTATTTTGCTTTTCGTGTGTTTCTTCAAACTAAAATGGATATTTAATATAAGAATGTTATTTTATTCATTGGTATTTTTCAGTGTTTAGAACTCTAACTTAAATATAATAACTTGAATAAATGAATCCTACAATATATCCATATGGTGATAATATGAGAAAAGAAGTAACAACTAAGTTTATCTTATTTTCATGGAAAGATGAATTTAACTTAGAAAATAATCTTACAGGATTGTCACATCTCATTCCTTACTTTGAGGTTTTATGGCTGTATTAGTTTATTTGCACAACTTAAGACTATACTTCATATATATACGTATACACATATAATGTCAAAAATTCTTATTTTAATATTGAATATTGGAATCTAAAATATTTCTTAAAGGAAAATAAAATCAATGGGCATAACAGATAATACTTGTAATCTTCATGATGTTTGTGTTGTGATTATAGCAAATATATGATAACTAATAATAAATATTGGCATTGAGATACCACATGACACAGATCAGTTAATGGAACAGAATTGAGAGTACAGAAATAGACCAGAGGATGGATGAACAGTTAATTTTCCATGAAGATGAAAGCACGACTTAGTGAAGAAAAATAGTCTTAAACAAGTGATGTTGGAAAAACTGTAAACTTATGTGCCAGAAAAAGAAATTTTAATGCAATAAATGCAATACCACAGAAATCAAAAGAATTAGCTCTAAAGGATCATAGTCTAATATAAAAGATAAAACTATCAAACTTCTAGAATAAAACTTAAGAAAAAAAAATTGTGACCTTGAGTTACACAAAAGACTCCTACACATGAAATCAATATCATCACTGATAAAATAAGAGCAATGCAGCAGGTGTGGTGGTCCACAGCTGCAATCCCAGCTTCTCCAGAGGCTGAAGTCAGGAAATCACAAATTCAAGGATAGCCTGGGCAACTTAGAGAAAATAAATTGCAAAATATAGTTCAGAAAAGAAGGGTTGCATCATAGAGTGTTTGCCTAACCTATGGGGCCTGGGTTTAGTCCCTAGTATTGCAACACACTAAGTAAATAAATAAGTACATAAATAAATCAAATAAAAACAAAAATCAATGCTAAATGGACATGCCGTAGTTCATAACTTCTAATCTTGAAATGATACTAGAATGTATAGACAAGTCACAAGCTGGGGAAAAACTTTGCAAATCAGACATATAACAATGGACTTAAACCCAATATGAAGAATTGGTAAAACTCAATAATTAGAAAACAATTTAAAAAATTTAAACAAAGCACTCTAGCAAATAAATCAATCAACAAACACATGAAAAGATATATTTTTAGTCATTGCAGTAGTGAAAGTTAAATCCATATTAAAATATCATGGCATACCTATTAGAATGTTTAGCCTTAAACCCAGCAAAACCCATGTTGGTGAAGATTTGCAGCTACTGGGAGTCTCATGAACTGGTATTGGAAATGAAAATGAAACCTCTTCAGAAACAAGTTGGCCATTACTTAAAGTGTTAATCACATACTTATATCACCAAGCCATTACTCTTCCAAGATTTATGATAGCAAATTTTCATCCAAACTTGTACATGAATATTCATAGTAGTTTTATGTGTAATAGCTGCAAACTTGAAAAAAAAAACAATGTGTCCACAAACAAGTAATTGTACAAACATATACTCCTATGTTCATGCAATGGAATACTACTCAGTAATAAAAATATTATACTTTTGATACACGTTACAATATGTATGGATGAATCTCAAAAATCAAAAAAAGTGAAAAAAGTCTGATTCATCCCCTAAATGTACATATTATATAGCTGCATTTACAAAAAAATTAGAAAATTCTAGGAAAATGAAGCTACTCATGATTGAAATTAATTTTATCCTATTGATCTGACTTTTAATTCACTGATATTTCAGTCTGAACACCTTTTCATTAATCATGTAGATTTATATTCTTATTTTAATAAGAATATTTTGTTGGTTTTGGTTTGGTAGTTTTGTTCTTTGTGCTCTGTGCTTGCTAATGACAGTATATTTGGGGATTTTTTTTTCTTCAAACAGAATAATGGTATACAATGCATCTCATCCATTAAAGTAAATAAGGGACAAAGACAGTGGCCTTCTCCTCTATATCATTCTTTTCTTCTCCCTGTACCACTTGAATATTACGTGTGGGAGCAGAACATTCCAAGACCCTCAGGGGATATCTGACATTGGAAATAGTACTGAGCCCTGTACACTCTATGCTTCTTCCAATACACTTACACCTCTGATGATTTTGATGTATAAATTAGAGCAGCAAGAGATAAACAACATTTATTAGTAATAAAATAGAATAAATTTAACAATACACTTTAATAACATTATGTTAATATAGTCTCTCTCTTTCTCTCAAATGCCATGGTGTGGGTGGTGTATATGGCAGGGATATCCTGAATAAAAGAATGATTGACATCCTTCAGTGCGGTGGAGTGGGGGTAGTGTGGGATTTTATCACATTATTTAGAATGGTGTGTAATTTAAAATTTATGAGCTGTTTACTTCTAAAATTTTCCATTTAATATTTTTGGATTTCAGTTGGTGTCATTAAATTAAATCATGGATAACCAAACTTCAGATAAGGAGGAACTTCTGTAATAGCTTTCAACAGTTTCAGTATGAAAAGGACTCTGTTTTTTAGTGAACGTATAAATTTGCAATACACTTCTTAAAACTGTCACTATATTTCAAGGATTATTGAAACCCTGTTAACTAGTTAATGATGACGATTACTAGAGAACAAGGCAAACCAATAGCCATTCTTAGGTAATAACAGGTGACTATAAAAATAGTTTTTATAGCACAAACACAAACCTCCTGTTTCTTCAAATGCATTGTTTTCTAAAAAATCATTAGCAAATAAATAAACTTTAAAACAAATACAAATGCAATGTTAATACCATGCAAGAAAGAAAAAAGTAATAATTATTTAGAAAATGTGTCGTACTGAAGTGGGGCTCTATTATTTTATTAAAACTGGGTAGAATGTGCAGGAATTAACCCAGGAAATAGAACTGCTTTTTTCTCATATAATATTTTGTACCTTTAATTTGGTTTCAGAAAAATACTTATATAATTAAATTCCAAGCTGTGTCCAAGAGTCAATAACAATTCTGTTTTACTAGTTTCACCTTTTACTCCTAAATGTTATACATGTATAATTATGTGTTGATTAATTTGAATTAATGACACAGTTTAATGTCTGAACACTTGCAGAGACTTGAAGAGAGTCAAAATTTTATAGGTAGGAAGAGCCTTAGAGTTATAATTCTGATGTCAAGTGCATGTAATTTTATTCTAGTTCTTTGAACACTGCTAATCCATGTATGATATATTTGACAAATGTCAATTAACAAGAATGTTCAATTAACCAAAAGACCCAATTTTCTGATTATTTTTGGGTAAATGGGTGCTTACAAAAATTCCTGTTAAGAAGCAATTGCCATAAATGTAATTTTTATTATTTACATTGCTATGTCTAATGAAAAAGGAAAATTTCTGCCCTGGAATTTTTCTGTCTTTTGGTGATTAAAATAGTTTTCTTGATACATGTAGATTGAAAGTTGAAATACAGAGTTCAAACGAACTCCAGATTTTTAATACTTCGATGTCACATTGTATTTATTAATGAGTAATGCTTTAGGTAAAATATACTAAAGATATAACATATTAAGATTTATACTTGCATATTGTGCAAGTTATTAAACCATTGTCTATCAAGGTGGGAGAAGGGGTTTCCTTCATCCTGTTTTATTTGTGGTTTCTGTCAGTTCAGTCTAAAACTGTCCTTCAGATGCACAGAAGTCACTGGGGCCAGGATTTAGCTTATTTCAGTCTTCTCAGAACCGGCCGAGTCATACCAGTTTTACAGCCCTGGTTTGCCAAAGCTGATACTCAGGTTCTGAAAATCAGTTTTACAGGGACTTCCTCAGAGTCTGAGTACCCCACACATCTCTTTGCTCTTATAGATCTATAGGCAGTTGTCCTTTCTTCCCGCTGTTACATTTGTGATAACTATACTCATGCATGAAGCTCTTCAGTACTCATGTTAATCCCTCCATTAAATTCTCTGTTGAACTACAGGGTATAATTCTGTTTGTCCTTGCCAGATACCCTATATACAATTAATTCATAGAGAATAAAAAATCCTTTCCAAAACTTAATTTGTTCTAAATCATGGTTAGTTTTACAAATCATCACTTGATTCTTGAAACTGTTAAAGAAACTCTGTTCTAGAATTGAAATGAGTGTCATTATGAATGCTGTTCATAAATAAAGCTTATTACTGATTTAATTATTGTTCCTCCTAATGAAGTCTCACCATCTCTCTCAAGCTTCGTTATGCCTCTGTAGTCACTTTTAGAAGTTGGAGATTTCTACAGCATACATTTCCCCTTCTTTTCTCTCATCCCCTTCATTTTGTACACATCAACTCTATTTGCCACCTGTGACAACTCCATTCTCCCTTTGTCCTGTCTTCCACTGGCTCCTGATAAAGCACACTTATAGCTTTACTTTCACCTCTCTGGCTACCTCTCTTGTTTGCTGATTCCTTCTCATCTACCTAATTTCCAGGGGTATTTCTCTCATTTTTAATCAACACTGAATACTGTCATCATCATTATTATTACTACCATTATTATTAATTAAACTTGGACCTTGAAGAACTCATCCAGGCGCAAATACTATCATACAATCCTCATTTGCTGTTACTGGTAATTGTTTAGTCACTTTCCTGGGCTAATTCTTTCCAGAGTATTCCCCTTCATGGGTGGCCATTTAAATCATGATTCAGCCTATAGTTAATGTCTTTCCTTCTGCCTTTTGCTCATGGGCTCTCTGTTTGTTCCTTCTTGTCTTTTTTCCTTTGGCAGTTTACAACTCTATCTTAGCCCCTAGTCCTCCTAATGACCTCAACATGCCAGAATTGAGTGATTAGGACCTCGCTCATTCCTTCCTGAATGTGCTTATAGTGCTCCACTAGGACATGGCCTCTTAGATCCCAGGAATGTCTTGTGGCTTCTCAAAGTCCCTTAGGGACACCCGATTCCACCTGAAATCATAAGTAAAGATTTATGTGTTTTGCTTGGCCTTTTAATTTTTTTAAAATCACAACTAGTTTTTCCTTTTCAGACAGCTCTGTTCTGAAGAGCTGGTGCTCATTGTTTTTGACAAATGTCCTAGGTCAAACTTTTCTGACTGAAGGAAAGTTGAGGCAGGTCAAATCATGAGTTTTGCAAATGGCATGTTTCAGTGGAACTGACAAATAATAGTTCATTCTTCTTACAAAGATTCAACCATATTTTGGAAAAAAAATGTTCCTCAGATAGTTATAAAACTTTAACTTACAGAGTCTTAGAAACAATGGGAAATTTTTGTCACTAGTTGTAGAGAATGGAAGTCCAAAATAAGGTGTTGGTGTGGCCATATTCCCTGGAGAGTCTCTCCCGGAACATTCCTCCTTGTATCCTCCTAAGTTTCCAGTGGTTGAGGGAAGTCCTTGGAGCTCCATGGCTTGTAAATTTATATTCCAATATTTCTCCACCATCACATTGCATTTCTCTCTGTCCTGTATCTTCAAATTTTCTTCTTATGAGGCCATAACTCATACTGGATCAGGGCTCCCCTTAATCCAGCATGAAGTCTTCTAAATTGGATTGATTAGGACACTATTTCCAAAAAACTTCACATTCACAGACTGGGAGTTAGAACTTCAACATTAATTTTGAGGGAATCCAACCCAGCACACTATTCTGTTTTTAATACTTGCATGATCTGAATTTGTGAGAACATTTTCCCTAAGCACAGTTTTAGCTGAGTTTTGAAGACTGGTAGGTCCTATTTTCATTATCATTTAGCTCAAAATACTATCTGATTTCATTTGTGGTTTCTCCTGTAGCTCATTTGTTTCTTAGAATGCATTGCTGAATTTATAAACACTTTGAAAGTTTTCTGTTTATCTTTTTGTGATCAATTTTTTTTTTTGGTTTAGCCTCTGTGATCAGAGATTATATTGCATATTATATCATCATTTGAAATCAGTTGAGACTGGTTTTATTGTCTGTCATATGGCCATTTGCTAAATGTTTTATTTGTACTTGGAAAGCTTGAGTTATACGGTTTGGGGTACATTTTGAGTAGGTTAGATCAATTTTCTTACATGTATTTTTCAGGTTTTTCTCTCTGCTGATTACTTTGCCACTTGTTCTGTCAGTAACTAAGTACCTTAAAATCACTTGTTTTTTTATGGTGTTGTCTATTTCTTCATTTGGTTTTATCTGTTTTCACTTTATTTTGGGGGCACGGACAGTTATATGTCCAGATCACATAAAAGAAGAGTTAATTTGGACAAAGTTTTCAGTCTTCTGTTGTTGTTTGGAAAGACTGGATTTTCAGACATTTGTTTACCACCATTTCAAGTCCTGTTGTCCAGAATTCACTTTGAGATTTTAAAACAGTGATGAAAAAATACTAAGGTTCTCTACTATCTTTTCATTTCTTACTCGATGGGATGTAAATAGTATGTAGATATTTCCATGCTACTCCACTCCCTCTGGTAAAAGTAGGAATTTTCAATGATTTGAATTGATGTAGCTCACTTAATGGTGAGGATTGAGCATCTACAATCCAAGGACTCTCTCTTTAGTTTATAGTAAAGCTAAATGAGGATGATTGAAGATCTGATTCAATAGAATAAACTCCATTTATTAGTTTCTATTAAAGAACTGTAGGCTCTCAATTATATTCAGTGATTAAAAAAATTAGTAGAATAACATGCTATCTTGGTGTTACATTTTTAGAAAAGTTACAAAGGTATCTGTATGTGTTTTGAGGAAAAAACCATGAATCACAATCTGTTAATTCCAATGCCTTCAATGCAAAGTGAACAGGATTTTCACTATAAGCCATGCTTGCTTGTGAAGGCACCTCCTGGTGAAATAAGCCATTCCCTGATGGTTCTCATTGATCTAATAAGATGGAACTTCCCATAGAAATCTGAAGTAGAACAAGTTGTACGTCCAACAGAAAACAAGGAGCTATCACTCTATCGAATACAGCTCTCAAGATTCACTCAATCCTTATCACCCAAGTGAGACACTAAATAGAGCTTTAAAACTAATAACAGAGTTGGTAGGACAATATATTTATTCCTCTGGGAAAGCTTCTAGTCTTATCTGTATCAGGTTCCTTTCTTAACTCTGAAGGACCCATTCTGTCTTGCTAGAAATATCCCACTGTGTGGTCTTCCTGTTTCCTGCTGCATCCACCCCCCACCCCGTGAACCTATTGGAAGGATAAACATGAATGGCGGGGATGCTTCTGAGAGTAGTTACCAGTGATCTCTTCCTCAAAAGAAATTTAATAACATCCTACAGTCTATTTTTTCCAATACTTTTCCAATTCTTTCTGTAATAGATATTATACAGTTTATGCATGCTTATTTTATAGTCATTTTCCAAAAGATCACAATTTTATAATAGGTACATCAAATTAAAATTTATCAAATTTAAATTCCTTTTGTGACTTTATGATCACATGGCAATCTCAGTCCAAACTACTTTACAGGATTTATGAACTCCCTCATTATTCAACCCCACTGCTTGTCCCATCACTTTCTCCCTCACTGACTGCCACATGAGCCACCTGGGTGTTTTGTTGTACATGAGCACATGGGCTTGATTTGTGCACGTGACCTCCTTGCTCCCTGTGATGAAGCATTCTTCTGCAATAGCTTTACATGGCTTTTCACTGCACCTCATTTAGGTTTCTGCTCAAATGTTATTTTCACTTAGAGTGATCCCCTAGCCATGTTATCTAAAATAGCACGCAATGATATATGTAAGACAAAAATGGATGAATCTGAGTGCTGAGATAAAGATTTACTTGGTCTGTGAGAGAATATTCCCTGGTTGTGGAGGGAGCTGATATTAAAGTTGAGAACTAAATGGCATTGAGGAGTCAGTTTTGGGAAACTGGATTATAGATACTGTTCAAGGAAAGGATAGGTTGAAAAATAGGTTATTGCCATGTACTTTGACATCACTGATCTTTTCTGATGCTATTAATTCTATTTAAAGTGTTCCTCTTTCAGGCTTGTTCGTGTCTTATCCATCTTTCAAAATCCAACCTAAATGTCACCTCTTATCTGAAACTTTCCACAGCCCTCTTTGTGAAAGGCTCCCTGCGTCTCCATAGCCTGTGATTGGCTGTCATGTGTTTAAAGTGGTTCAGTTACAGGAGGAGTTTTTGTCTAATGAAACCATGTAGAAAGTCACATGACTCACCTTGATTGACAAAGGTAGATTTATTTGCATGCTCAACAGGGATTTTCTTGCTCTACAACAAACAGAACATTCTCTTCATATGTAATTAAAAATAGAATAAAATCATTAAGTTTAGGAAGGTTTGATAATAACCTGAGTAATCCAATGGCAACAATTTTTACATTTGTGCAAGTGACTGTGTGTACACTGTGTATACAGAGAAGGATCCTGTGAAGCCTGAAAATATAGATGATTATGTAAAATAGCATCAGATATGGTAGTCAGACTGCAAAAATTAAAAAATTATCTATATTTCCACTATTTATGGCCATTTCATGTATAAGTAATTTCAAAAGTGTGTGTGTATGTGTGTGTGTGTGTGTGTGTGTGTGTGTGTGCATGCGTGTGTGCGCACACAGGCGTGTTTAACGACTTCGCTGGTATCCTGAGCTTTGTCTGCCTATTGGGTTAACTATCGCAGTGTTAATCAAGGCAGATGTTAATAAACATATAAAGAAAATGAAGATTCAGGACAGAGCCATCAGAAGGAAATTGCTATGAGATAATAAGAAAAATAGGCAAACAGTATTTTTAGTATTTGATGATAACAACCTTCCAGAGGAAGAATAATTAGCAGTGAAATTTCAGCATTTCAGCCACATGCAAAGACTAAAGAAGCTTTTTGTGAAAAATAAAATGGCACAAGAAGAGGGTGTAGTTAAAAATCAGTTCATATGTTGTAAGTGAATAGAGTGGAAAACAAACTTTGGATAGCTTGCCATGTGGGATGATGGGGTTATTCAGCGCTATAGAGACAGTTTCCTTTAGAATACTAATTTCAGTCTTATCATTTTCTTAAAAAGGAGGAACTTGAATTCTGCATTAAAATTCTGCATATGATACTGTATATTATTAAACATATTCTTTCTTTAATTTTCATACAGCAAAATATGGAATTTTAACATTTTTTAATGTTGTTGACACTTGTAAAAACTGGAAAATTGAAAGAATAAAATGAAGGTCTTTATTATTGATATCAATTATTAATTTTATTGTTGGCAAACTTTCTAATAATACAAACTTCAATTCAGGACTAATAAAGAAATGTTTATGCATGTGGGATTTTTATCTTACCATTTTCACACACTTGGGGAATTAACTGGGACTGCCAGGTTTGTGATTCTCATTTTAGCTCTGTGAAGCTGCGCAAATGCCTATTGTTCCCCAATTTTCACTTTCCTAATATTTAAAGGGTGAGGATCTATAGTACCCACACTTCCCAGTGTGATTGTGAGGGTTCAATGAGATAGTTGGTCTACCACATCCTCAATTCTCCAATGTGATTAGAATTATTGCCATTATATGTTCTTGTAGTACTCACTCACGTGTAAAATGAGTTCATGTTTTCAACCCAAATAAGAGAATAAAAATTTTTTTTCTAACTAAAGTAGTAAGTGCTAGTCTAAGATAGCTCTTGAAGGAAACTTATCTGAGTTTTATTTGCATTTATATACTCAGACCTTACAATTTTTTGCACTAAATAAATGTTTTCTCAACTGGAAATAATTGAACACTTTATGTTTCCTGAATACTAAACTTACCCCATATCTAACTATTCAGGCTTTTTTTCCCCTCAAAGAACAATTTTTTTAAATTGATCTTCTCTTAGTTCAGATTTTTATTTCCTCTGAATCTAAATTCAATTGATCTTTATTCAACCTCACAAATTTTATAAAAGATAGTGTTAAATTTAACACAGTCAATTTTTGTGCAAAGATAGTTTTTCTTTAATGTTTTGAATTTCGTAGAGTTGTTTTTCATATTTATGTGGATGGTATAAAAGGAAAACTGCAATGCAATTGGTCTGTGATCAGATTTCTACACATTGTGTTTCAGGATTAATCAAGATTTATACTTAAAGATATAATAAAATGTTTCATCCTTTCATTGTATCAGCATTTAAATTAAACATTTAGTTTTAAAATAAAAGTAAAAAATATTTCTGAACAAACTTCAAATTCATTTCAAATTACTAATAAAAGATTTGGGATGAAACCATATATTATGGGTTAAAATGTGAATGCCACTTTCCCAGATATTTTGGAACTCTAACCCCAGAACCTCAGGATGTGACCTTATTTAGAGATACGGTTTTTACAGGGTAATCAAGTTAACTGACATCGGGGAGTGGGCTTGCTCCAACACGGCCATTGCCCTTAGAGGAACCAATGAAGACACAAGTAAACAGAATGCCACAATAAAATGACAGCAGATGTTGTGGTGATGGCCCTGCAATCCAAAGGACCCCAAACGTTCCCAATAACTTGCTAGAAGCCTGGAGAGCATGGAACAAATCCTCCTCTAACTGCCTCAGAGGGAGCAGTCCTGTTTACACCCTGACCTTGGACTTCTAGCCTCCAAAACTAGAAACAGAACAATAGATTTCTGTTTTTTAAGCTATCCTGTTTCTAGCACTTTGTTATGGCAGATCCTGGCACTGCATTCAGACCACCAGACTGTGGAGTGGACAGGGATAACTATAAATGTGTTGGAATAACTGTTCTAAATGTGTCCTCAATCAGAAAAATAATGAATGAGAATTCTGAGAAGACATCCTTCTAAGAATCGGTGATCACTCCATTTCCTCATATTCATTGAAACCATGTTAGATTAAAACAGTAGCTTACAAACAGCATGCATTTCCTGTGATTTCAGTCATCTTTGGCGTAGTCTTTTAAAATTATAATTTATATAATCTATGATACAACCCAACCTAATCCCTATTTTACATGACTCAGGACATACAGTTCTTAGGAACAGGTGAGGTGAAACAAATTTATTTGTTGTAAAATCTGTTGAGAGAATGAAATGTCAATCCTCCATACCTAAAGTACTTTCATGTTGAATAGACAATTTTTATCCATAAAATGGTGACTTATTTCTTCACTAGAATTTCAAATTTTCTGAAATTTTAAAGAAACTGGAACTGGGGATGATTATCCACATTGGTTTTGAATTTATAACTTTTATTACAGAATAAATAATTTTAGTGTTTATATATTTATTGGTAAGGGTTTGCTGTTTTCTACATGCAATCATTATCATTTCTTTTATCCATTTACTTTTATTCAAATAAAATTTTGCTTTTTATTTTTTATTAGTAAATATCCTATGAAAGTGTTCGAATGTATCACACTTTAGCAATCTATATTTGTATATGTATAGAGAGCAAGTATTATACAAGTATTATTCTAATACTTGACATATTTCCCCTGCATAAGAACAATTTGGTCATGATATATTATTATTTTAATATACTTTGTTGAGATTTATTTTTTAAAGTACATATATTCGCTCAAATGAATACTTTGCTTAATGTTGCAAATATGAATGCCTATTAAAAATAACACCAATAGAGATGTACGAAATTTAGTATACCATTGAAACACATCTATATTTGTATATGTATAGATCTCTAAAGTGATACAAAATATTATTTATACCCTGAGAGCTAACTCTCTTTTTGCTTACTTTTATTGTTCCTCCAAAAACTCCAGAGGAATCTACTCCATTATATTTGAAGTTGCTAGCTCCATTACATTTCATTAGAGTTTTACCACTTACAGATGTAATGCTAACCTACTTTTTATTCTGTTTTTTTTTTTTTTTTTTTTTTTTTTTTTAGTATTCTGCATCATTGTATGCATTTTAGGTGACTTGCTCATTCATCATTCCTCTTTTTTTTTCTTCTCCATGTAGGTAAGTGTGATGGCTATTTAATTTTTATTGCTACATAGTAAACTAAAGAGTAAACACTATATTTACTTTCAGTGAATATGTGCATTATGTATTTTGGGTTTTTGTTAGCATGAACAATGCTACTAGGAGTATTATAAAATATATGTCCTGGCACCATATGAAGAGCTTTGGATAAATGTCTTGGAGTACATTCACTGGGTCATTTTATATGAATATGTTAATTTTACTAGTAAGGTCAAGGTATTTTCCAAAATAATTACATCAATTTACAATCAAGACAAAAAATGAATGATTGTGACAATTCCTGCATACTTTTGCCCACATTACAATTGATCCAGTTTTTAAATATCTTATCACTATCTATTAGAAGATAAAATTTCCCCTATGGAGAAGTCTGGAGGAGGTGACATTTATGTTTGCATTGATCTTAAGGCAATAGGTTGTGACAACTAGAGCATAAGAGGATTAAAGCTGGGAGGAAATCATTGTGGAATTAAAGAAATTACAATGTTGGGGAAAAGTTGATTAAAAATATAAGGATCTGAAAGACACCCTATTACACATGGCATGCTTGTAAGGACAAAGCATTTCCTTCTTCCTAAACAATTTTAAAGACATAAAAATGTTTATGGTTCATTTATATTACTTCTCTGGTGAAACTCAAGTTATATGCTGAAAACACACTCACACACACACACACACACACACACACACAGGATATTATGGCTTACTATGTTTTCCTGTTGTATTGCAAAGGATACAGATGAGCAGTTGCATAGACCAAGGCATGGAGGGAAGATACAGAGTTGGCATGCTCTTGGCACACCTCCTTGAGAAGCCTCCTCCTGCTCAGGAGAGTCCAAACTTGCTGTTTCTGTTGTTTCGTTTTGGGGGTGGGTACAGCAGATCAAACCCAGAGTCCATTTGTTTTTTATGAGGACTTCATTGCATAGTCATGGCTGAGGCATGCACACTGTATGGGAATGCAATTGTACACAGAGCGTCTGAGCTAACACTAGTAGCCTGAGTGGGAAAACCCTTCAATGCCCATCTCTTCAGATTCTTCTTGGCCTCTCTGTGTAGCATCTTTACTCCCCAGTATAGGTCAGGATAGTTTCTGGATCGGGAACTCATAATCTATCATGGAAGTTCAGATAATTTCTTTATGGCCAGCATTAAGGCAGAAAGGATTTCTATGACATACCTAGGGAAAGAGAAATTCTAGTTTCTATGAGCTAAGGATGGAAAGTATGAATCAGAAAACCAGGGATGAACACCAGCATTACATATAAAATGAATTTGTTTATGTACATATTTATTTATATACATTCATATACATATATAAAATACCACAAACTCCTTAGAGTGTCTTTTGATGAACAGAGGATTTCAATTTTAATATGGAACATTTTATAAATATTTTACTCTTTGCCTGAGTATTTTGTGTTCTAAAAAAGATCATCCCATCCTCTCACTTCCAAGAAGATATTATCTTTTTTTAACCTTCTAATTTTTTAAAAAAAAATTGCCTTTGAACTTAACATTTGCAATTCACTTTGAAGTAGTCATTCAAATGTTTAAAGTACACAGAGAGAAAATTACATTTTTTTCTAAATGTATAATTCTCGGGTGTCTTGAGCTGCTATAACATTAACTGGATGGTTTAACACAATAGAGATTTACTCTCACAGTCTGGAGGCTGAGAGGTCTGAGATCAAGGTACCAGCTGATTAGGTTCTCTGTCACTCTTATCTAAAGGCCCCATCTTCAAATACCATCACACTGGGATTTAGGATTCAACATATGAATTTGAAGGGGAGGGGCGTGAACATTCAGCTTTCACAGTAGCTCATTATTCCTACAAAAATTACTGAATAGTTCATTCTTTAACTGCAATATTCACCATGTTATAAATAAAGATTATACATTAACATTGGTTGAATTTTCTGAACTCTACTCAGTTTATATCTGCAGTAAATTACATGGGTTAAATTATGGGTTTGTATTAAGATCTGATACCTAATAGTTTCTTCCAACTTATTTTTTACCAACAAAATTATGTTAACTCTTCTTGCCCTAAAATTTTTATTTTATGCTTTTAAGTTGCATAAAAAAAACGAAAATGGCAACCATTCTTATGGTTCTAATTGGGATTGTACTAAAGCTATAGATCATGTTGGAGGAATAAATATTAGTTAAAAATATTTAAAATAGTGACATTCCTAAGAACGACAAATTCACTTGTAAATGTATTTTATCATGTTTCAATAACATTTGATAATGTTCCTGCCAAGGAATTTGCATATTTTATTTCTGGGTACTATTCTTATTTTGAGTGATTGTAAATACTATCTTTTTAAAATTTGGGAATGTATTGTTGTTATTTAAACTATATATATTTTATTTAATAAATCTTGTATTCAGAAGATTGTCCTCTTAAAATACCAGATTAAATGTGTTTATTCATTTGGGACTTTAATATAGAAAACATATCTACAAATAAAAAGGGTTTTATCTTCCCTTCCAATGTTTCTGCTTTTTATTTCATATTCTCTCACATCAGCATTTAGAGCCTGCAGTGAATATTGAATAGTAGTGGTGATAAAATGATCCTCATGTAAAGATAATATTTCATCATTTCATCATTAAGAATAATATTTGTCAAAAAGCTTTTATAGATACACACTGTGAGTGTAATGAAACTATCAATCATCACTAACTTGCCATGAGTATTTTAAACCTTTCACTAGATGTTGAATTTTATCAATCATTGTTCAGCATCTATTGAAAATTTTGTTTGTGATGAATAATAGCACTACATTTTCTGATACTTGACATATTCCCCCTGCATAAGAGCAATTTGGTCATGATATATTATTATTTTAATATGCTTTGTTGAGATTTATTTTTTAAAGTGCACACATTCATTTAAGTGAATACTTTGCATAATGTTGCAAATATAAATGCCTATTAAATATAACACCAATAGAGGAAGTTTAGCATACCATTGAAACATTTCCTGTGCTTTTTTCCAGTAAGTCTTCTCCACACTCTCACCTTAAGAAGTCATTGATTTGATTTCTATCAATATGAATTACTTTTGCCTGTTCTGGAGATTCATATACAGTCATAAGACATATCTTCTTTATGGCATAGATTCTTTTGCTCAGCATAAAGATTAAAAATCCATCCATGCAATTTTGTCGACCAAGGATACCTTACTTTTATTACTGACTAGTATTTCACTATATAGTATATCAAATATCTTTATCCATTTTCTTGTTTATGGATATTTGGGATTTTTCCAACTTTAGATAGTAAGGATAAATTTGCTATAAAAATTGAATGCATGTATATATATGTACATATGTATATGTATTTCAACCAAATAAATGTGTGTATATATATATACATGCATATATGTATATATATATATTTATATATGAGCAAATATGTGGATGTCATACTTCAAATGGTAATTATATATTTTATTTAATGGAAGTAAACTCTTCTCAGAGTGTCGGAATTATTTTATATATCCGTGAAAAGTATATTTGTGAACCAGTTGTTCTATGTTTTCATTAGCCATTGATATGTTCAGTATTTAATATTAGTCATTTTAGTTAATGTGAGGTACAATCTCATGTTTCAAATCTGAACTTTCCTTACAAAGAACTGAGCATTTTTTAAAGAAATTTTGATTGGGAAAGCATCTCTTCAAGTCTTTCATTATTTTTATTGTGTTTTATCGTTATTACTAAACTGTAAGTGTTCTTTATACTATAAATACTTTAAGATATATTTTTGTATGTGTTGTCTTATAATGTTTGTATTTCATTTTCTTTAATTTAGCGTGTCCTTGTATTAACAAAAGTTTTAATGAAGTCTTCAGTCCCATCTTTGGGACAATAACTTTCCTCACAGTTTCCATTAAAGATTCCTTCTGATTGGAATTAGTGTATTAAATTTTGTTTTTTGTTGTTGTTTTAATAAATTTGATTTTCACTCCCAGAAAATATCTTTATTCTTGCATTTGAAAAAATAATTTGGATGGAAGAGAATTTTAGATTGACAGGGTTTTAGCTCAGTCAATTAAAGAAAATAATCTACTTCCAAATGCTTATTGCTATTGAGAAGCTATCAATATAACCATACTTTGTCTTTCCTAGATCTTTTTTTTTAACATTTTGCATACAGGTGTAAATTATTTTAAAAATTTCTATGGTTGTATCACAGAACTTTTTGGATGTATCTGTATTTGTCTTTCATTAATTCATTAATTCTAAACAATTATCTCATTCTTATGCTTTCTCATTTTCAAACATTAAGTAGAATTTATACTTCTCACATATTTTAATCTTTTCTATGTTCATGCCTTCCATCTCTCTGACTTTTTGTACTGTACTGTGGATAACTTCTTCAGAAATACATTGAGATAACTAAAGGAAGTCCACTTGACTGTTAACTTTTTCATTAAATGAATAATTTCAATAATTTTAATTTGTAGGTGTTATTTTGTTCTATTGTAAAATTTCCTTGGTTCTTCTCTATTATCTTTAGTTCACTGCTTATAGTTTGATTTATTTAGACATAGTCAAGCTTTTAAAAGTAATATTTGTCTGAAAAATCTGGTATCTGAAATCTTCTTTGTGGATTTTTAGCTACTTTTGTTTCCTGCCTTTTTGTGCCCCAGTGTGTTTATTGGCACTTGATTTTGTATTGATCTTATCCATAGTACTTTTTCTGAAGAAAATTTTTTAAAAACTAGGATGAAATTCATTTCTATTGGATAATTCATTTGAGTAACTAATGGTAAAAGCACTCTGCAGTCATTTTGAATTCACTTACCTATTTGACATACTTGAACTGCCTAATTGAGAACTGAGACTGGGACCAGGCCAGGTGGACTGCAGCATGGGGCAGGTCTCTGCCTCCACGAGGCTCCACTGTGACCATGGAAGGAGTCACCCAGCTTCTTGTTCCTTTGGTTCAGGAATTGTTCTTCAGACTCTTCAGCCTCCAATGAGGTAGACTCTTTTGTCTTCCAAGATTATTGGGGTTTAGTTGTATTCTCCATGTTAGGTAGGACTGAGGCTTTACCTTTTGTCCTGCTCATAAGATATACAAAGAACTTTGCAACGTTTTATGTGTTTGATAGGTACCTCCAGGATGAAATGCAGCTTTGGAGATCTTCTGCCTCCTAGGACACCTGCTGCCTCTTTGGCTGGAATCTTAGATTTTTTTCCTCTGCTGTCAACTCAGAAAGTTTTTGAAAAGGAGATTTACAGTGTTTCAATCCCTAAATCTTTTAGTTAACATAGAAATCTATTCTACATGGTAAGTGACTAAGTGCTCATTTTAAATCATCTGAAGTATAATCATTTAAATTAATTTATTATGAATTTTGATTATCAAAAAATCCTATTGTGAGCTTTTCTACAAAAATCCATGCCTAATACATAAATAGTATCCAATTTAAAATCACAATTCACAAGAATATATTTAATTTTAACATAAAATATTAGAAAAGCACTTACCAGTAAATTTGTTAAACTATTTGGTTTGGATAGTATTTAAATAGTTTATTTCTAAAATTATTGAATTAACTAATGTTTGTTGATCAATGACTTTGTAGAATAATACAAACACACACTATATACCTTTTATTTTGTTAAGTATTTCATATTAATATCCTCATTTAATTATAATAAAATAGCTGCCAGGAAAAATCCTTAATCTTCCTATAACAGATAAAAGTAACAAAACTTGGAGAAATTGAATGCTGTGTGAAAGTGATAGAGTTATTATATGGAAAACTAATATAACTCTTGTTTGTTTAACTCTATAGTCTGAATGTTTAAATACTGTATTATGCTACAATGTATGAAAGGCTCTATGTATAAAAGAATTAAGGGTGATATATAGAAATATAAAGGGCCTATCATGTGTTTTTCAATTGTATGTGTATCAGTTATACAATTATATATAGTATATATTGTATGTAATAAAAATAAATATATGTGTCCACACACGTGTGTGTGAATGTGTGTGATTGTACATTTTTAAATTTTATAGAACTGTTCTAAAAAATACCATGGACTGGGTGACTTAAAAACCATATTTATTTTCTCACAGTATGGAATTTTGAAATCCAGAGTAAGGAATGTTCAAAATTTGCTGTTCTGAAGGCAAATGAAAATATGTTCATTTTTCTAAAGTTCGAGCACTTTCAGTTTTTTAGTTTGTGTTCAGTGGATCCTGTTATATTCCCCTCTGCACTGAAGGAAGAGCTGCCTTTCTAAGGCAAATCACTTGACCTGCACACTATCGTCCCATCCCTGCCTGCCTCCTCTGCAAAGTTCTGACACTAGTGATGGATTCTATTCCTGTGTTCATCAAGCTCTTCACACATTTTCTTCTAAAAATGTAGTACTTCATCTTTTCTGGAAAATATAATCTCTATGGTTTCCTCTATTACATAATTTTCCTTGATACATATTCTCTTAATAATAAACCAAGATTTTGCTTCATGCTTTCTCAACTGCTTTCTTTCACCACTCTGTCCTCTGAACCTGACATCATTGCCTATCAATCTATGAATATCAACCTTCCTAGTTCTCCAACTGTCAGATTTTATGACATCTCTTCAGACTTCCTGAAACTACCTTCATCACTCAACAGCATTGACATATAAAGGGGAAAGTGTGAACTTTGAAGTCGTACAAAGAGCTAAATGATCTTGATGAGTTTCTATAACCTCTACGTGTCTGAATACAGTAGTAGTATCTAAATATGGCCAAAGTGAGAATAAAGCAAGGGAACATATAATGGGTTTAGGACAGTGCCTGGCTCAGAATACACACTAGATACACAGTAGCTAATATTGTTTTAACAAAATCATTATTTCATATTTTCCCTAATTTGGATTGTTTAATGTTTCAATTAGCTTTAAATTCCAGTTGTAAGAACTTCTACCCATCACATGCAGACGATTTTGAATAAGTTGGGGATGAAGGTCAAAGTTTGCTCATAGAGCAATCCAGTGACATGGAATGTAGGGATTGTGTTACTGCATTTCTGTTTGTATTTTTTCCCCCAGACACACTGCCACATGCACCCTAAGTCGCTGGGCTGGGGACTATGTTTCAGTGGCTCCCTCCCCCAAAGAGGCTTCTTTGCAATCCTCTGGCTTCTACACTCTGAAGGCAATGACTCCTAAATACAGGGCCCAGCAACTAATCCTCAGTCATAGGACCCATTTCACCTGTCCTGTTGTGGTTTAAATATGAGGTGTTGCCCCGGATTCCATGTATTAGACAATGCAATAAAGTGTGGAGGTGAAAGGATTGGGTTATGAGAGCCTTGACCCAATCAGCGCATTAATCCACTAATAGGTATTAACTCAGTGGTAGCTGTAGGCAGGTAGGGTGTAGCTGGAACTGGTGGGTTACCAGGGGCTTGCCTTTTGGTTTTGTCGGTGGAGGGAAGTCCTCTCTGATTTCTGATTGCCATGTCCTGAACTGCTTTTTTTCCATCACACCCCTTCACCCTGATGTTCTGTCTCATCTTGGGCATGGAACAATGGAGTAGGCCATCTATGGATGGAGACCTCTGAAGCAGTGAGTGCCAAATAAACTTTTCCTCCTCTAAAATTGTTCTGGTTAGGTCTTTTGATCACATCAACTCAAAATCTAACCAAAACAATGCCTTTCTCCCTTTTCAACCTGAGCACTGCCCCTTCTTGTTGATATATCCTCACTCAACCATGGTTTTGTATCAACCATATGGTTTTGTATCAATCATATGTCGGAATGTGGCTACCCACATCAAAGGGATTAAGATGATAATTTTCTTGATATGAGATGAAATTTCCTCCCCCTTTATAAGCTCCTCTTGGCCTAGTCATGTTTGACACACACTAACATCAGGTCCAGGGACAGTGGCCTTCTCTTGGATTGTGTGCTTGCCATTCTCCTCCTACCTAAGGATGTTTGTAGTGGAGCATTGATCCTATCTAAACTCAATCTGTACTTTATCTACAGTACTTTCTCTAATTCGTCATTTAAAAATCTCAGTTTAATTTATTCCTTAACTTTATTTATTTATTTTTTTTCATGTCAGAAGGGTAACGTGCCCCAGTTGTAACCAGGTTTAGAGGGAGGCACATCTCACACAATAGCATGAACATCCAATCATCACATTCATGAACCAAAGGTCCTACTTAACTTATTTTTCAGGGAACGTACCACTGCAATTTTATTTCTCTTTGTGTGGTTAATATACTCTGGTGTAAAAACTTGGACTTTGTCCATTTTAGTTCCTTTCATAGCCCAAACCTAAGACATAGTCTGCCTCCGCAAGGTGGTTCTGAAGGAAAAAAATGAGTTCCAGTGTTGAAGAACACAAGAACTCACTGTCCTACTCCAATAAGTGGGGATCTTTTGGTTGTCTTTTTTTTTTTTTTTTTTTCAAAAACAATGGACAGTTAACTGACTCAGAGAGCAGTGGACTGATTTAAACCCAAGAGAATGTATATTTTTTGCTTTGCGTTTGACATTCACTGTCTTCTTCCCAATTAAATAAATGATCTATTCAAATTATTTAATTGGCTTTTTTTCCATATTTGTTAGTATCATTCTATTAAATGTTAACATTATTAGTTTTATTTCCCCTAGTCTTTTGGTTTTGGTTATCTTTAATAATCACTTCTATTGATATTCACATTAATGAATATGAACTTTCTAAAAAAAATTAAAATGTAGTAGAAGAAAACACATGTGTACACACACATACACATCTAAATAAGATGTACCAGTACAATTTTGTAGCAGGGAAGAAAGAGTATCTGTCTTAAGACATTTAAGAAGCTAAAATTATTCAGCAATTACCAGTTCAGAATCTTCTCACTTGTAGTTTTTGTCAGGGTTTCCCTGAAAGAAGGTAAAATGGACAGAGACAACCCAACCAAATGCAATGAACCTCCATACTAGGGAGGGGCAGACAATGCAGTGGCCAAAGAAAGCTCAGTTCAACCAATGCCTTTTGCCAAAGATTTAAAAAGGTTTGGCTTTTGCAAATTCTCAGCATAGTAATCCATCTCTCATGACAAGCCATACTATAATAGGTAAACATATTGGCCTTTAAAACCGGCAAAAATTATCTTAATTTTCAACTCTGAAATAATTGTACAATTTAGCATCTTGTAACCTTATCTACTTTCTATAGTTTTGGGGTTTACCAATAAGCTTCACAAAACATTCTCAGATATGACTTTCAACCCCAAATCTGGCAGTCAGGTATAGATTTCTAGGCGTTATCCTTGTGTCTAGAAAAAAAAAAAAAAAAAAAAAAAAAAAAAGGATGTATAAAGATAAATACTATATCAATGTGCTATTTAATGTGGTCAAGTACTAAAAAAATGTTCTGAGATAATAGGAATGCAGTTTACAACTATAACAACTTGTGAAAGATGGGAACCTCCTGGGTCCTCTCTAAACTTCTTCCCTAATTTTTCTTTATTCTGTAACCAAAACGTGTTTTCAAAATTCAAGTTTACTCCATCAGATCCCCATGATAAAAACAACACAAGAACAACAACACCTTTCAACAGCATCTTATTGCTCTTGGGATGAACTGAGCATTCTCTGGAAAAGCTTAATCCGCCACTGCGTGGTCTTGTCCTATGTTTCTCTCTAGCTGTGTCTCACCCTTCTATCGACCTTGTGATAGACACACAGTCATCCCACTCTTCTCTCCAAGGGTCCTTTGTATGTGTGATCCTTGTTCTTTGTTTTCTCACTCCATTCACCTGAACATCATGTGTATTTTAGGACTAGAGTGATTCTGCAGGGCAAGCCTAGGTCGTCCACTTCTGTTTCATACTTTTACATCCTTGTTTAGATCCTAGCATGAGTTCTGTTTGGGAACATATTATTAGTGATTTACTTAATATTACCATTTGGAAATGGATGTAATAATTATTGGAGGAAAAAGTTTGTATCTGTTCACTGCTGAGTCTTCAGCACCAAGCATTTTTGATTGACCAATGAACGCCTGTTTAATGATTATCCAGGATATGGCAGTGTTAAACTTGGAAAAGGAAAAAGGAATATTGTCTCAAGACACTTTGATTAATAGCTTTATTACTGTATGCTGCAAGATAATATACTCTTATTTGTTTTGTAACTAGCCAAAAAAGCAATTTTTAAATTTTTAAATGAAAATATGATTTTGAATCCCATGGTGTCATCCATGATTTTCTAGATATTTTCAATATTTTCATATTTTAGAAATCATATCACTATGTCTGTCATTAAGAATTCTTAAAAAGTTATATTTTATACTTATAGTCGACTATTTCAGTAATTTCAAGGTCAATTCTATAGGTAAACCCTATGAAAAATGATAGAAAGCAATAGGTTTCAGTTTTATAGATAATGGATAAAACTGAAGTGACTTTGTTTCAAGAAATTCAATTATTTTGTGTCATAACATGTTCAGAAGTCCATGAATGTAATGGATTTTCTTTTCTTTTTCATCCATCTACAGAATACTCCCCAGCTAAATGAACTCAGTCTAGTTTTTCATGAGTGCCATTTCCCATTAATGCTGCCATGGAGGTGCTACTTTCAATCAGAATGTCAATACCTGGCAACTGCATTTGGTTATTGCTGTGGCGTACTTCCCAGCAAGATAACAGAGACTACTTCTTGAAATGATATTAAAATCAATGTATTTTGTAAACTTTAAAAGAGTTAAAGATGTCAATCATGGTCATGTTAAAATACACATAACACCTATAAGAAGTGGGTATTTTGATTGAATAATTATTTTGCCAATTACAATTAAATTTAAAACAAATGTGCACTTTTTAAAAATCAAAACCTGTTCTGTTGCTGATTTGTTATTTATCTTTCCATTTTTCCAATATATATTTATTGTTTGTTCTCCAGAAAGTTGAGAGTATTCAGAGAGGAGACATAAAAATAACTACATGATGATAGCACAGTCTAATGAATGCTGATATGCTGAGATACAGTTGTCATGGAAATTTAAGAAATGATAAATAACTCAGCATGAAGAGTGTGAAGGACCTGCCCTATGTATACTGTGACGTCACAAGTATCCTGCAGGGTGCGCTGGTGGAGAGCCATAATCCCAGTGATTTGGGAGGCTGAGTCAGGAGGATCCCAAGTTCAGGGTCAGGCTAAGAAACATAGGGAGACCCTGTCTCAAAATATAAAAATAGCCAGGCGCAGTGGCACACCCCTGTAATCCCAGGGGCTTGGAGGGCCCGAGACAGGAGAATTGAGAGTTCAAAGCCAGCCTTAGCAATGTAGTGTCACCCTAAGAAACTCAGTGAGACCCTGTCTCTAAATAAAATACAAAAAAGGGCTGGGGATGTGGCTCAGTGGTTAAGTACCCCTGAGTTCAATCCCTGGTACCAATAAATAAATAAATAAATAAATAAATAAATAAATAAATAGGAATTAATAGGACTGGGGTTTAGCTCAGTGCCAGAGTGCCTCTGGATCAAACCACAGTATCCACACCCCATGATTTTATACTGCCATTTGAAATGACTCTGGTTATAAAGGGTCTGGTTTTGAAAATCCTTATAATTCAATCTAAGGGACTTGGAAATCCTTAGGATGTGGGGATGTGGGGAGTTTGACTCTGAAGAATTTTAGACAAGATATATCCAGAAAGGACTATTTTGTAAGTTTGTCTCTAATATTGTATAAAGCATGAAAAATGATAAAAAGCAATAGACTACAGGAAAAGGGAGATTAACTGTGCTTCATTCACACAAAAATTAAGCCTAGTAAGTATAAAATTAAAAAAAAATACAAAGTGCTATATTTATGTGATAGCATGAAAATAAATTTGTTTAGGAGGGATAGGAAGAGCAAGAATTATGAAGGTTGAGGAAAGGGCCTTACACATTCTTTTTCAGCTCATTCTGTGTAGTAAACATACATCAGTAGATCCAGTTAATTAGGCTGTTAATATGGTAAGCATGGCTGGCTGCAATTCATTTAGAACAAACTAATAATGGTTTGCTTATTAAGGATGGTTTAAATGTATATAGAGGAAAAGGACCCAATGAAAGAGATACAAATTCACATCAATCAAGGTTCCTGGTGGTAAAACACCTGTAAATCAAACTAAAAACAACTTAAGATGAGATACAATGTATTGTATAAACAAACAAGAATTCATAAAATTTTATAGATATGATAGGCAATTTTATTTAGCAAATAAGCAGGGCAAAAGGCTTGGCTGGTCGCCAGACAGCCTCTGGCCAAGTCATTTCAACAAACTCTGCCCTTCCTAACATATGCCTCCTCAGTATTTTTCTTCACTTAAACCAATACATGTTTTACTACTAAAAGCCCTGATTCTGTTGCTGAAAGATAAGAACAGGGATCAATATGGAGATGGAGATAGCCCAGGTAATAGATCACCTAGGAAAGAAGAGATGGAGGGAACAAATTTCCATTTGCAAGTGATAAGAAGGAATGCTAACTAATACGTTGATTGGGAATATTTTGAGACTTGCTGTTTATGTAATTCTTATATTTTTTTGGCATATTTCTTCATTAAATTAGACAAAAATGTAAACAAAACAAAAAAGCAAATGCCAAGGAAAAGATAGATAAAGACAAGAGTCGTTTAAGTTCACAGAGTACAATTGAAAGAACATCCATTTATTTATACTGTCAATTATGCTCATATGAATGTGTGGAAGGAGATTGAGGTCAATACATGAGAAAGAGAAAATCCTAATCCCGTTATTTGTCACCAGCCTCCTAAAACACCAACAAACATGGTAAAAGAAATTGTTTTAACTGTTGTGTGCAAGAAAATATGATTTTTCCCAAGAACAGTAAGAACATGAGCAAATGCTGACCTGCTGTTTCACACAATAGAAGCCAGTTCTTGTTATGCCCATTAAACTAAGAATTGCTGAAGAAAGCAAACATCTTACCAGGGACAAAGCCCATCTGCGCTTATAGTGTTGCCTTAGGCCAAAAAGGAAAGGAAAACCCTTTTTAAACTTTCTAACCCTATGTGGTTGTCAACTTGCCGAAAGGGAAATCTTCCTCAAGCAATTTCCTGTAAAGAAATGTCATTATCTCCAGTAGCTCTTTTGATTATTCTGCATACTAACCAATTCATCAGCCAGTTTCTAGGAGCAGATTCGAAGATGACTGTTAATGCCAGTAGCAATTACAAATTAAATTGATCTTGTAAAAGCAAGTTTGGTATTCATTCCAATAAACTTTCTACAAATAATGCCATAACTTTCCACATTCAAAAGCTATAGCAGACATAAAATAAAATGATCTCCTTGACCACGTGATTGATCCTTCAAAGCCATAAAATTCAGGACTGATACTTTAAAGAGATATGGTGAAAATCATTTAATAAATATAGATACTGGCTCAGTTTTGAAAGCCTAACAAGAAAAGAAAGTTTTATGATCTCCAAAATACTTAATAGTTTCATCATAAATTTTAAAAGAGAGAAAGACTAGATTGGATTTCTTCCTTTGAGTGTTGTAACTTCCTGGTTTTATATTTGTAATCACACATAAGTGAAGAAAAACCTAATTTCAGACTGCTAAGTGGTATAATTTAAGTAAGAAGGATAGCACACAAAGTAAAACTCCTATATGTAAGTATTTGTTGAATTAAAGCACCATCAGGCAGTCAATTGAATATAAAACACAATTTTTATTATTCCTTATCGCATATGAAGTTAGATGTGTCTCATTTTGAGAAAGCATGTGAATGATCAGTCTCCAAAAATGAAACTTGTAAATCGTAACACTTGTCTAAATAGCCTGAGAAAAATTGCTGTAGAAGAAGTCTAAGTATGTTAACTACTTCAAAGGCAAATGTTTTATTTAACTGAATAACAGACCCTTTAATGTGGTTCATGCAACTAGTTAGATCAAGTCCAATGCCTACAACTTTATTTTAGCTCCATAGGAATCTAGGTTGCCACTTGGTATTCATTGTGTGCGTGTGTGTAGAAGTAAGCCTAGAGACAAAAATGATGCTTTGTATGGATGAATTAGAAGGATGACGAATTGCTACTAAATTCTTAGAAATGTTCCCACATGCATTGCACTGGGCCCTCCTTTGACATAACTCATCTCACCTCTAAAGGTAAACTCTTATATTTCCCATGTTTCCAAATGATTGATCAGAGATTGAAACAGAAAGCATTTGTCTAACTTTGTTTAGATGCTTTTTTTCATGACACAATTGCACTCACTAAAAAACTGATGAGAGATGAATGAAGAAATGAATGCAGAATGGGTGTAGAAATTCACTAGGGTCTATACAGTTACATTTTTGCATATTTCTGGCAATTAAAATGCATGACTAAACTACTATTAAAATAGTTTTTATCTAATAATACATAAATAGCAACCTTGTTATGACATTCATTTCAGTAGTTTTAACTAAATCGAGTATAATACCATATTTAGAAAATAAGTTTGTTTTGTTGATTTTAGATTATAGAATATTGGCCTTCTTAAATGAATCAAATACAACAGTTTAAACATTCCTGTATATGCTGAAAACTAACAGGATTATAAGTTTTTTATTATGTGAAATAATGCATATTTTAAAAAGAAGTTTTAACTTACCATGAATCATGATGAACAATTTTTAATCAAAAATTATTTTTTCAATATGAAATGTTATGAATATAGACCAAACATTTTAAATTTCATTTTAATTTTAGTATTTATGGGTTATATAGTTTATTGGAAATATTTGCATGTGAATCAGATAGAGCACCAAGGTTACAGTATGTAGAATTAGTTCTTATTGACTCGTGTCTGAATACACTGGCATTAACAAGAAAACAAGTCGGAAGGAAAGTATTCCTTTTATAAATGTTCTCTAACACTTTCTCTTTTAATATTTGAAGACAATAAATCTAATGCATTTGAATCTGATGAATACATTTGACTTTAAATCCTTGTGAAAAATCTTGCCACTTGAACCAGGAGTGAGCTAAATATCTAATGTTTATGGACTTCACACTGATTTTCAATCAGTAAGAACATAGTTAAAAATTGAAATATTGACTTTAAGTCTAACTTGTGGAATGTGTATTATAAATTGATACAGTCTCAGGATGTCATCTGAACTCTTAGTGCATTCATTTAGATCTGAAAAATATAATTTCAGTCATGCTACTTCCAAGCATATGAAATAAGCTATTCTTTTATTAGCAAGTGGTTAATGACTTCCCAGAAAATTAAAACACAATTGAGTTAAATAGGCATTAGGTTATACTATTATGAACTACACATTTCCTTACCTAAAAGAGTCTTAACAAATAGTTTCAATCTTTACTTTGTGGTTAGCTCTCATGAAAGTCCCCTGGTGTAGTTTTGTGTGTAATTTTCAATCCATGTACTTGGAGAAGGTTGATAATTTTTACTAACAAATTCATGATTGAATTTATTATTTATGCTTATATTGTCACTTCTTATTAAAGGACATTTCCTCATGTTTATTAAAACTGTGTTTCCATGAGAGTAAATTATAAGACAGTTTTGAATTTTAGCAGAAGCATTTGAATTTTATAACATAAAAATACCAATGCAGGTCCTTTTGTAGTGTCAGTAGGTTTAAAAACACTCTGACAAATGAACAGAATTTGTTCCTTTCCTTCTTAGATATTTACCACTGTTTGTTTTTATGCTTTGATATTTGTACACTTGAGATTTACGTTTTAATGAAAAAAATTGTGAGACTCAATTATTTGATGATTTTGTTAGAAAATGGTGATATGAAATAACAGCAAAAATACATAAAACCCACTAAAAATATAGAATAAAAAGAGACGGATTTCTCAAAGACCTGGAGAAACAGATGTACAACCAACATCACTCTGTGAGTGTCAGTTCTCAAGAGCACTTTTCTCCAACCCCTATTGCTCTTGTGAGAACAAATTACCAAAAACATTCTACAGAGATTCAGTAAGTTAAGTTAGTAGCCCATGAAAAACCCTTTCATGGAGAATAGGGGAGCAGAGTAATAATGGAGGATGCAATAGTACTTGGTAACTGTAATCTCTGTTTAAAGGGAGAAGTGCCTTCAATTAAAGTACTGTACATTATTTTATGAAGATCTTTCTTTGTGTACATTCAGGTGGGTATAATGTTACTTTGGAAAGCTATTGCCAAAATAATGCTGCATAATAATTAATATCAAAGTTTTCTTACTTGTTATTCATTGAGTAAACTGTGGGTCTGCTGAGCTCGGTTAAAGATCAGCTGCACTTGGCTGAGGGCCCTGTATTAGATTTCCATCTGTTCCACTGATCCATCCATTGCTGGGATCAGTGGCCACCTGGAGCATATTTCTCTAAGTGAATGGCAAAAAGTCAAGAGTGAAAACCAAAAAGTATGAGCACATTTTATGTGTCTCCTCTGGTCCTGTCTGCTAATGTTCTATTGGCTAAAGCAAGCCATAGGGCCACATCCCAACTCAACAGGAAGCAGAATTTACTCCTCCTATAGACCTGCAGCCATAGCACAAAGGAGGAATGAAGGAAGAATTGTAAGCAAACAGTGCAACTCTGCCTTCTTCTCATAACTATTAATCTTGCTTCCATTTGAAAGCTACATTTATTTCTTCTCCGAGTCACCTTAAAATCTTATCCCACTGTGGCAATATTCAATTATATGACTGTTGTTGGAATGAAAAAGAATAAATAGAAAGTGACTAGCACACTTCTTTGGACATACAAGTTGCATTTTGTAGCTATTACTATTAATAATACTAGCCAAGAGTGGTGGTGCATGCCTGTGATCCTGGTGGCTCTGGAGGCTTAAGTAGGAGGATCATGAGTTCAAAGCCAGCCTCAGCAATTTAACCAGGCCCTAAGCAACTTAGTGAGACCCTGTCTCTAAATAAAATACAAAAAGGAACTGGGGATGTGACTCAGTGGGTAAGCACCCCTGTGTTCAATCCCCAGTACCCATCCCCAAAATAATAATGAAAATAGTGATAATTATATTTAATTTTATTTTAGTGTGCTTTCTGTTTTCTTTTGTTTGTGCTTCTGAGACAGTTTTTCATGTTTCCCAGGCTGGTCTGAAACTCCTGGGCTTATGTGATCCTCCCACTTCTGCTTCTTGAGTAGCTGGAACTATAACCGTGTGCCACCACATGCAGATGCCATAATGAAAAATACCTACATTTTAATTGAAATACAGTGTCTCACATGATTAAATACTTTCCATATTTTAATTGAAACATTATCACTGTGCTATATTAGGGAATATTTTATTTAGATGTTTCAATATTCAAGAATATGCTCACTTGAAATTTACAAGCCCTGTGACTCCTGAATGAAGGGGAAAAGGATTGAATCAAATGAGTTAGACAGATGCTTTGAGACTTAACTTTCAAATGGAATTGATTCCTGGGGAATACAAAATCCTTGGAAACACAATCCCAGAAAAAAAAAATAACTCTTACATGAATCCTTCTTAGCTAGTGGAAACCAAAGAGACAATACACACAGGAAAATAGTGTAACATATAAAGATTTACATTTATCCAAGTTCAAAGAAAATCTGCTTTATGAATTAACAGACTTGATAGGACTATGTCGATGAATAGGACCCTGTGGGGATGGCAAGGAAATATTGGCGCTGCCTGCCTTTTCTAAAAGATGCATGATTTTCACAGCCCATGCAACAATTGCAAATGCTATTTTATCCTTTGGTGGTGTCATAATCAGCTAGCTTTCAAGTGATTGAAATTATTCCTTTCCCCAACCTTGTTTTCTTTTCTTCTTCCCAGCTGCCAGATGGGATGTGTGCATTGGCCTCCAACACAGCATCAGCATCTCCGCTTCAATCCCAGTGAGCCGTGAGGGCTCCATTACCCATTGCCTTCTGCCCCATTTGATCCACACACATTTGCCACTTTGATGCCTTCACAGTACAAACAAGGTGCTCTAATCAGAACTTCCCTGTCCCACCCCATGAGAACCTCTCATCCCGGCCTCAGTTTCAATGTCATGAATGACATCACTACTTCATTCTGTTCCCTTGGAGCCAATCAGTCTGACACTTTGATCTACCTGCTGCACTAACTGGACTCGCCAAGGCTTCCACACTTTTGCTTTCCATGGGCAGCAACAAAGATTCCAGCAAAATGAGGGACTTTTACCTTTCCTGTTTTACTTCTCTTTAATTTCCAGTATGGAGTATTGCCTATTTAATTTAGGTTCTAGAATATGTATGTTACTTTCATTAATGTTATATTTTAAGATGTACATTTATTTTACATTTAACCTTGACCAAAAGCAATTAAATACATCCAGTTTAGAGTAGTGTATCTTGTCATGGTTAATGCACCAGGGATGCTTAATCAATGATTCCAGAATGTCAGTAGCTTAATGGAAACAATTAGTGATTTTAAAGCCATAGTACCAAAAACAACTGTAGTATTTTGGAGCTTCATCTTAGGAAAATACACTTCACCTAATGCAATGTATAAATAATTAAAACAAAGTTTAAAAATTTTAAAAAGAAAAAAGAAAAACAATTTTCTTGCTGTGATATAATTATGAAGATTTCTATATGTCATTTATACATCCAACTGCCCAGAATGGAAGAATTGTTCATGATCAGGATATTGACTTTCTCCAATTGTTTTTCTTATATTTATTTGTTTCAGGTATACTTATATTAGTGTATGTATTTTATTGCATAGCTTTTCCATGAGCTGTGTCACAACATGCTTGTCTAATGATCTATTTAACTCATGAAACAGAGTGAAAATAAATGTTTAAGTTACATAAGTATGTCAGCACTCTATTTGTGTTAAGTGTTGATTATTAAAAACTGATAATGTGAATTATCCAAACCTGAAGGGATTATGAAGGTGGCATTTTATTCTAGTGTAAAAGTTTCTAAGAAATCAAAATGAACAGTTAAGATAAATGTTGGTCTCTTGGAGGAGAGCCATATTAAACTATCTATAAGAAAGAAAAGATGTGTCATATGTGAATCAGCTACTTTGAAGATTGCTGTATACCATATTTCCTATATAAATGGAAGAAATGAACTGAGTTTCTGGTTTTATCAGCTCAAACTCTAAGAAAGGACAAACAAAAGTATTAAGAGGTAAACCATTACCAAGTATATCAATATTTATAGCAGTGCAATTCACAATAGTCAAGTTATGGAACCAGCCCAGATGCCCATTAACAGATTTATGCATAAGGGAAATATAGTATATATATACAATGGAGTCTTGCTTTGCCTTAAAGAACAATGAAATTATGGCATTTGCTGGTAAAAAGATGGAACTAGAGAACATCAGGCTAAATGAGTTACGCCAGATCCAGAAAGTCAACACTCAAATGTTTTCTCTCATGTGAGGAAGGTGGAGAAAAATAAGGGAAAAAAATGTGTGTTTGGGAGATCACATGAACAGAGAGGGGAAATCAGGAATACAGAGGAAGGGGGGTTTGTGGGGATGAGAGGAGGGGCTGGAAAAGAAAGGAATAGTGAAAGGGAACTGACTAAAATGTCCTATGTACACATATAAATATACTACAGTGAATTTCACCTTTTCTGTGTATCTATGATGCACTAAAACAAGCCAAACTATGAATAAATAGAAGAAAAGGGGCTGGGCATGTAGGTTGGTGGTAGAGCACCTCTGTGTTAGCTCCCTAGTACTTCAAATTAAAAGATAAAATATTGCCTATTTCATAAACAAACATATCCAGGTGAACGCTCATCATTTCTTGAGATTTTTACATACTACACAGAAAAATCCACTAAATGAATAGAAACTTAATTTGGGTTCCACCTTCCATTCAAAAAAGAAAGATGTCTACACCAAAATTTATAATTCATTAGTAAAATGCACTGAGGGGATACACTTTCTCTAAGTCTATGTCTGCCCTCCTATAGAAAGGTAAACCCTTGAAACCAAAGAAATTGGAGGTACCTATGGAGTCATCATGCTATCAAAAAGGGAAACCTCTGGGGACAAATTATTCATCATTGACCTATATTATCTCCTCTTGATAAACTGAAGAAGAAATGATTAGTCAATATTTTTGGTGTTCACTGAGAAGAGGGAGGGGGAAATATGTGTATTTTCTAATTGCAGTGGTTAATTTGGATTGTCAACTTGACTGGATTAAGAGATGTCTATAACTAAGAAATCTACAGATGTATTTATGAGCCTGCGGGACAGCGAACTGAGGGGCGAAATCAGCCTTAAATCTGGGCAGTAGAATCCAGTTGGTCTGGATGGCACAAGCAGGAAGAGAAAGTTAAGACAAATACAATGCCATTATTTTTGAGTGGATATGTCTATTGTTGCTGCCAGCACCTGGGAATGTTGGACTTCACTTCCAATACTCTTCCAAACCAGACTCTGACCAGCAACTCCCCAGGGAATTCCCAGATCTCCAGTTTTGACCTGGGGTTGCATCATTGGTTTCTCTTTTTCTGAGGCTCCAACTTCTTGGATAGAGATACTACTGGTTCCTCTGGCTTGCAGACAGCCATTGTGGATTATACAGCTTTTAATCATGGAAGTCAATCTAAATGAACCACTTTTATGTGTAGATTAATTTTCTCAATTTGTGTTGAGGTTTGTGGAGTTGTCTCTAAATTTTGTAGGCTTTAAAGTTGCTTAAGTCTCTCCTTCTGGTAGTATGGAAGAAGTGATAATTCATGGTGTGAACTATTTAAAGAGAAGTACAAAGTGAATGCATTTAATGCTCCTAATTCACTACTTGTGAGGGACAGGGAGATTAATAATGCTTACATGATACTTCTGAACATTTCTCTAAAACTACAATGTATAATGATATAGACTAGTGTTACTGACCTCACTGGACAGAGATGCAAAGGAGAAGAATGAACTCAAAGATTCAATTTCTCAGCTTTAGATGCATATAATCAATATTAAATCTTCTCAGTATACTCTGAAGGAGAATATTTTCTCGTGTAACCATAGGGCTGAGGCTGACAAACATCACACAGAATCATTCTGTGACTGATTAAAGTGCAACACAACTTTAGCTCTCAGTCTCAAAGTATATATGCAGTTAAGGTGAGATCACTGCTTGGAAAGGAATGGAATCCTATAAATTGGGATGGAGGTGATTGGGAGGACACTGAAGAAATTGGGAATATTGAACTCCTACATTTTGATTATTTTGCTACAGGGAGAAGCATCCCCAACCCTATACTTTGGGCAATGGTCCTCTCCAACTCTTGCTAAGAAACTAGTCCTGAATTGCCTATGGAAACAGTAATGTGTTTCCATAATGCAGTTATGGAGCTTAACAATATTGATACTCTCCAGGATCCATCCTCATGACACATTTTTGCCTCTGTAAGTAGATATAAGTCTAAGCAGTCCCCTAGAGGTGAGATACACAGTGTGACCTATGAGGAGGTACACTACACTACCAAGGAACATTTTAGTATTCCAAATCATACAATCAGAGATGTGGGGAATATTCATGGGAATGGATTTTAAGGGTTTTGGAAGATGGTAGAAGGTGCATAAGATTACAAGAGGCTGGATTTATTGACCTGGGTCCATTAAGCAAAAATTCTGGATTTAATATAGCAGGTTGCAGTATTTAATGAAATTTATTTATAGTTTATTTGGTTTGTTGACTGAAATAAGGTTAAAAAAATAACCTACTATGACTGAGTTGGAAAGGCCTGACATCCCTTTGCTTTTTGTGAATGACAGAATTCAGAGGCTCAGAGAGGTTAAGATGCTGGGGTGAATTTTCCATGTGAGACCTTCTCCTTCACATTGAGAGAATCAAGAAGATTGCCCCTCACCAATACTTTTAAGAATCAGATTTGTGAGGGGAGCACTGGCATCCTTTAAGGACTCTGTCATTGCTTTCCTCTGCATGCCAGACCTCATGTGTCACTCAATAGGAAACTTAAATGTGATGGATGTATGTTTTAGTCAGGTTTATCACTGCTGTGACTAAAAGACCCAACCAGAATAATTGCAGAGGAGGATAGGTTTATTTGAGGGCTCATGGTTTCAGATATCTTAGTGCATAGAAGACTGGCTCCAAGCATCTGGGCCTGAGGTCAAAAGAGTCAAAAGAGTCATGTCAAAAGAGTGTGGTAGAGGAAAACATCTCACATGATGACCAGGAAGCAGAGAGAGAGGTCTCCACTAGTCAGACACAAATAATAGCCAAGGCCACGTCCCCAGTGTCTACACCTCCTCCAGCCACACCCCACCACTTCTGTTACCACTCAGTTGATCCCTACTGGGGGATTAATTCACTGATTGGGTTAAGACCCTCACAACCCAATCATTTCTCCTCTGAACATTCTTGCATTTTCTTACATGTGATTTTTTGGGGAACACCACACATCCAAACCATAACAGTATAATTGGATCTGAGAGTGGCAGGAGCCAAGTGGAAGCAATCACCACCAAAGGCAAGGTGTTTTTATCTCCCATACTAGGCACCAAAGAGAAGTAATGAATAGAATGTTCTGACTCAAGTACATATGCAGCATTGAATCATGATGTTCCCTAGAAGTTAAATAGATAGGAAACCCCCTGAATTCCTGGGCAAATGTACAAAATCTGCCTTAAATTTCAATATCAGAAAACCAAGGCACCTCAATATATGCCCAAACTTGACTTAATCTATGGACCCTGAACCCCCTGAATGAAGGGAAGACCAGGTCCCCTTGAGGAAGGACCTTGGTAAAGTGCTAAAAAAGTTTTACTGTTTATCTTTTTTCCAACCTTCCCAAAGGGACCTAAAACCTTTCACCAGGATAACTATATATTGGGGTAAAGGCAATTGTCAGACCTTTCAGGGATTACTGAACACTCTTTCTGAATTGATGTGATGCTGGGAGATCCAAAATGTCATTGTGACCTTCCAGTCAAAGATCAATGAAGTTTTAGCTAATTTCTGACACACAGTGAGTTCCCAGACTCAAACTATGGTTATTTCCATACTCTCAGAATGTATACTTAGAATAGATGCACTAACCAATTGGCAGAACCCCACGTTGGTTCCCTAAGCCATGGAGTGAGAGCTATTATTGTGGGAAGGGTCAAATAGAAGGCATTAGAGCTGCCTCTACCTTAGAAAGTAGTAAAGAAAAAAGACAATATCACATCCTTGGAGAGACCTCAGAGATCAGGATCATCATCAAAGGTTTGAAAGATACAGGGGTGGGGGTTCCCACCACACCCCATTTAGCTCTCTGTTTTAGTCAGCTTTTGCTTTGCTGTGACAAAAATACCAAACAATAACAAGTTGGAAGAGTAAAAGTTTATTTGGCCCTCAAGATTTCAGAGTCCATAGACATTCACTCCATAGATCTGGACCCAATGTGAAGCAGTACATCGTTGAGGAAGGACTTCCTGGCTCCCTCATGGTAGCAAGACTGGGAGGGAGACTGGGAGGGAGAAGGGATCACAGGAAAGACGCCCCAGGACACATCTCCAGTGACCACCTCATCTGCACCATCTGCCTAGAGTTACCACCCAGTCAGTACGTTCAAACTAGGATGGACAGATTAAGCTAGAACTTTCATAATCTAATCATGGCACCTTTGACTATTTCTATATTAACAGGAGTTTTGGAGGAACAACACATATCCAAACTTAACATTCTCCTATTTGACCTGTGCAGAACACAGGTGGATCTTGGAGAATGATGGCTGTCTATCATATTCTTAATCAAGTGGTTAATCCCCTTGCAGCTGTTATATTAGATGTGGTTTCTTAGCATTTAAAGGTTACATCTTCTGGTACCAGGTATGCAGATATTGATCAGGTAAATATCTTTCTGTCCATACCTATTTTTAAGGCTTGCCAAAACAATTTTCTTTCAGGGTTAAAAACCAACAATACATCTCTACTGTCCTACCTCAGGGTATATCAACTCTCCAGCTCTGTGTCACAACTTAATTCACAGACATCTTGACCATCTTTCTATTCCACAAGATGTCACACTGGCTTATTATGTTGATTAATCCAAGTGAGCAGTAAGCAGCTACGACGCTGGACTTGTGAAGCATTTGGATGTCAGGAACTGGGAAATAAATCTAACTATATTTCAAGGGCCTTCTACCTCAGTAAAATTTCTAGGAGTGCAGTGGTGTGGGGCATACTGAGATATCTAAGGTAAAGGATAAGTTGGTGCATCTGACATGCCCTAAAAACAAAAAAGAAGTATAATACCTGTATTCCTATTTGGATTTTGGAGGCAATATATTCATCACTTAGGTATGTTACTCTAGCCCATCTATCTAGTGATTGGAAAAGCTACTAATTTTGAGTGGGGCCCACAAGAAGACGGTGAAACAGGTCCTGGCTGATGTGTAAGTGACTCTCCAACATGGACCGTATGATCCAGCAGGCCCAATGAGGTGTCAGTAGGAGATAGAGATGCTTTCTGGAGGTTTTGGCAGGTGCCCATAGAAGAAACACAGAGGAATTTGGAGCAATGTTCTGTGATCATCTTCAGGCTACTACTCTTTCTTTGAGAAACAGTTTTGACTGTTACTGGGCCTTAACGGAAACTGAAGGCTTTATTATGGGTCATGAAGTTGTCAGGTGATCTGAACTGCATATCATGAAATAGGTGTTATCTTACCAACAAGTCATAATGTTGGACGTTCACAGCAACAGTTTATCATCAAATGGAAGTAGTATATACATAATCAGGACTGGGTGGGTCCTGAAGCATAAAACTGTTACATGAAGAAGTGGGCCTAAATGCCCATGGCTCCTGCTTCTCCTACAATGCCTTCTGCCCACTTCCCCACCCAGAGTAAACCTGTGGTATCATGGGGTGTGCCCTATGATCAGTTGACAGAAAAAGTGATGACTAAGATTAGGACCTGGTTTACAAATGGTTCTGCATGATATGTGGGGACCACCCAAAAGGAAATATCTATAGCATTATAGCCCCTTTCAGGGACATTGATGAAGAGGATGAAGGAGAATCTTTAGAAGGGGCAGAACTTTGGAAAGTACACTTGGTTTCTTGGAAGGGGAAAGAGATCAGATGTATTCAGACTCATGGGCAATAGCCAATGGTTTGACAGGATGGACAAGGACTTGGAAAACACATGCTTATAAAATTGGTGGCAAATATTAATTTGGGGAAGAGGTATGTGACTAGACATCCTCAAAAGGGCAAAGGAGGTGAAAATATTTGTGTCCCATGTAAATGTTCAGCAAAAGATGACCTCAGCAGAGGAGGAATTTAAAAATCAAGTGAATATTACTCATCTTTAAAAAAGAATGAAATGATGGCCTTTGTCAGTAAATGGATGGGCTTGAAAATATCATGCTAAGTAAAATAAGCCAATCCCCAAATCCAAAGACCAAATGCTTTCTCTCATATGCAGATGCTAATTCACAATAAGGGGGGCTATAGAAGAACGGAGTTACTTTAGATTAGGGAGAGGAGAGTGAAGGGAAGGGAGAGGGTATGGGGCTGGAAAAATAGTAGAATGAATCAGACATTATTACCCTATATGCATATATGATTACAGAACCAGTGTGATTCTACATCATGTACAACCAGAAGAATGAAAAGTTATACTCCATCTATGTATGATGTGTCAAATGTATTCTACTACCATGTATAACTAATTAAAACAAATTTAAAAAAAAGAACAAAAAATCAAGTGGATAGGATGACCTTGTCTGTGGATAGTCATCAACCTGTTTCCCTAGTCATTTCTGTCACTGGTCAATAGGATCATGGAAAATGTGTCCATGGTGGCAGGGATTGAATTTATGCACGGACTTAGCAACATAGTCTTCTCACCAAGCCTGTCCTAGCTATATGTGGCCTTTGCTGAAGGCCCAATATGCCAAAAGATAGATACTAAGATAGATAGATAGATATTAAGTCCATGATGCGGTATCATTACTAACAAGGATCAACCAGTGACTTGGTGAGAGGCAAATTACATTGGACCATTTCATCATGCAAGGGGAAGAGACTGGTCTTTACTGAAATACACAAATAATCTGCACATAGATTTGTCTACCCTGCATATAAGGCTTTTGTCACAACTATTATTCATTTATTTATAGAATGCTTTATCCACCATCTTGGTAATCCACATAGCATTGCCAAGGAACTCACTTCCCAACCAAAGAAGTGGCATGTGGCTCGTATCCATGGAATTCACTGATCTTGTCATATTCCCTGCCATCCTGAAGCAACTGGTTTGATAGATGATGGAGTGGCCTTTTGAAGGTGCAGTTATAGTGCCAGATATGTGGCAATACCTCACAGTGTTGGGGGTCAGATTTTTCAGAAGTTTGTATATGGTTTGAATCAGCATCCACCATAAGGTTCTGTTTCTCTTATAGCTAAGATTCATAGGGTCAGGAATCAAGGAATGAAAAAAGGACTGGTACCATTCACCATTACTTCCAGTAACTGTCTAGGAAAAATTTTGCTTCCTTTCCCGATAACATTATGGTCTTTTCCTCTGTAAGTCTTTGATACAGAAGAGGGGGATGATTCTAACAGGAGCCACAAAAATGATTTTAGTGAATTTGAAGTTAAGATTTTCCACTGGCCACTTTGGTCTCATGACTCTTAGTCAACAAACCATGAAAGAAGTCATGGTTAGGTAAGGGGTGATTGATTCAGATTATCAAAGGGAAATTGAACAATTATCCTACAATGGAACTAAAGAAAAGTACACTTGGATTGCAGTAAATCCCTTAGGTCATCTCTTAGTGTTGTCACGTCCTGTTATTGAGGTCAATGGGAAACTACAAGAACCCAATTCAAACAAGATGACACATGGCCCAGAGCTATGGGTCTCCCATGCAGACAAAGGATCAAGATCTGCTGAGATGCTTACTGAAGACAGGGCATACAGAATGGGTTGTAGGAAAAGGTAGTTACAGACAAGCTATGGTCATGTGAACAGATATAGAAATGAGGATTATAATTGTCAAAAGTTTTTCTTTCCCAATTTTAAAAGAATATTTCAAGGGTGTTCACCCAATGTATTAATCGGGTATCATTTTTTTCCTTTCTTTTCCTTTATCATGTAACACAATATTAATTGACAATATCAATACTTAGCAGTTGTTCAATCTGCATTAAAATAGTATTTATGTTAAGGATATCAGGAGGGAGTAAGCATCACTCAAAGCCTTATCTTCTATTCTGAGGAAGGAATTAGTACATTTTCAATTGTGCACAAGATAGCTATATCATGTATCTAAGAATTATGACTTTGCTACTGTGTTTATTGGGAGATATAATTTAAACAGACATGTCTAGGTGTCAAATTGACAAGTGGTAGACTTGTGGGGTTAGTCTTGATCATCAACTTATTGGATTGAGAGAGGCCTAATATTAAGAGACCTCTCTGTGTGTTGATAAGCATGTTTCAAGAATGATTGGCATGTGGGATGAAAAACTTAGAGAAAAGATCCATCCTGAATGTGGGCAGCATGGTCCAATAAACTGGAGGCCCAGATGAAAAAGGCAGAAAAAGAAAACAAAAGCAGATGCAAGCTCAATTCTTCTTAAGTGACTGAATCCATTGATCCTGCCATTACCCACGGGCATTGAATTTCAGCTTCACTTTTCCAGTGTGGACACCGATTTGTGATTTGATTCACCAGGGAGCTTCCAGACCTTTAGTCTTGGACTGGAGCGATATCATTGATCCTACTTGTTCTGAGACTCCCTCTCCATGGAAAGGCACTTACTGGTTCCTCCAGCTTTCCAACCTGCAATTGACCATTGTGGAACTACTCAGTTTCTGATCATGTAAGTCAACCTAATAAATATTTTAGGATCAAAAATATACATATCTTATTGTTTATGTTTCTCTAGAGAAACCTGACTAATATATTAATGAAGAAAAGAACATTTGGAACATCCTAAATTATTATGAAGAGGTGAACATCAGCAAGATTTTGAAGTTTATCTTGGACAAATTACAACATGTGTCTAATGGGACAAAGAAGAAGTGAGGTAGAACAAAAAGTATCTAATGGTTTCACCTGCCTGTTTTGGAACTGTACAGTCTAAATTTCTTGACAAAGGCAACCTAAATATCGAAGTGGCAAAGTTTTGAAGAACTTTAAAAGTTCTGACCAGCAGTTAAAAATAAAAGTCTAAGTTTCCAAAGGGTTATTTTTCTTTCCTCCATCATTTCCTTTTCAAGGGGGGAAGAGTTGCATATTATTCCTTCCTGTAACTCTGGTACAACTGGTAAGTAAGTGGTCACAACTCTGCTATTGGTCCTCAGCATGATGATGTTGGAATGTGGTAGAACTTAAAGATGTAGGTGTGGTGGGAGGTTGTTGGGTCAATGAGGGCACTATTCTCACAAGGTTTAATGTAGTTTGTGTGGTCCCATGTTTAGTTCCTGCATAAGGATTGTCTTAACGGAGAAAGACTGACTCCTGTGGAGTCCCTGGCTTCCTTTTCTGCTGTGTAATGTCTCCCTCTTACACAGGCTTGTGCTGTAATGCTAACCACCATGTAACTGTCCATAAACGCAGGACACCTGGGTCCACCCCATGTTGCACATCAGCCTCCAAAACTGTGAACCAAATAATGTTATGTTTAAAATAAATTGCTCAAGCTCACGTATTTTGTTTAACAAAGGAGAACTATCTAACACAAGAACCTACCCTACATAACAGGAAACAGAGCTAAAAGATGGCATAGCATGAGAATGATAAGTGGATAATGGGTATATCCATGGGTATAACTAAGCTATATTCTACTGTGTCTCAAACCAGCTTGAATTTGTAGATTTTTTCAATGTAATTCCATTCTGCAATTTTTTAAGGTTTAGGATAATTTTATTTGTGTTCAAGTCACCCACTATTGAAAGGGTCTAATAATTAAGATACAAATTCCTGGAATTTTAGGGGGAACTCATTTATAATATTTTAATTTCTTCAAATAGTTTCAGCACAATATAATACTCTGAAAAATATAGGAGATTGTCAGGTTGTTTCCCAACATGACAGCAGTGAAAATAACAAAGATCCTAATTAGAACTTTTGGAATTGGAGAGCCATGGCAAAATTGAATTAATATACTTTTGTAATTATTTCTTTAAACTAAAGGGCATATTTTCTTCCATATATCTAGAGAATCAAGGATTAAAGATTAAAGTCACTTCTGAATAATAGACTAAAAGATGCTAGTCATGAAGTTCTAAAAGTAAATTATTTTAGCTTTGCCATCTGCTTCTTAGAAATCTACACTTTAATCATTCAAGGTGTTATTTTCTTTTCATTCTTTGTAACAATTCATAGTTTGCTTTGAGTACAAAAGAAACACATGTTTATGTGCAAAGTATCATGAAACACAAATGGGACAATGAAACATACATGTATCTTACAACCTAAAAACTGCACACTTCTGTATGGCCACCATCTTTATTCCTTGGATACATGAATGCATTTCTGTTTTCTGGGAAAATTATTTTTTGTATAGAAAGTGCTACATATATATATATATATGTATATATATATGATATATATGTATGATACTGAAATACAGAGACCAGGATCAATACCAGATTATAAATATATATTGTACATAGTATTTTTACATATATATAAACATACAAATATTCATTTCCAAAGTAGTTCACATGATTAGGGAGGCTAAAAAGTCCTACAATCTTCTTTCTAAAAACTGGAGAACTAGGAAAGTCAGTGGTCTAATTTATTCCATTTCTTAATTTCTGAGAATCAGGGGATCTGTTATCTAAGGGCAGGAAGAAATTGACTCTAACTCAGAAAGAGGGAACAAGTAAGCAAATTCACCATTCCTCCACCTTTTATTCTTTTAGGGCCACAAATGGATAGTTGATGTCCACCCACTTTGGGAGAGTATCTTCATTACTCAGTACTGAAAAAGTCTTCATCTCTTCCAGAAACACCCTCAATGACAAACTCAGAAATAATATTTTACCATCTGTTTGGGTATCACTTAGCCTAATCAAGTTAATGCACTAAAATTAATTATGACAACATAAAATAATTTGATATTTTAAAAACACAATTTTTCAGTATGACAATAGAAAACAGTGTCTTTGTTACTGTAATTGGTATATTTTTAGCTAAAAATTAGTTAATATATTTTCATATCTTATTAGTATTGTCTACTTTTTTTACTACATGTTTATATTGATTTTTCTACCAGCAGATTTCTTAATTTAAGTGAATTTTTAAGTAGAAGATATTATACTTATTGATACAACTTATTTCTAGTCATCTTACTAAAATACTTAACATTTCCCCTTTTTCACATTTGGTTGGTTTTATCCCATTGATTTAAAGATTTGAATATGCTTTGCTCTTATCTGTTCTGATGTTTGGAAACTATATAATCTATTTGAAATTTTATTAATAGTTTTAATATTCAAAAATAATTCCTTTGTGCTTTGCAATCAATAAATTAAGGTGGAAAAATACCATTTAATATGTGCTAATATTACCTGAGTAAATCAGAAATATTTTATCCTTGATAACATCATTATCCTTTTCTATCATATCTCTATCTTTATTATTATAATTTAAATTTTTTGTTCATATTAGTCCTTCAACAATAATTGTTGACATTTTTGTTTAGATTCCTAAGATGAATAAATGTTTTATAGAATTATTTTTAATTTAATTAATTTCATTGATTTAATTTTCTTTACTTTCTTTTTTATCAGATCATCATATTTATTTTCAAATATTTATTGTTTTAATTTTTAAAATTTGTTCTTTTTAAATATACATGACAGTAAAATGTATTGTGACATATTATATATACATGGGCTATAAATTGCTTTCTAATTTTGATCTTTATCTCAAACACATTGAAACATATTCTGATTACATATATATTTAGAAGAGTCACTTGAATTGTGATTTTACTAAAACTTTGAATATCTAAGAAAGTTTATGGAACTTTGAATGACACCTTGACAGGTCATAATAATTTTTAACTTAAAAGGTTTTACCTAACATACATTGTACACATTGCCTCACAGATACCTCACCTATCTCCGAGGCTATATTGATATTTATTCAGTTCTTACTGAAATATGATTTGTTTCTCCCTTTCCTTATAAGTGTTTCTTATAAGTGAAAGTACTTGACAGGATGTGTCTAAATCCAATATCATTCTCCATTTCCCCTTAGATTATTGTGAATATTCCTTTTTACATAACAAATCTTTTCAATTTGGGTATTCTTTTCTACATCCAAGGGCACAATGTAGACTAACAGATGATAAGTAAAACAGCACTTAACAGTGTACCTGGTCTTTCGCAGATGCTTGATATCATGTATCAAATTAATGAAAAAATGAATAAACAAAAGGAGGTTAGTAAAGAACTAAAAGTGAGCGGTCAGGAAAGGTTAGAATTATATTTTTGGTTCATGTTTATGTCAAATAGGCCTTATTTCCATGAATTTGAGAATCATTAAAAAAGTCAATCTAGGTAAGAATGTCATCATGCATTAGTAAGAAAATAGCATAGAAGCTAGAACCTCACCTGGAGTCATGCCTGTAAGCTTGGTTTAAAGATCCAAAGAGGAACAACTCTTGGCACTCTGGCAGTCACAGAGGACAAAGATTACCAGTCCATTCCTGCCACTTTGAAAACAAACACATATGTCATCAAATAAATCCTCGGGTTTTTAAAATATTGCCTTTGAATTTATCTGGAGCTTAAGCAGACATTTAACTAAATGCCATCCTATGAAGAACAAATCTAAGGAAATAATTGATTTAGATGTTTGGAGGGATAGCTCGGTATTGTTTTTCAAGTGAAAAAATGGAAAAAAATAATTTTAGATATTATTTAAACAGCATTCAGTGTATAGTGATGTAAAATGACTTCTTTCAGATTTCATGTATAATTTTACAAGGATTCTTTAATAATTTGGGCAAAGTTTTTGGTCTAATATATTGGTTTTTTTGTTTTTCTAAGTTAAAATTTTGTGTCTGCAATTCCTGAGTTTGCCATTTTAATTGTGTTATAAGCAATAACTAGACTCCAGCTGAAAATTGGGGAAAGTTCTTATTTATACATGGATGCATACATACAGAGTTTAACTGAGAGCAGAGAACTCTAGCATGACTTTCAGAGGGCTGAAATTAAAAAAAAAAAAGAAATAATGTCTTTTTCCTCTCTCTGACTATTTCTTGTGTCTATAATATTAACATAATGTGAATAACAGTACTTTCTTTTTCAACAAAGCATAAATCTAGATCCCTCTCAATCCTATAAAGAATAGAGAATCATCAGCTTTGATGTAATGAGTTCACACAAAAAAGGCTGGAAAATATTTTCAAAGATACTATGTGACATGTTGTGTAGGGTGAAGAATGCTTGCAATAAGATCCTAGGTATGGTATTCCTGTGTAAGTGATGGTAGAGATGTTATTCTTTTCAAAAAACAATGAGTAGGAGGTTGATGCTTTTGCTAGAAAATATTTTTTTGGAGTCTGATAATAAATTTTGAATAAAAATGAGGTCGGTATTTGCAAAATTACATAGGTTTAAAAACTCATATAAAAGTTTTTAAAAAGTTTGTATTATATGTACCTACTAAAATGTATGCACAGACTTCAAAGAATAATAATAAATCACATTATTGGGCTAAAAGACAAAATACTACTGGTACTTTGAGATGCACCTCAACAGTACATATTTTCCTTAACCCTTGAGATAACCACTCTTCTGGCATTTATATAATTTTCTTGCTCTTACTGGAAATTATTACCAATTGTGTTCCATGTATATATTACTTAGTTTTTCTTTTTTTGAACTTTGTATACATGGACTTCACAAAAGGATTCAAATAAGATTTCAGTCTTTCTCAAGTCATTAGTGGGACATTTATACCAAGTGGCTGCATCCAGGAGTACTACTTTTGATTACAGTAAAATATTCCCTTGTGAGTATATAAAGGATTTATCCAGGCTATTGTTAGGTACTGTACAGATTGTGCCCCATACTTTGGTGTCAGGAATGCTGCTCTGAGAGATATTCCTGTATTTGTCTCCTGGTGCTATGGGATAGACTTGCTAAGTCTTAGTTTGTCAACTTAGTAGTAATACCAATTTATTTACCAAGATTGTGCTTTGTACTATCACAGTTTGCAGTTCTCATTATGTTACATCGTTACACAAGCAGACAAGATCTTGTCTGGCTTTTATTTTTGTAAATCTGATGGGTTCACAATCACATACTATTGTGGGTTTAATTTATATGTTCTTGATTGCCAGTGAGGTAAGTGGTAATGTGGATATTTATATGTGATTTGCATGTTCTCTTTTGCACAGTATCAGTACAAATATATTTTGCCCCATTTTCCACCTATGTTTTTGTACTACTTTTAGATTGATTTTATCTATATATTATCCAAACATTTTTACTTGTTACGTGTTGTATATATTCTTTGGGACTCCAGAATGTGCACGTAAAGAGTTTTTGTTTTGTTTTGTTTTAGGAAATGTTATTTAAAATTTTAATGTAATTTAAGAATGTATTCTTTTGTAATTAGAAAATGATCTATTTCTTCCTTTTAATCCTTAACTAATTTTATTAACCTATAATTTCATTTGTTTCACTAACCAAAACCTCACATAAAATGCTGATTCTAAAATGGACATTCTTATCTTCTTTTTATCTTAAACTAAGTACTTCAAGGTTTCACCCTTGAATATAATATTTGCTCTAATTTTTAAAACACCTCTATTATTAATTAGCAGTCTATAGTGTTTAACTAGAGGATGTTAAATTTTATCAGATGCTTTAAACTGAGTTGTGATGATCTATTATCTTTGTTTCTAAATTGGTTGTTGTGATGTTGATCTTGGTCATCAGCTTGACTGGGTTGTGGATGCCTAGGAAATTACTAAAGCCCACTTCCATTGTGCCTGTGAGGTGTTTCCAGAGAATGCAGTCAGCAAAAGGTGTGGGGAAGCCCCACCCTGATGGTGGGCGCAATGTCCAAAGTCTGGGGCCTCAGCGGAATGAAAAAAAGAGGAGAACGGAGTGCATACCCCAATCTTCATGAGAGGGTACAGTTTTTACACCTGTCATCTTCCTCTGACATCAGACTCCAAATTCCTCAGCCTTTAAATTCAGAGGTGCACCAGTGATTCCTCAGGGTGCTTTCAGGCCTTCATCTTAGGCTGGGGCTGGTTCATTGGCACCTCTTTTTCTGAGGCTCCAGCTTCTTGGAATGAACAACTTCTGGTTCCCCTGTCTCTCCTGTCTGCAGATGGCCACTGTGAGACTATGTAGCCTCTGATCATGAGAAACAGTCTAATAAATTATCTCCTCTTATAATTATATACAGAATCTATTGGTTTTATTACCCTGGACAACCTTAGTCAGGGTTATATACTGACACACATTTGTCAAAATTCTGCATCTGGTCTCTGGCATGGTGGCTCTGGCCTGTAATCCCATAGGCTAGGGAGGCTGAGGCAGGAGGATTGTGAGTTTAAAGTCAGCCTCAGTAATTTAGCAAGGTCCTAAGCAACTCAGGGAGACCCTGTCTTAAAAAAAAATGAAAGAAAAGAAAAAAGTATATATATTAAGGCCTGGGGATGTGACTCAGTGGTTAAGTGCCCCTGAGGTCAATCCTTGGTACCAAAAATAAAATTTTTTTCATATGGTAATTTTTCCCCACCCTAGGAAGCAAGAACACAGGGAAAGGAATGGTTCTGCAATTACATAATAAAAAGGAAACAGAATATCCACATGTGGATGAATGAAGTCAGATCCTTCTCTTGGGACCAATTTTCCATAATAGCCAATTTTCCTTGCTAGGACAAAATAGGTGAGATAAACAACTGACAATGAGGAAAGATGTATTTTGCCTCATGGTGTCAGAGGTTTCAGTCCATCGTCACTTTGGCTTTTGGGCATGTGGTGAGGGAGTGTGGGGATGTAGAAAGAAGTCACTGAGTTATATGCTCCATAGGCTGCAGAAAGGTAAAATCCTTGACTGCACTCTCAGGATTATTCATGCTTGGGAGAAAACTCCCAGGGCACCTAACCCACCAAGGGCCATTGCCCCAGGTGAGCTTTGCTTGTCCTTCTCTCTCCCTCCTCTCTTTGCAAAACTGTGACTCCTAATTGGACCATCCTTACAGACTATCATGTTACACTACTAGTTCTTTGTTCTCGGATTCCCCTCTTGTATAAAAGTGCTGTACTTCTTTAATAAATTTGAGACTGTGTCTAGAACCTTCTCTCCTGGAATAGGACCTCCATTGCCTTGCCCCCTTCAGAAGGGAAAAGACCCCACAGGTTGAGACCCAGCCAAACAGCTACAACAAGGGAGCACATCATGGTGACAGAATGTAACAGAGAAGCTGTTCAACAACTGGTTGCTGGGGAGGAGAGAGGGAAGAGGGGTTAGGCTGTGGTTCCAACACTCACTCTAAGTGCATGCCTGAATGAACTAATGTTTTAGTCAGTTTTTTCACAGCTGTTACCAAAAGACCTGACAAGAACAATTTTAGAGGAGGAAATGTTTATTTGGCTCATGGTTTCAAAGGTCAAAGTGCATAAATGGACAAATCCATTGTTATGGGATCTCGATGAGGCAGAACATCATGGTCAAAGTGTGTGGCAGATGAAAGCTCAGAATGTGGCACCAGGAAGCAGAGGGAGAGCCTGCTTACCAGGGACAAAATGTAAAACCTGAAGGCACGCCCCCAGCGAATCACCCCCTCCAGCCATAGCCTACCTGCCTAGAGTTATCACCCAGATAATGCATTCAAGCGGATTAACGCACTGGGAAGGTTGAGGCTTTCATAACCCAATCATTTCACCTCTGAACTTTCTCTCATCGTCTCACCCAGGAGCCTTTGCGGGACACCTCGTGTCTAAACCAGCCAAGCAACTTCCACCAGCCAGGTGCTAGTTCTTAGAGGTTCTATTAACTCCTAATGGCATGACAAGCTGTCAGTGAAACCCCTGAGACATGAACCTGTGGAGGTCAGGGGTGGAATCTCAGGGTTGGGTCTCAAATGTCTCTCAAAAGTCGTTGAAAGGAACATACAGCATCTGAGAACATCCAATGCTGTCTCATATCAATGAGGAGCTGTGGTAATTATCTACTGTGTCTGCCATCGCCAATCATGCTGGTAGTATAGTGGTCAGTCTGAAAACACAATACTCACAGTGGCTTGGAAAGCCAACATGGGGACAGGCACACCTGATTTGTCTTTCTGATTGTATCTGTGAAGGACAAGAAGGCTTTCAGAAGCAGTAAAATGAAGATTACTTTCGTCTTCCCATGCCTCCTCAGGTACCAGGAATTGGATGTCTTGCTTTATCGTGCTCTTTGTTATCAGTGTGCCTTATTTAGTAATTAAAATGTCATTATTATTTAAAAATCGTCACAATTCTTATCTAGGCCTTCAGTCTGGAAAGGCTGTTTGCAAAAGGGATGAAAATTATTTTTTCAGGAAAATATTTTTATATAACTTAGTTACAAGGACACTATGTTTAAGAATTGATTAGTGTAAAATTTAAACTTTTAGAAGAGTGGTAATCTCCTATTTTTTGTTTAAAAGCCATTTTTATCTCTGGTTGAGTTGAGTCATTTAAAGGAATTAAAGGGAATGCCAGGCCCTGTGGGATCCCCTATGAATCTGTTTTATTGATAATTGTAAAAGAAGTGGGCAGAGACCGTGGTCAAACTTTTGTACCAGTGAGATGTACCCTTTGGGCGATTGGTATACTGAGACCTTAGGATTTTACCTATGATGTATAGACCAGTCTTATGTTACTTCTCTCCTCTCATAAAACACTTAAGTCTGTCCTTTGATTGTCCATTAAAGTAATTGATAATCTTTATGGTTTGCAGGTGATATGGAACATGGAGACACCACAGTATGTCCCATATCTGAGCCCACTGATGAGTAGTTTGAAGCACAAGTATGGGCCTGTTATCAGATACAGCATGCCTAGGAAGCCCTGAGAGGAATCAAATATGGCCTTATAAGTTCTGATAGTATGAGTGACTCAGTGGAGTACATGGGGATGGTAAGGCAAGCTCAGAGAAAGTGTCAACTGAATGTAGGATCCATCATCATCTACCTGCCATGAATGTCCTGGCCCCTGGGCAGTATATTTAGCCTTGTCCAGGTCTGGCAGTGAGGACAAGTTTCCACATTTTTCAGTATTGTCTGATGACAGTTCAAACGTGAAGTTCCAGTCTAGAATGCTTGTGGATTTCCTTGGGCTGTCTGTCCTCTTTTGTATGCAGACTTCTGACGGTTGTGCATTGCTTTGCTCTGTGATGGAAGACACTTTAGTTTCTGTGTTCAGTTGATTTTCATGGAAACTCACTGTTACGCTTCCTCTGATCAGTATAGGGGTCTCTGTGATGAGTATCCCTATAGGTAGCAAAGGACATGGAAGGAGTAGACTTGAATTTTCCCCAAATGCCTCTCCTCCCAGGATGCTTTCATTGTATGTTAGTTTGAAGCTTTCCAGGTGTTTCAGTAAACAGCCAATCTACTAACTATAGCCCTTGAGGTAGGTAGGTACACAGCCCTCCTCTTGCCTTCCACAATGGTCCACACTGTGGGAATTCCCATCAGGACCCAGGGCTGAGGCTTGCAGTTGCAGGCATAAACAATGGATCAATATCACTTTCAATCATCAATATCAATTCAGCAGTAGAAGCCATATAATAAGAGGTTGAAGGTGACCAAAAGGTCCTACTCATGGTCAGTCTTGGGCAGGGGTCATAGTAATACTGGGCTTAGACCCCAAATCCAAAAAAACTTTTTTTCCCCCCATTTTTTTTTTTTTTTTTTTTACAAACTTCATTTTGATTCATTGTACACATGGGGTACAAATTTTCATTTCTATGGTTGTGCATGATGCACATTCAAATCATTCATGTTGATCATACATGTGCATAGGGTAATGATGCCTGTCTCCTTCCACCATTTTTCATACACCCCTCCCCCATTTCCCTCAACATAATCTAAGGATCCTCCATTCCTCTCTCACTCCCCCACCCACCAGATTCTATATCATCATTCACTTATCAGGGAAAACATTTGGCCCTTATTTTTTTGGGATTGGCTTATTTCACTTAGCAGGATAATCCCCAATTCCATCCATTTATCAGCAAATGCCATAATATTATTCTTCTTCATGACTGAGTAGTATTCCATTGTGTATATATACCACATCTTCTTTATCCATTCATCTTTGAAGAACATCTAGCTAGTCTAGATGCTTCTAGCTAGACTAGCATCTAGTCTAGCTATTGTGAATTGAGCTGCTATAAACATTGATGGCATTGTGTTACTGTAGTATGCTAATTTTAAGTCATCTGGGTATAAACCAAGGAGTGGGATAACTGGGTCAAAAGGTGGGTCCATTCCAGATTTTCTGAGGAATCTCCTCATCTTGATGCCAGGGATTGCAAGAAATAGAGTCACCTGTGTGCTAGCATCTTAAATATCCAACAAGTGCAATTTTCTCCATAGAACTTTAACTTTGGCAAAGACACTCTGGTCTCTCATCACACCAGTGAAAGAGAGCCCTTTGTCAGTCTTGAAGGGTCCCCTGTGGGATTTGTGTGCATTTTTCCAGGACAATGAGAGCCAGCAGAGATCTGAATTGAGGATTTTCTGGGGCGCACAGTGTAAAGCAGGCTAGCTAGAGCAGAGCTGGGTTTCTGCAGGGAATCTAACTAAATCTCTAAGGCCTATCCAGAGTGCTGTGTAGAGAACACCAAAGGGCCCTATGTCCTTTATTTCTTCTTCTGAAGTTTCGGCATCACAGGGTAGTCCTCAGCATAGCATTGATGGAGAGCTCTAAGCAGTGGTTGAAGAACTGTTTCCCTCGAATTTACTGATCCTCTATGTCAGATCTCTAATCAGATTCACAGACACTCTGCTGGAAAGTCAGATACTAAGAAAAGAAAAGAATGCACTTCTCAGAAATGAAATGCTTATTTAAAAAATGATCCTCTAGCGTCCTGCAAGAAGGCCCCTTCACTTCGGTAAGTATTTCCCCCGCACCATAGGCAGGGTCCAAAAGGCTCTGCTGTCATTTCCCAAGACCTGTTTGGGAAGTGACCTCTGAGACCTCCAGACTCTTAGAAATCATTTTCTAGCACCAATTCTAGAATTCCCAAGAGAATGTGCTACCACCTCCCAAAGGAGCCCTATAGAATATTCAGGTTTTTGCTTTTTCAGACGTTTTTAAACTACTCATTCCTTGCACCAGATTTCCAGGAACCCAGCTGAGCTGGAGAATTTGCAGAGCTTCTAGATGTTGCAGTAGTCGGTTAGAAAAGCTAGTAAAGGTAGAAATAAAACCTCATAGCAAGAGGCAAAACTAAAGAAGTGCTGACTCCCCCTGTTTTACCTTTTCACTTTGAATGGGGCAGCAGCAAGGATCCAGGAAGGTTAAGGTGACTCTGAAGGCCCTTTCACCCTAAACGAATTTGTTACACGTAGTCTTTGCTCATATGGCCTCCTGGGGCCAGGAGGTGGAAAGCATAGCAATGTGTCCAAAGTGTGGCATCTGAAGGTAGAATCTTTCTTTGGAAAGCGGGCACGTACACTGTCACAAAATCAATGCAAGTGTGAACCAGAAATAAACAGCAGAGAGAATGTCCTTCAGGACTCGTGGTCTCTAGTAGAGACGTGTGTATTTGTAGACAAAACATACACTTACGAATGGGGAAGAGTAGAAACTTTCTACATTTAATGGGTTTCTAGGAGGGTGGTGAAGGTATTGATAGATTTTAGACTTTGAATCACTAGGTATACATGTTGAAATGCCCACATGCAACTATTTTATATATATTTATATATACACATATATAAATGGCTTATCTTCACATATATGAGGACATGTGTGTTATATATGTAATATATAATATGTATGTTACATAAATTTAGATGTTTCGCATACATACATATGCTTTATGTGTGTATAAACACAAAACTTTCAAACTAGTAAATTGAGGAAAAATGCAAAGAAGTAAAGGAAAGAAATACATAGTGGAACAAATAGAAAACAAATAAGTTTAAAAAACTCACAAATAAAAAGATGACAATATGATAGACATTACTGATCTTAAATGAATGATAAGAAAATACTGTGAACAACTTCAGGTGATCAATTTGAAAATGTGAGCTGGCAAAGGTTTTTTAAATGTAAAAATCTGAATAATGAAGAAATTGGAATACTTCAATTGAAAAAGTTAAAAACATCAGAGTTTCAAAGTATTTCTACAAAGGCAAAAGTGCAGAACTAGATCATTTCATGCCTTATTGATGAATTCTGCTAAACACTGAAGATGGAAATAATTCTAATCTTTTAACTTTTCCAGCGAGCATAAAAATAAGATAGTAGAGAAAAAGAAATCTACAAATCATTCTGTTTTGTGAGATGCAAAATTATAAATAATACATTAACAAATTAGACCCAATAATATATAAAAAAGAATAAATCGTGTTGAATTAGAATTGACACCATGACTAGTGAGGGACTGAGAGTAGAAGACAAATCAGAAGAATATTTACAAACTTGATTAGGCAGAAGAATAATTGATACAATTCAATACCAATGAAGAATAATTTTTTTAAAGAATTAGTATAGACATGACATATGTAAACTAATACTGGTTATGTACAAGAAACCTAAGCAAATAGAAAAGGGAGACATTCAAATTTTGTGTTTTAAGTTGAGAACAACTTATTTGCTATTTCTTATTTGTTAGCAAATAACAAAGAAAAATGAATACATTTTGAGAATTTACATGATTAATAGAGCTGGACATAGTGGCACATTCTCTAAGTCCCAGCTGCTCAGGAGGCTGAGGCAGGGGAATTGCATCAGCCTAGAAGTACAAGGCCTGCCCACACAACATACAGATGAAATGATCACTTTTACACTGAAAGCAATTAGAAATTTTATGAAAAACAGTAAAAAAAAAATATTAAATAATACTCTTATAGGTCATTTTTCCCAGAAATAGACTTTGCGTAATATACTCAGGTACAAATTTGGGAAATGAAGGAAGGGGAAGATACCAATCAACAGAGTGACTTCAATAGTTCTCCTACAAATGTACGCAATCCTAAATGATATCTTTTAGGTCATATTGTTTCTGATCTCTTGTGAATTGCTTCTTTTTCCTACAAATAATGTTTGTTGTAAAATTCATCATTTTGTGTGTGTGTGTTTGTGTGTGTGTAGGTTTGTTTCATTCATTTGTATTAATTATATGAATGTCCATTACATTATGAAAAGGTTATGCTTATGTACATATTCTGGAGGACATAAGTGCAAAAATTCTTCCAGGGGTATGCACCTCAGTGTATAATTGCCCATTGAAATATTTATCCTAAAAATTTTAACACAACTAGAAAATGCCAAAATCATTTCTTGTATGACTATACCAACTTATTTTTGCCCCTATCAGTATGAAAATTATCACCGCTCCTTATCTGCTCCTACATTTGGCAAAGTTTTTGTCCCCTGTATTTTTTCCCTTTCTTTTTGAGTCCATGATGATTGTAATTATGATTTTAAAATATTTTTTGCTTATTATCATAATGTCAACCATCATTTCAAATATTTATTTTTCATTTGGATTGCAAAATACCTATCAACTCTTATGCCCATTTTCCCCAAGGGGTTTTCTGCTTTTTTCTTATTATACTTTATAACTTGGTAGCATTGATTGATTTTAAATGTGATCAAGGGACCTAAGCCCACCCCTTCCCATGGGGACACGGTGCTGCGACTCCAGGTGAGAATTGGCTGGGAGCGGAGCTGCTTGCCGGCTCCAGCAGGGAATTTGGGCCCATCGGCACCATTCTACAGCTTCCCTGGCGGAGAGACGCCATCTTCAGCTGTCTGAGCCCTCAGACCTAAGCTCAGACTTCTCAGGGGGACACAGCGCTGCGACTCCAGGGCCACGGTGGTGCAAGTCCTAGTTGCCTCTGCCCAGAAGCATTGATCATTCCCAACCAGGAGGTTGTGAGACAGCAGCTATCTTGGGTCACCACTTGATCAAGCACCTCTCAAACATCTGGTGAGTTGCTGGAAATCTGCAGGGACGCCCTAGGTCTTTACAGGGAAATTGCAATCCCTCTGATTTGCACTACTAGAGGGGAGGATATATGAGCAGCATGAGAAGACACGGGAAGAAAGTGTCCCAAACAAACCTGGATGGTGCATCAGGAGATCCCAAGGACAGCACAGTAGAGGGATTGACAGAAATGGAGTTCAGAATGTTCATAATTAAAATGATCCGAGAAGAGAATGAGGTGACGAGAGAGTAGATTCAGGCTATGAATAACCAGCTAATAGAGCAATTGCAGGAAGCAAAAAATCATTTCAATGAAGAGATAGAAGTTCTGAGAAAAAAACAAACAGAAATCCTTGAAGGAAACAAGGAAATGAAGGAAACAATCAACCAAGTTAAAAACTCAAGAGAAAGCATAATTAACAGAATAGATCACTTGGAAGACAAAACCTCAGACAATGAAGACAAAATATTTAATCTTGAAAACAAAGTCGAACAAACAGAGAAGATGGTTAGGAATCATGAACGAACCCTCCAAGAAATATGGGACATCATGAAAAGACCAAATTTAAGAGTTATTGGGATTGAGGAAGGCACAGAGATACAAACCAAGGGTATGAACAATCTGTTCAATGAAATAATATCAGAAAATTTCCCAAATATGATGAATGAGATGGAAAATCAATTACAAGAGGCCTACAGGACACCAAACGCACAGAATTTCAAAAGATCCACACCAAGGCACATTATAATGAAAATACCTAACATACAAAACAAAGATAGAATTTTAAAGGCTGCGAGAGAAAAGCAGCAGATTACCTACAGGGGGAAACCAATACGGATATCACCAGATTTCTCAGCCCAGACCCTAAAAGCAAGAAGGGCCTGGAACAACATATTTCAAGCTCTGAAAGAAAACGGATGCCAACCAAGAATCTCATACCCAGCAAAACTTACCTTCAGATTTGATGATGAAATAAAATTTTTCCATGATAAACAAAAGCTTAAAGAATTCACGAAGAGAAAGCCTGCCCTACAGAACATTCTCAACAAAATATTCGAAGAGGAAGAAATGAAAAACAACAATCTCAGTCATCATGGGGAGGAATTACCCTAAAGAAAGAGTCAATCAAAGGAGAAACAAAGTTAAGCTAAAAACCCACAAAAAGCTAAAATGATGGGGAATACAAGTCACATCTCAATAGTAACCCTGAATGTAAATGGCCTAAACTCATCAATCAAAAGACATAGACTGGCAGACTGGATTAAAAAGAAAGACCCAACAATATGCTGCCTTCAAGAGACTCATCTCATAGAAAAACATGCCCACAGACTAAAGGTGAAAGGTTGGGAAAAAACATACCATGCACATGGACTGAGTAAAAAAGCTGGGGTTTCCATTCTCATTTAAGATAAAGCAGACTTCAAGCCAAAGTTAGTCAGAAGGGATAA
>JAJEJO010004945.1:543099-594511 GCA_020662805.1 Glaucomys volans
CCTGTGTACATGCATGAACGCACAGATGGTGTGACTCTACTTTGTGTACAACCAGTGAAACAATAGCTGTACTCCATTTGTGTTCATAAGTAAATAAAAAAAATGTGATCAATATCATCTCTGACTTTATAGATTGTACTTTTGACTTAATTATAGAAGTTTTTGAGAATCAAAATTAGTGTATTATGGAAAGTATTTTTAAAATCTCTTTCCTATTCTCGTTTTACAAATTTCTTCTTTAAATAAACATTTTAAAAATAAACATTTTATGTATTTGCATATATGTATAAGTGTTTGTGTGTGTGTATGTGTGTATGTGTGTTTCTCATGAGTGTGATTCACATTGAATTGTCTCAGGATTCAAGAGAGATGTCAATTTCAACTTTTGCTTTGAAAGAATTTTAAAAATCATCCTTTTGTATATAGCAACAACATGTAATACAAATCATTCCTTTTTTATTTTTGCCTCTAATGACAGAATGGATTATGCTATATATCATGTGTCCAGTCACATATGAGGCTGCTATTATAATAACCTCTTACTTATTATATCTATGAACCTAAAATCTTGCGGCAAGCTCTATGAAAATTTTCCATCTGAAGATTAGGTGAAATACACAAGTTAAGAGTAAAATATCAAAAGTGAAATTGACACATGGCATTTTATACTAATAATTATTATCTCTTCTAATAGAGGAAATTATCATATTTGGGACACGTAATACCTAATAATGATACTTTTACTGATTAAGTATGTTCTTTAATCACCACATACATATTTGTGTCTTTAACACTTTTAATATGAATATTTAAAAAGATTGATTGACATATATTTTACTTATCCCTAGGAGGATAAATTAAACATATTTTAAAAATTAAACTGGTTTTATTCTAGTCTCTACTTTCTGGTTTTTTTCCATATTAAAAAATGAAGTCTGCCATGAGTTTACAAGGCATAATATTTTGGAAGACTAAGAAAATTTTACATCACATTACAAGACATTATTTTTCATCTTCTATTGTATTTCCTAGGGATTTTTTCTATAGAAACTGTACATGTTTTTCACCATTGATCAGGAAATAAATCACATCCTCCCGAAACAACATCTGCTGAAACAGATTTGTCTGTAGAAAGAATTCCAGATCTGAATTGCACTGTTCAGACCATTGTCACTATTCAACTAATAACTAGTTCCATTTCTGGGACTATATTTAAGTATTCATTCTTGATTCAAGTTGTCTTGTTCCAAATACAGAAGTGAATTTTTAGATGTCCTAGCTAATTTTCATGTAAAATTTATCATAGCCTACTGCCCAGTGCTTCTAAATTGACCTCTTCCTACTTCAGGACCTTTATATTGAACAAAACTTGTCACCCATGAAAACTCATTTGCTATTACTCCCTCCCACATTCTTCATGATCAAAGTGACTATGAGGTGACTTGAAATACTGCACCATGTTTTTCTTGGTTATATCTTCAGTATTGATCTTGCTGTATGTGAACTTCTTCAATCAAGAATAAATGAAGACATGAATTAATCCTTTGCAGGAATAATTCATTTCCATGATCATAAATAATTTCTATGATCAGAAATCTCAATACCTAGAATTTTATCTTACAGTTGTTACTTTAGGACCACACCAGCTAATTTTGTTAGAAATATGTAAGTTTTACCTCATGTTGCAAAATGACCATAGGAATAAAAGGCAGCAGGTGAAAATCAATGTGGACAAAGGATGTAGTTCAGTTTTATATAGGGCAAGTCTAGTGGGTTATCTGAATAATCATGTTATGAAATACAACATGATCTTCCCTAAATCATGCATTTCCATTTACTAACAAATATATTCTTGGCGTAACTGCAGTATAATGTTCTTATTCTTAAATAAAACTTTTCATTCTCTTATTTTCATTTCATGTGATGTTATTTCATAAAAGTGTCAAAGAAGCTCATGTTTTGCTGTACCCAGAGTCAGCAGTTCTAGCAGTAAATGGAAAAATGATGATACACGTAGATCTCTGAAGTGGTCTATACTGAATGGTTCTTCTATTAGGTAGGGCTATCATGCAAAGTCCCACAGACTGGGTTGCTTAAAGAAGTATTGTCTCAAAGTTCCATAGCTGGAAGTCTGAGATCAAAGCATTGGTAGGATGGGTTTCTCCTGTGGTCTCTCCGCTCAATGGGCAGATGACTTCCTTCTTGCAGTTCCTCACATGGCTTTTTTGGTAGGCTCCTCCCAAGTGTCTGGTTGTGTGGCCCAATCTTTTCTGAGGATACAGGTCAGATTTGATTAGGAACCATATAATGGGCTATTTCTACCTTAATCATCTCTTCAAAGGCTCTGTCTTCAAATCAGTCACATACAGAGGCACCAGGGGTTATGGCTTCAAAATATTAACAGAAATATTATCCACATAAGAGTGGGTATATATGATTGAAAATACACATGATGATTATTTATAAATCAAGCATTGTCATACATTTAGGAAATCAAATATTTACACTTATGATAAAGTCTTTGTTAACTTTTTCAGCAATTTGCAAGACATGACAAGAATAATCTTAATAATTATATTTTATGTCTGCCTTTAAAGTATGTTAAATCCTATGTAAATGTATTTTTAAAGACAATATGTCGTAATGTTACTTTTTCAAATAATACATTTATTATGTTCTCTGAAATAATTTCTACTTATGTCCTTTAAGTATAAGAAAAAGATAAAAATTCTCTTCAAAACTATGCACCTTTGGGATAGTAAATGTGCTCAACCGTCTCCCTACCTTTCCTCTCCCTCCATCAACTATTTTCCAGGGTGCAGAAACTCTAAGGAAACCCCTGGTTGGTAGCAGGGAAAGTTCATACTAGGGATTGGAAGAGACAGGCAAAATTACTTAGTAGGCAAGGCAAAATTTTTCTTCTAAAAGTAGGTGATATATCTAAAATAAGAAGAGCATCATTTTGCCTTTATAGGAGTGAACAATTTTTAAAAATCATTTAAGTCAATAATGAAGTCACGTCCTCATTCTTTATTAAGAGTTGTACAGGGGTTAAAGAAGTAAAGGATTGTGTGTGTGTGTGTGTGTGTGTGTGTGAAGTTAAGACACAATAGATTAGGTGAGGACATAAAAATAGTGCAATATTTTTGTCATTGCTTTAGGAGTAGCTAAAGGATATAGAATAAATAATTGGCAAAAACTTTTAAGTATGGGGAAAAAGACCTCCATAAATAATACCAAAAAGGCAAAATAGAAGTTTTCCTGACATGAGGAGGAAATATTGGAATAAAGCAAAATATAATGTTAAATTCCCATGTCTATATCTTAGTTAGCTCAGGCTTCCATCACAAAAAACCACAGATTGTGTGGCTTAAAGAGCAAAACTGTATGTTCTCATAATTGTGTAGGCATACATACCAGAATGGTTACATCCTGGAGAGGTTTTCTTCAAAGTTTGTAGATAGCTGCCATCTTGCTGTGTATTCACATGGCTGTTCCAAAGGGTGAGTGCACTGAGAGAGAAGAAAGACAGTCAGAATGCTCTCTGATGTGTCTTTATGTAGGGCAATAATTCCAACGCGAGGGCCCCACATTGCGACATAAAAATTCAATTCATAGCAGCCAGTAATCACAGTAAATGGATACTTTGCATCTTTAAATAAATTTCAAATATACAACACAAAAGATCAAAGAAGAGCAAGGAGAATATTTAGAGCCACCATTATAAAGATTTTAACACATTACTCAAAAGCTCAAATTAAGTAAGAGATATTCAAGGTCATAGCAATTATAGTAAAATAACAAGTAATACATATGTATATAAGTACATATAAATATGAATTTATGGATTTATATTTGCAAAGGGAAAAATAGACATTGTATTTAAATAGTGAAGTCATTTTAAAATCCATGTAAATGGAGGCAAAAATCAAATTTGAGGTTGAAAGCAAACATTGCCATCATAAACTGAAAAGTTGGTGTTCGTTTTACATTTGGAATTTTCTTAAAGCAATTATTATACCTCTATTATTAAATGTTACAATCAATTAAAATTTACTATTCAAGTACAATAATTTTTAATTCTGATGCCCAATTACTCTCACAAACACTATACTGAAGTTTCATTATATAAATAAACATTGATTTTCCAACTGTGGTCTTTGGAGGGGTATGGCAACGTCAGGGATGAGTCTTTTACATTTTGCTGTGAGTAAATAGAAAGACTGTGTTTCATCTAATCTCTTGTAGCTGGTGTTTCACAACATTGAATTCTGGCTACTGGAAATGCATGTAAATGACAGTCTTAAAACTTCATTCTTTACTTCTGCCTATGGAACATCTTATACATCTATGAAGAGCCACAACCAAAGTGGAAAATGTGTAACTTCTAAAGTAGTGAAAAACAGAGGGTAGAAAAAATATTGAATCGGATATAATGTAGTATAATTACAGAAAGTACTGTGTGAACCAGATCTGTGTGTATCAAACTGGGACTACCATAGAAGCACAATAGTTTTTTATAAAATATTTCAGAAAAATCAGTATGATCTAAAATCATTGATCCAGAAACAAGACACACCAAAATCATAGTATTAAATGTGTGGATAGAAAGTGCCAAGAACTACTAGAAATGCAGTACTCAGATCCTGCATTTTGGGAAAGAGAAACACCTCAGTGGTAGAGTGCTAGCCCAGTATACCCTTGGTTTGATCCCCAGACACTGAAAATTAAATTGTTTTGTCATCATTTAAAGAGACGAGAAGAGAAGAATTGCAAAGGTAAGAATTGCTTGTACTCAATGGATATTCTATATTTATCAAAAAATTTCATTTATAATTTTAAAACTTCCATATGTTATTTGCCCATTTAAATTAATTTTAAAATTCATTCAAAATGTTGTTAGATCTATCATTTCTAAAGTATTCTCTCTTACCCAGTTTAAACAATTTCATCTACCATTTCTTGTAGTGGAATAGGTTATTATTGACAATCATCTTGATATGACTCACAATGGGTCTCAAATATTTTCACTTATCACACATTCTGGTGTCATTAAGATGATTCTGTGTGCCTGCTTGATTTTCTCATTTTTTTTTTTTTTTTTTGGTATGGGGGATTGAATCCAGTGGTGCTTAATCACTGAACCACATCCTCAGCCCCCCCCTTTTTTTTTTTTTTTTGTGGTGCTGGAGATTGAACCCAGGGCCTTCTCTAGCAACTGAGCTATATCCCCAGCCCTCCTCAGCCCTTTTTAATATTTTATTTAGAGACAAATTCTTGTCGAGTTGCTTAGGGCCTTTCTAAGTTGCTGAGACAGGCTTTGAACTCAGTTGCCTGAGTTCTCACTATTACTGAGAACCTTCTGAGCCTTCTGAGCCTCTGGGATTACAGGCATGCACCGCCATGCCTGGCTCAAACCTTCTCTTACCAGCAGTTCTCACTCTGGAATAGTCAGTTCAGGTAACATGGGTATGTTCTCAAGGCACAAGAGGGTGAGAGCCATGCAGAGGGCCCTAAGTCTCTGTCTTGAAACTGGAACACCCAACTCATCAAATGCTCAGATGCCTAATTTTACGAAGTTGGTGCAGGTGTATTTCTCTCAAATAAAAAAAAAATAGTGAGAACCATCAGCAGAAAAATTTTTAAAAAGGAATGTATGAATTATGTTCTTTGATCAGCTGTTTTTTTAGTCATTAATGAAATTTGAAGAAAAGGAATTTTAAGCTCTTTTAATTAAGTGTCTTCATTCATTGATTCAAAAATATTTAACAAGCACCTATTGTTAAATTCCACAATAGGCACTTCAGCAAACATAGCTGAAAATGTAATTGGTCTTGCTTTTATTGAAAATAACAAAAAGAAGACGAATACAGCAAAGAAGTTGTTGGAAATAACTTTTGAATTAAGGTAAAAGGTGAGGCAGTGATTGAAGTGATGGAGAAACTAAAACATGGGCAAATGGGGGATGTGGCATGTACTGAATTTGGTGTGTCTGAGTCAAATAGATTTCTAGGATGATTCCAAGTTTTTTCTGTTAAGCACATGAGATTACGAGGGTATAGTTTAAGTGATGGCTGTTCATGGAGGAGGGACACTTCTGAAGGATCAATGCAAGTTTTCATTTCTAAAGATGTAGTTACCGAAGGTTGTGAAAAATCTTAGTACAGATGCAAAGTGACGAATTGCTTCATGATGTTGAACTTCAAAAAAGTTTGGAGGTGGATGTATACTGAGTGAGTTGTCACTGTGGTCCTGCCATGTGAAGTTACGGGAGCAGACAAAGTCAGTTTGGAGAAGAATGGAGAGAGGCACATGGGGAGGAGAGTGTGGGATGTAGCTTTTTTATGCAAGTACTCACCTCCATTACTGTGAATGGGGTGAAGAGTGTCTGAGAAGGATAAGCAGATAAGCAGGTAAATGTGTAATGTGAAATAGGATGAGTGAATTTCAAAGATTGGGAAATGGTCAGCACAGTAAGACATTGTTGGAATGATTAAGTAGGCAAAAGACAACACCTACTTTAATAGATTTAGCAACAAAGACAAAATTTAGCAAGATGAGTTTCGATGAAATGTTAGGAGTTGATTGTGACATTTCTACTTTGCAGACAATTTAAGAAATTTGAAGTGCTGGGGTATTTTCTTCTTTATTTATTTGATCTGTTTAACTGTTAAATTGAATTGATATGGAAAATAATTCTTGGGAAATATGTCCTGATAAGATGGGACGAGTTGTAAATTGTAGCTTTTATTTTCTCATCATGAAAACCCTTGATATAAATAAAAGCTTCATTGATCAGATACAAAAGTACACCATTAAATGTCAGGTTCAGTAAAAAAAAAATACTTTTAGACGGTCAGAATGTAATGAAATAAAATCGCCTTTGCAAGACATGCAAATCTCTAGAGTAATATATTTACCTCAGTAGTGTGTCCCATATTTCATGATTCATGCATAGCCATGAAATCATTTCTAGATTTAAAATGTTTTGGGGTGACAGAAGAGCAATGAAAAATTTAGTTGAATCTGGGAATGTATAAAATTGTATTGCTGAACTAGGTTTCCTTTCAAAACTAATTGTCGATTTTCTTTCTCTTTTAGAAGAAAGAAATGAAGATATTGATCCCAGTGGTCCCCAGTGTATTTGCCCATTAAAAACTAAATCTGTTTCTCACATAGAACAAGTAAATTCCTGATGACCAAAGCCAGTCAAATTCTGCATCTACATATATGCTGTCCTGACAGTGCTTGAAGAAGGAAAATCACATTATTAAAACTCTCTAAGGACATTTGCCTGAGGTTTCTGCTCTAACCCATCCCCTCTTCGTGTTCCCTGGTCTGGTCCATGGTGCATTCTCTGACCATGAACTCATCTCTGAAAGACTCAACACTGCTCTTCTGCTCAAACTTGAGTTCTGTGGTTCTCAAGGATGTCTTTGAAGTTATTAGTGGGCTTGATGGAAGGTTTAGATCAAATGTTTATTGAGGAATAAAATCTGAGTACACCCAGCTATGTGTATGAATTAGGTTTAATCTTGAATTGAGTATCCGATAACACATTCTGTTAAAAAACAGAAGAATACATTACAATCAATAATTAGAATAATTCAGTCTTAGGATTGGTCCTCACATCATTTTTGGCTTAATGTAAAATTTGATCTAACCTTTCATTAATTCCTTTGTCTGGATCAAAAGTGTTTATGCATTTACAGATTACATATTTATTTTATTATGTCTATTTAAATAAAATTAACAGGGACACAAAGTAAAAATTTCAAACTGGACTTAAAAGTGTAAAACGAAAATTAGAAGAATTCTCTCCCAACATGAAGACCCTATTTCTTCATAGACTATAGTTTTCTAGTCATCCTAAACATAAAACTTTTAAAAAGTAAAAAATTTACATACATATATCTGTATGTATATATATATATATATATTATGTATTACATGGTATTTGGTATACGTACATATTGAGGAATAGCTAAATCAAGCAATTTGACATATACATGACCTCACATACTTATTTTTTGTGTTTGGTGAGAACATCTTTTTTTTTGAACATCTATTTTTTTAGGAATTTTCAAGCATGCAATACATTGTTCTTCATTGTAGTCACCATGCTATCCAATGGCTCCCTTGAATTCACTCTTTCTGTTTGACTGAAAATTTGACTGGGATCAACATTTTCCCAGTTCCCTGGTCCCTGAATAGAATGAAAACCACCATCCTATTCTGTTTCTAAATCTGACATTTTTACATTCCACAGGTAAGTGAAATAATTCACTATTTTTCTTTCTGTGTCTGGCTTATTTCATGTAACCTAATGTCTTCGAGTTTCATCCATGTTAGGGTAAATGACAGAATTTCCTTCCTTTTCAAGCTGGAATCATATTCTATTTTGTATATATATGCATGGCATTTTCTTAGTTTATTTATCCAATCATGGACTCTTGGGTTGATTTCCTTCTTGGATATTGTGTAGGAATATGGCAGTGCAGACCTCTATGGTGATGAATTTCATGTCTCTTGTGTATGTTCCTAGCAGTAGTGGTGCTGGATCATGTAGTAGTTCTATTTTTAATTTTTTCAGGAACCTGATATAGTGTTCTATAAGGTCTATGCTAATTTACATCCCCCACTAACAGTGGACAAAGATTCCCTTTTCTCCCATCCTTACAAGCTCTTGTATTTAATCTATTCTTGTTTTAATAGTAGCCGTGCTAACAGGTATGTGGTGATGTCTCATTGTGGGTTTGATTTGCATTTTCCTTACGATTAATGATAGTGAGCATTTTTTTCCCTATTTATTTGCCATTATATGTATTCATTTGAGAAGTTTAGTTCATGTCCTTTTCTCATTTTGAACCGGTTACTTATTATTGAATTTGAGTTGCTTATATTTTGTTGATTTTAATGCCATATCCACTGTGTGATTTGTAAATGCTTTCTCATGCTCTGCAGCTTGAGAAGCTTTTGAATTTGTTGTAATTAAAGTTGTCTATTTTTGCTCTCAGTGACTTGTTTTTGGAATCACATTCCAGAAGCCTTCGCATAGGCCAGTATAATGAAGGCTTTTTCTTATGTTTTCTTCTACTTTTACATTTTAGGTCTTGGGTTCTATTCTTAATCCATTTGGGGTTGATTTTTGCACATGGTGTGAGAGGAGGGACTGATTCGTTCCTCTGACAATGGATATCCACTTTCTCAGCCTCAGTTGTCAGGGGGTATCTTACCCCTCAGCCTTGAAAGGACTGTCCTTTCTGAATCATGCATCTGTGGTTTCTTTGTTGACTGTAATAAACACTTTTTAAAAAAAATAACAGATATGTTATTGTTTTGGGATACTTTATTTAAATTTTATTAAAAAATACTTTATTTAATTTTTCCCTCAGTGATTCCCCTTCAATTGTTTTCAGTTATAATTAATTAATATAATGAAATTATATTAAGGATCATTTTTATAGAAATAAAATAATCTTGAGAACATGCCCAGTGAATCAGCAGAGGAAAGAATCAGTACTGAATATGATCTAGAGAAATCTGTTTATGTTTCTGTATTCTCTCTCTCTCTCTCTCTCTCTCTCTCTCTCTCTCTCTCTTTATGTGTGTGTTTGTGTGTGAGAGAGAGACAGTGAGAGAGAGAACTTTAATTATTAATTGAGATAAATTGCTCTCTGGACCAGTGCTATTTAAAAGAAATGGAAAGCCAAAATTTTGATAAAAATGTTCAAAAGGTGGTGACTTTTAAAGTAAACCAGCCAGATGATATCTGAAATTCGACTGGTATGATTAAGAAACTACTTTTTAAATTTTAACTTCAACTCATTTTAAATAAGTACCAGGTGCTAATGGCTACATGAGATCACAGCTCTAAAAAGTTCAATAGGAGAATGTTTTATATCACAAACGTATAAATGTTGAACATTATCAGATTAACCTTTGTCCTTCTTCTAAAGAAAAATGAAAACTCATTTCTTTTTTATTTCATTTTCATTTTTCTTAAAGATAAATTTTGTTTTCAGGGACTCTGAGCTCAGTTTTATTTATTTCCTGCAATAGCCATCTAAACACCTTGTGACGTAGGTCACACTCCTTCACAGGCATGACCCCAGTGCAGGGGTCCTCCTGTCACCTGCACTTCTGCCCAGTCGGCTGCAAATACAGGACTTCCTACAACCCTTTCAGTTTCAGTGATTCACTATGATCAATGATCAACCCCACTGAAAGTGCTATGTGTATAATCTTAGTATTTTTATAAAGGATACGGCTCACAAACAGTCAGATGGAAGAGACGCATAGGACAAGATCTGGGGAGGGACCCATGGCCTCAGGGTACTTCACTCAGTGTGTTCACCAACCAGGACGCTCCACTAATCTGTGCTATCCAGTTTTCCTGGGATTTCACTACATAGGCATAACTGATTAAATAAATGACTGTAATATTGCACTCAATTTATAGATCCTCTCCCCGCCCTTGTTCTTGAACCAGTCCAAAGTTCCAACCTGCTAATCATTGATTGGTCATTCTGGGCACTTGCATGACTGAAATATCTAGGTGCCCATTAAAAGTCATCCCTTTAACATAGATAATAACTCCTATCACTGAGGAAATTCCTAGGGTTTGAAGCTCTGGATGAGGAATAAGGAAAAATGATAAAACACATTTGTATCACATAATTACCTAATTATGCTTTAATTAGGTCCATATTTAATTTATATGTAAACAGAAGTATTAGCAACTTTGCAGTACTGTACCTATTTCCATAAAATTAAAGTTTTTCATTTTGATTTTAGAACCAAAGTACTTTAATAAAGCTTTAAATTTGTGTTTTATATATAGGCACAATTAAAATTTTTTGAAATATAAATTTATCAGTAATTACATATTAACTCAAAAATATGCTCTTACCATTTAAAAACCATTTTTAGGTTTTTATTTTTGGTTTTGAAAGTATACCTAAAATTACTATGGAATCATCATTTTTCTTCCTGCTATTCCAGTTTTTTTATTTTATTTAATTTTCTTATCTAATGCTGGCTGCTGATGTCTTCTCCACTTGTGCAGATTTGTCTTTTTCAATATGGCACTATGTATGGAATTCTACAGTGATTTTTATTTAGAACTCATTAAAATGTGCTTCACAGTCAATCAAATTTTTGTGCATCTCAATTTTTTTCTACAAAGTAGCATATTATTGTATAAATATGCCACAAATATTTATCCATTCATTTCTAATTTCATTGATCATGTACATGGATAGTATAAAGAATCATGTGCAGGCTTTTATATGAAAATACTTTTGTTCAGTTTGGCTAACCACACTGAAATTTGATTAATGGGCCATATAATTTATATTTTTATATTGTTGTAACAAATTACTATTAATTTAATGTCTTAAGAAAAAGACATTATTTTATGTTTCTTAAGGTCAGATTTCAAAACAGGTCTCACTGGACTAAAATCAGTGTATGAGCAAGGCCATGTTCCTTTCAGAGGTTCCAGAAGCAGATGTGACCTGTTGCCTGTGTTTCTTGATGTATGACCCCTTTCTTCATTTTCTGAAACAGCATTATTTCTGTTTTAGTCATCTTTGCATCACTGTGACCAAAAGTCCCAACACGAACAACTTGGAGGGAAAGTTGGCTCATGGTTTCAGAGGTTCCTTCCATGGTCTACTGACTTTATAGCTCTGGGCCCCAAAAGAAGCAGCACATCCTTCTGGAAGGGCATGGCTCAGAACTTGGCAACCAGGAAGCAGAGAGACAAAGAAAGCAAGGTGCCAGGAACCAAACATAAACCCCAAAAGCATTCTCCCAGTGACCCTACCTGCTTATAGTTGCCACCCAGTTAATCCATTAAAATTGATAAATTAACTGATTAGTTTGTGCTCTCATAATCTAATCTTTTCACCTCTGAACATGCTTACATTGTCTCACACATGAACTTTGGGGACACACCTTATATCCAGACCATAACAATAAAATTTTCAAATTTCTTTCTATGACCTCTTTCTCTTCCATTTTTAAAATATCCTTAAGATGACTTTGGGCCACCTACATGCTACAAGGTAATCTCCATATTTGAAGGTTGTCTGAGTAGCAATCAGTTCTATCTTCAATGTCAATCCTTTCTTTTCATGTAACCAAATATAGGACACCAGGGATTAGAACATGGACAACATTGAGGCAGGGGGCTTTACTCTGGTACTGGTATACATTATGTAAATATTTAACTTTTTTAAGGAATGCACGATATTTTTCCAAATGGCTGCATCATTCTGTGTTCCCATATGCAGTGTAAAAGTGTACTAATGGCTTTGGATCTGGTGTTGACAGGCTTCACACTGCCTCTGTGAACACCAGTTTAGTCTTCTCTTTCTTTACACCCAAATTGGGTCTTCCCCACACACTTTAGTTATTTCAACCACTTATATTCTATTTTCTTTCTATAGCTGCCATGGTTTATCTCTAATTCCCAATGGGACACCATATCTACTTTATTTACTCATTTTAATGATAAGGCTTTTAGTACATAGGAGAAAGGGGAAGAGACATCTGGGTGTATTTCCATGTCTTTCCTGCACTGAATATTGTGGACCTCTCTCCTGTCCCTTATCATGGCCCCCATTTTTCAGGGTCTTAACTATTCATTTTTAAGCGTCAGTTGAGGTTGGAGGAGATCTTGCAAAAACATGTGATTTCTTCTTATGTAGTAGTCCCCTCTCATCTTTGGAAGATACATATCAACAACCCCCATGGATGCCTGAGAACACGGATAGTGTCAAGGCTATATTTACTATGCTTCTTCCAATACATACATATTTGTAATAAGATATAATTTGTAAGTTTGTCATGGCAAGAGTCTAACAAATAAATAATGTAGAACAACTCTAACCATATAATATGAAAGTTAAAAAGCATCTTATTGTATTCACACTTCCTTACTTAAGTACAAAATGTTCACATTTTTACTAAAAGGGAACACTGTTGGGATTGTATTTGGAATATCTAAATTGCCAGCATCACTATTCTTGTGCTTCAGGGAGATTATTAAGTAATATAAAGGTTACTTTAATACAAGCACTGTGATATTGCAATAGTTGATCTAATGAAATAAGATGGCTACCGAGTGACTAATAGGCAGGTAGCATGGATATCTTAGACAAAGGGGCAACTCACATGTCAGGAAAGCTAGATTGGGACAGTTAGAGATTCATCATATTTCTCTTATTAGTCTGGTTTTCTTGCTATAATAAAGTACCTGAGTCAGGCTAGTTTTAAAGAAAAAAATATTTCGCTCAGTTTCAGAGGCTGGAATTCCAAACATCATCAAGTGAGCTCATGACAGAGCACATGGATTTTGACCCTCTAAAAATACGCATTCAAATTTTTAATAAAATATTTTACATAACAAATTCATGATATAATAACAAGTTATGGCATTTATTATAGGTATTATTTGGCTGTGATGATTCTTCAACCATCCCTCTGAATTACACTTAATATATTATTATATTGTTATATATAATTCATAGGGAAATTTAAAATACTTTTAATTTTTTTCTTTCTGCAGGCTTTCTCCTTCAGGTTTAGTATAACTGTTTTTGTGGATAGAGAAATAGCATATGGAATTTCTTTCATGCTCTGCTTTCTTGAAAGATTTGAGTAGCACCCGATTAATGCATTCATTTATGTTTTCAAAGAATTGCTTTCTGAAAGACCTTCAGAATATTCATTTTAGCTGAAGGCATTAGGCCACTGAAATTTTCTTAATTGCTAGTGTTTCATTACAATATCCATCTCTTTGAGGTGCTCTTTTAAACAAAGATGTCCTAGAAATATTGTCCTCTATACAGGTTTTCAGGTATAGTTGCATGGATCTTAGGAAAGTATTCATTTTCACTTCTTCTGTTTTATCATTCATTTTTCTTAATTTTAATCATGATTTCCCTCCTTAGTTCCTAATTTTAAATATTAATATGCTTTTCTATTGTCATTTTTGTTGAGCAATTCTCTCATTTTATTAGCACTTTTATTAGCATTAGTATTATTATTTTTGATTCAAGGGATTTATATTTGTGTTATTTTCACCATTGATATTATCTTGGTCTAAAATTAAATTAATTCAGTGAGGGGCATTTGTCCTTCTGCTATGTTAGTCCTTTTTAATTCATGTGTAGCTGGATTTGATTGCCACACACCATATTCAAGAAAGAATCCTGGGTTATGAACTTCTGCTTCATGTTTATATTAATGTCAAGAGAATATGTGTATTCAAATTTTTTTTTCTTAGTAAATTTGTAGATATTCTTTGACTGTTATTTAAAAGTGTTCTTATAAAGACAAAAATGAAAATAAATCCAAACAAAAGCTCTTTCTCATTGCATTTATGCCTGTTTTTTCCCCTTTTATTTGAAAAATTTAGCTTTATCCATGAGTCTAGTAATATTTCCTGAATTTGTAGCATTTCTTATTGTCCCCTCTCTTAGATTACATGAGTCTTTCAATCTATTCGGTTTGTATTTTATTTCAAGTTTTTTGTTTAATGAATCACATTTGAATTTTTCCTTCTAACATGAAAAAACAGATAAGAAATAAATATTAATGGAAACAATAATTCTGTTTTTGAAGGTGCGCATTGTTTTTATTTTAACTTCTTACTGATAAAATGATGCTATTTATAAAATGCTTCAAGATTATTTAAAAACCTGTTATATTCCTTTGCAAATTAACTAAAAAATCCTGTGCTGGAGGATAACAATTTAGACACTTATGAGTGTACTTCATTTCCAAAGTCTTTAAAATCTTGTCTTCATTATATCCGTGTGGAATTAATAAACCCACTGTACACTAATTATCTTTCCACTGTCCCGATGAGAAAGTTGATACTTTGAAGTTCAAAAGCAGTAAATTCATATAAATTTATTTTGACCTTGTAATTAGGGTCATGATCCAATATAATCTAACCAAACTATGTTCCTCTAGTCAGATATTATAGCTTTGGTTGAACATGTTTCAGTAACATTGAGCGAGGGAGATCCATTTTTAAAATATTCAACCTTAAAAAAATGAATGATATTTGTGTTTATTGGGATAAACTCTTGTGGTTTTTAATGCCTTCTCAAATGAGATTGCATATAAAATTTAAAAAAGTAAAATTAAAATATAAATATATATTTGAATGTTATATTTTGATACACATAAATATTATCATCTATACCCAAACATTTTTAATGTCTATGGAATATGAAATAATGTATCTTGATGAAATTACTAATAAATGAGAGAATTCATAAGAATATTAAGTATATTGTTTGCCAAACAATTTTATTTGAGCCTTTCTAGCACCTACTCTCCGTATAAAGCACTATGCCAAGAGGATCTGTGTAACAAAAGAGAATATCATGAAGATCTATCTAAAATGACATTCTTTGAATTCCAGTTTCTGCTAAAATTTCTTATCCTACATAAGAGTAAGATCTTGTAATTTAAGCTATCTTTTCTGAGTATGTCAGCAGAAGTAGAGTTCATTAAGTTGATATAGATCTTTTCCTATCCTTAACCAGACTTGCAAGTATAAGTTCAGTGGAGTATTTATATGGTAAGTATACTGAAATTGCTTACTTAATATAAAGTGCAACTTGTGCTATCTATTTCAAATTATGTATTTTGGGTTCCACTTTTTGAAGAAAGAACCTATAACTCAATCTCCTTTCCCATAATTTTAGCAAAAACTTAACTTACATACAAAGCCTAAATAAATCGCCTGGAATTTGAATTAATAGCCTGAGACCAAAGGCCATATCATATGTGTTAGAGAGACAACCAAAATTGATGATGTGGAAAAGAATAATAGTGGCTACCTTATTTATTTATTTGTTTATCTACCTATTTTTATTTATTTATTTATTTTTGGTACCAGGAATTGATCCCAGATGTGCATAACCACTGACCACATCCCCAGCTCCATCCCCCCTTTTGAAAATCTTTTATTTTGAAACAGGTTCTTGCTAAGTTGCTGAGGGCCTCGCTGAGTTACTGAGGCTGGCCTTTGCAATTCTCCTACATCAGGCTCCCAAGCTTCTGGGATTACAGACATGAATCACCACACCCTGCACAACTTTATTTTACTGTATTAAATTCTTATCTTTCATGTGAGCAATAACTTCATGCTGAAACAGGATAAAATTTCATTTATGGAAACAATAAATTGTATATTTTATTTTCAAACAATTAAGTTAATACTTACATAATGCATTTTATACATCATATTCATTTACATTAATTACCTTATATTTTATTACTTTATCAGCCATGAAATTATGGTTTTCAAACCTTAAGCTTTAATAAACTTGCTTTTCGACTACTTACTTGTTTGTTTACTTTACCATAACAACTATTCAGTAACTTCCACTTGTTCTGTCATGTTTCGAAGATAAAGTAAAAACACCTTGCCCCATTTTACCTCATAATTTCCTCATTATAATTCTTCTGTCAGTATTACACAATTGTTTCTCTTTATATAGATAATACTATAGGTAGCCCACCATATTCCAGCAGTTTTTATTCATGATATTAACCTCTGTTTTGAATTCTGTTAATGCTAATTCACTCCCCAAACATAGGTTTTTATTATTTGTCTTATTTTTTAAATTCATAATACTTTGTGGAAAAATCACGTGAGATGCCAATATTTTCAGTGAGCAGATCTAAATCTTCCAGTCTTTGTCACTTACGAGATAAGGAGATTCAGGATTGTTTGCTCAAACCTGGTCTAATGCTGTGCTCTGCTTGTCCCCACTGTTCTACTGAACCCCACAGGCTTCCCAGTCTCTGGTAGTAGAAGTGATGTTTAGGCTGCAGGCACCAAAATGCATGAGTCAGTTTAAAAGTACTGGGTCCCCCTAGGCCAAGGGTGCCTCTGGGGCAGACAAGGGACTAGGGGAGACGGGACTCCACTTTCATCCTCCACCTGTTGTGGAAGAGGAAAGCCTTCATCTCTCCACTACTCAGTAACTGGGTATTTATTTAGATTCTCAGTCACTTTGGAAATATTCATACTGATTACTGTATTTATTAATGATTAATAAATTTAATGAAATTATTAATAAATTTCCTTACTTTTTATTTTAACATCCATTTTTGTTTTTGCTGTTACTAAACTTAAATGCAAGTGTGACATAGTATTTAGGCAGTCATCTGACATAAAAATATCTCTGCTAGAGCCACCTACATTAAACCCCTTGTTTTTAAAATTAAAAAAAAAATCTTATCTCATAGAATTTGAGAGTAGATCACAGTTATCAGAGGCTGGGGAGAGATTAGTTAACTAGTGTAGCACTGCACCACAGAGAGAAGGGGAGAATTCTTTCTGGTGTTTTGCATTGTTTTAAGGCAGAAGCAAGAATTTTGAATGTTTTCACCAGAAAGCAATGATATCTTCTCAAGGTGATAAGCAACCAATTACTCTGCTTTGATCATGATGTATAGTACATATATATCACAATATCACATTGAGCACCGTGCTATGGACAATATGGTGTGTTTATCTAAAATAAAACAGAAAAAAAAATCTCAAGGATCTGATCAGGCAGGATTTTTACCCAGTGCTCATTTGCTGATTCATGAGGTTCAGTTTGAGATCAGCTTGAGTTCCAGTGGAGACAGGACCATTTGGAATCATGTGCAAAGTAGCACCTGAACATGACCAACACAGTGTCTCTAGATATTCCCCTCTTATCTCCCACTCTTACTCAAAAAGATATGGGATGAGATGATATCTTAGTGTAGTTTTGATTTGCATTTCTCTTATTACTAGAGATGTTGAACATTTTTTTATATACCTGTTGATTGCTTCTTCTGTGAAGTGTCTGCTCATTTCCTTAGCCCATTTATTGATTGGGCTATTTGTATTCTTGGGGTAAAGATTTTGAGTTTTTTAATGTATTCTGGAGATGAGTGCTCTATCTGACGTGTGTGTGGCAAAGATACCTTTCCAAATTTAATGAGGGAATGCTTTGGAATTAGTATACAGAAAGCAACATGAATGCAACCATCAGAAGAAATAAAATAAAAAATGTAATGATACAATAGGTTGATTCATGTGCTATTGTCATATAATATTTTAGAATTTGGAAAACCTAAGTAAACTATATCCATCACTTGGTTTACTAAATGAAAATATATATGTCCACACATCCATAAATACATACACATATTGCATGCAAAAGGTATTGTTTCTGGGGAAGTATTACAGAGAAAAAAGTGTTTAAGTCTGGTTGGTACACAGTATTTTTGTCAATATAGTTTTTAAACAAAGTTCTTGGTACTTTTAAGAAATCCTTTTCACATATTTATATCATAGATCTCAAACAAAATCTTTAGAACCTAAGCTAACATTTTGTTCTAGGAACTACGGATCTTCTTTCTACTCCTCTCTAAACCCTCATGTTTCTGTATGAAAAATGACGTTATTTATTTTCCGCCTGAGAAACAAGAGACCAGCGGTCCAAAATTTTGAATAAAAATAGTTCATACCAGAATTCCATTCTATTTACTCTTCAGGCAACCTTGTTATCAGTAGAAACTCAAAGATATTGTAAATGAGAATCATACTGTCAAGGAATAAATAATGATTAAATTGCTTCATGAATGGAAGAGTGGATGTATTTTTACTAGTAGAGGTATATATTTATGTAATAACATGCAATGAAGTTGAAATTAAATGTACAGCACATGTCCTTTGGTAATGCATTCTGGCACGTAACCATCACTCAAAAGAATATTTTCCTTGAGCCCAGAAGGTACCTTTGTGACCTTGTCCCCGTATCTCACCAGACATCCCAGCTCTGAATTTTATCACCAGTTGCTAGTTTCATCTGTTCTACAACATCATATAAATAGAGTTATACAATGTTCTGTTTTCTGTGTGGCTTTTTTCACTCAATATATTTTTACACTCATTTGAGTTATGTGCATAGTTAAAGCTTGTTAATTGCTGACTCCTGTTTTAACCTATTGATGTGTTACAGTGTTTTTATCCAGTCTTTTTGTGATGAAAATTACATTCTTTCCATTTTTGGCATACTGAGCTGGAACTCTATGCATATTCTTGAATTAGTGTTGGCTCTTATTCTCTGTCTTCAGAGAATAAGAATGCAATTTTTTCTCATATATTCATTGGGTCTAAGTTTTGATGTGTACAAATTTATTGGAAACATCTAAAACATCCCTTGCTATCAACAGCTCACTCCACAGTGGTCCATTTATGACTGAAGACATCTTGATTGTTTCCAGGTTTTGGCAATTATAAATAAAGCTACTATAAACATCTATGAGTATGTTTTTGTGTGGACATAGGTTTTTAGCTCCTTTGTGTTCATATTGGGGAACACAGTTGCTGGATTTCATACTAAAAGGAAAGTTAGTTTTTAAAGAAATTGTCAAAGTTTCTTCAAATGTGGTTGAACTCTTCTGCATTTCTACCAGTGAATGATAAAGGTTACTATCCCTCCATGTCCCTGCTCCTATCTGTAGATCATTACCAGTGTTTTTAGTTTTGATCATTCTAATAAGTATGCAGGATTATCTTGTTATCTTGTCATCTTGTTATCTTGTTATCTTGTCATCGTCTTAAACTGAAACTCCCCAGTGACCTATGGAGTTAAATATCCATTGATATAATTATTTGCTATCTATTCATCTTCTTTGATGCTGTGGTAGTCCATACAAATTTAGATTAAATTTGTCAATATCCACAAAATAACTTGCTGTTTTTTTTTTTAATAGGGATCAGATTGAATCTACAGAACAAGTTAGAAATAAAATTGTATAAACTGAGTCCTTTTATCCATGAATATGGACTATCTCTCCATTTATTTACTCGTGATATATCTCATTAATTTTTTGTTTTCTTCATATAGATCCTGCACATTTTCTTCTAGATTTATAGCTACGTATATATAATAATTTTTGGTGTTTATATAATGACGTCTACTTTTATTTCAAAATTCATTTTTCATTGTAAAGCCTACAGTAAAGCAATCAGCTCTTGTATATTAATCTATATCTGGCAATGTTGGTATAATTGGCTATCATTTCTGGAAAAGGTTTTTGTTTGTTTTTTTTTATCAGTTTTTACAGATTTTCCACAGCTTAACATACCATATGTGAAGAAAAGGCAGTCTCATTTTTGTTTCACAATCTATATTTTTTATTTACTTTTATTGTCTTATGTTAGTGAGGACTTCAATACTTTTTGAAAGGCAGTTGTGAGAGAGAGCATCTTTTTTTTCTGATCTTGATAGAAACACTTCTACTTTCATACTTTTTAATGGAATTTCATTAAGAATTCCAGCTGGAGGTGTCTCGTAAATATTCTTTATCAACCCAAGAAATTTTCACAAAATTTTTCAACTTTATTGTAGATCAAAAGTGATCTGTAGGGCTGGGAATATAGCTCAGTTGGTAGGGTGCTTGCCTTGTAAGCACAAGGCCCTGGGTTCAATCCCCAGCACCGCCAAAAAAAAAAAAAAGTGATATGCATTCAGCAGAAATCATTCTTTGGATTTGAATTTGCAATACTCTGCCAATGCTGGGCAGTGACAGGGAGCTGCAGTTTCAGTCAACAATGCGGTCACAAGGGTAACCTGCTCTTCAATGCACTGTGATACTGAGCTATAATGCTGGGTAAGTTAATTGTATTAAATGCATTTTCAACTGACACTATATTCAGTTGGATTTTTTTCAGGGCATAATCCATTATAATAAGCAAGAGGCTAAAAGCAGAGAAAGCACCAATTTCCCATTGTCCCCAATGGAATGGTGCACCCAACTGGGGGTAGGTGGAGCAGCATAGGTATCCTGGTCATGTCATTGAATAAAAAGTCTGGGGTTGTGGCTCAGAGGCAGAGCACTTGCTTAGCCCTCTGTGAGGCACTGGGTTTGATCCTCAGCACCACATAAAAATAAATAAATAAAATAAAGGCATAAAATTTTTTTAAAAAGTGCTCCTTGGTTTTGGAATTCTTGATCAAGGCAGTGGCAAGTCAAAGGACTAGATGTGAGGAAGTATTGAACCCTGAGACAGAGTGGAACAAAGTGCCTTTAAAGTGTCCCCCATTCCACAATAAAGAAGTCACATCATTGGCACATGGAGACCTATGCCCAAAGTCTCAGATAAGATTTTTAGAATTTCACTGGGACTGGGAATACATATATCAATGAAAATGGCCAGTCCCAGGGCCCAAGCCCTTTACTGCATCTCCCTCCACAGACTGTAGTGCTGGAAGTCTAAAGTGGAGAGGGTGCTTTTCCCCATGAGCCCTGCTAGGTAAATCCTCCAGGACTGCCTCTGGTCATGCCTGAGTGTAATGTAAAGGTTCTTGACCAGGAGCCAGGTTCCTCTTCTGTGTTACTTCGAGTGATTAAGTTGCTGTATTACAGAATAACTGGGAGACTGTAAATGGGCTCTTCATTAAGTCCTCTTTGATCTCATTTAAATAGGACTTTTCCTTAGAGTCTGACATTTTCATTTACTAACATTTTTTTTTTTTAAATGACTTGCTCTGGGCAGTGCTAAGAAAAGCCTCAAGAGGAGCTTTAGTTCTTCTTATACACCTGTACACTTTGAAAATCCACATGAAAATGGTTTTGACATGAGTCTTGGGATAAGTGCCCACATGCCTTCTTCTTACAAGATTTTACTACTAAATTTGCTGTCAGATGTTTATCTCCACTGAATGTTATAAGTTTTCTTCATTTTTTTTTTCATTTTATGAGTTTGAGATGAGATAGACCTCAGACTGCTAAAGAAAAGTCTTTAAAGTCTTTAAATTTGTTTTTTTTTCTATGGCTTTTAATCACATTGAATTGACTGAACATACTCAAATTTATTTAAATAAAATAATTGTTGTGTCTTGTTTAAAATTTATTAGGAGCTTTATATATTAATTTTATGAAATTCATAGGTAACAATAATAAAATGCAAGTATATTTCAAGTGATTTAAATAATATGTTGTAAAACGGTATAAGTCTTTAAACTTTGATTCTTTGAAAAATTTTCCTAGTTTATATATTTATTAAAGCTAAGAGGATTTGAACAGAATTTAAAAAATTAAAATCAACTTTTAGAGAATACACACATTGAGCACTAAGGTTTGATTCAAATGTCTGTTTTGTGCTAAAACTAAATGTTACTCAAGGACAGATTGAATCAATGACCTCAAGGTATTTTATTTGAAAAGTGTTACTTTGAACTGCTTCCAGTCTAATTCTTTATAGGTAATACTTTCTATTCATCAATAAAATCCTAATGTGAAGCTCACAAAAAATATATCTAATACATTCTTGCAGTGAAAATTTTTTTTTCCATATTCCCAGAGGTCCCCTTTTCCTTTCTTTTGTATATTTCATCACATAATTAAAAACAAAAACAAAAACAAGTACACACACACAAGACTCATATATGAATGTCATCATGATACATGCATTTCCTTACTGAGCCTGGTGGTCCGTCTGTCAGTGTAATGTTTTGTTAATGTAGTGGTACTATATTCTTTGCCTTCATGGTCTTAAAAAATTTTTCACCACAATAAAATATGATGCTTGCTACTTCATGCCTAATTTATATATTAAAATCTTGTTTTCACTTCCTCAGACTCAAGTATGAAATTGCACTCTTCCTAACCTCCAAAACCAGAAAAAAACACTTGAATATCCAAGAATCCCCGTCAACTAGGAATGGTTAAAAATCCTGTTGCCATTTAAAGGTTTATAAACCCTTCAGATTTTTGTGTCATTTTCTAGAGTTTATGCTTTACTCTTCAATTTCTTATTATGATCAGTTTTAATGTTGCTGTTTGAAATTAGGCTTATGACTAATTTATTTCCAGAAATAAATTTATTAAAAGATAAGTGATTGTAAAGGGTTACACATCTCCTTTGGTTTAATACTTGATTTAAAAGTGAGCTGAATGCCGGATCAGTAGATGGAGGGGTACAGTCTTTTTATGTTTTTAGCCCTTTTAAGAAATTCTCACTAAAAATTATAAGTACCCAAGTGATGTTCCCATGATAGTACAAAATGTTGAAGCATATTATGTGCTAGAAAAGTATATTGCTTAACCGATGGGAACAAAAATGCTCTACTTCTCCGTCTTCTTTTGTTCTGAAGATTTGTAGCACACAGGCAACCACAGAAGCTGGGAAGGAGGGTGTGACAGCTTCAGTCAATTTAAAAAGGTGGAGAGAAGTGCTATTGCTTTTCTAAGGGGCGAGAAGGCATCTTATTATTTACAACTCTAACTGAATTCCCTTATCCACCAAAGTTATTCCATGCCTCACACCTGGAAAATGTGTATTCTTCCACTTATTTACTAAGATGCTTTTGTATTTTGCCTGATAAATAATCAAAATGGTGGCTCCAAATTTTTCTTCCTTTTGGTCACTAATGTTTCATTGTGCTGACATTCTGGGTATGTGCCACACTTAAGGTACAAAAGACGAAGGGGTCTCCTAGTTTTGACTGGGCAAGGGTCTGCTGTTCATTGCTTCCATCTTCACAACAGGAAGAATCATGAGCAACCTGAAAGGTTTCCTGAACCCATCAGAGAATTGAGGTCACCGGACAAATCACCCCCTGAAATCTGGAGGGACAAACAAAAACAGGTAATTATAGCCCAGACCTGCTTATGTGGAGCAGCAGCCATCAGAGCCATGAAATGTAGAAGCACTTCAAGAGTCATTTAAACTAATTGCCAGAGCTGGAAATTGGAGCAGCATGAAAATAAAGAACTCGGAAGACACAGTCTCAGGGAGCCCCCCAAACTCATCTGCTTTACCTCCAGAAACCAGTTTCTCAGGGCAAAGAGTCAAAAATGTCCCCTGTGGTTTTGGCAGGTAGTGGGACGGAGTCACTGTGAACAGGCCTGAGGCAATCTTGGCAGCAAAGGCAAACTATCCGGAGAACAGAGCCAGATTCTCTGGAGCAAGGGAGGTTTCCTATGCCAGGAATCCCAGCTTTTCTATTTCACCTGAGTTGGGCTGTGTTGAAGAACACAGCCCAGGGGAACAGTCCCACCCAAAGGCTGCCCTCCTCTCCCCCATCCTCAGTCCACATCAGCAGGACTCCAATAGAGTAATGGTAGATTTCAGCTCAAAGAACTCAAGGGCACAGACTCTATTTAAGAAGGAATTTTTAGGGAGAAGTGAAGATCAACAAGAGAGACAAAAACTGATATACTGCAGGACTTTGAAGTCTCTTGACACCTAGCTATTAAAACAAAGGCACTCCAATTCCTAGGCACACAAATCTCACATGATAGGCTAGTAATCTTAGTTTATCTTACCAGATCCATCTGTTTTGTTCTCCTTCAAAAATTGAAGAAAGAAGAAAAGTACAGTCTTTTTTTAATTCTTTTTAGTTATGCATGATAGTATAATGTATTTTGGCATATCATGCATACATGAAGTATAACTTCCCATTATTGTGGTTGTACATGATGTGAAGCAACATTGATCATGCATTCATATACGAGCATAGGAAAATTATGTCTGATTTATTCTACTGTCTTTCCCATTCCCATCTCTTCTCATCTTCCCTTCATTTCCCTTTGTGCAAGACAGTGAACTTCTGTTCTCCACCCCCACACTTATTGTGAGTTAGCATCCATATATCAGAGAGAAAATTTGTCCTTTGGTTTTTTGGTATTGCCTTATTTCATTTAGCATGATAATCTCCAGTTCCATCCAATTTATCAGCAAATGCCATAATTTCATTCTTCTTTATGGCTGAAAAATATTCCATTGTGCTTATGCCTCACAGTGTCTTTATCCATTCATCTGTTGAAGGGCACCTAGGTTGATTTCAGAGCTTAGATATTGTAAATTGAGCAGCTATAAAAATTATGGTATGCTGATTTCATGTCTTTTGTGCAAATGTTGAGAAGTGAGATAATTGGGTCAAATTGTGGTTCCATTCCAAGTTTTCTGAGGAATCTCTATACTTCTTTCCAGAGTGGTTGTACCAGTTTGCAGTCCCACCAACAACGTATGAGTGTATCTTTTTCCTGAGATCCCTGCCAAAATTTATTATAATTCATATTTTTGATAATTGCCATTCTGTCTGGAGTGAGATGAAATCTCAGTGTAGTCTTAATTTGCATTTCCCAAATTCTAGAGATGTTGATCATTTTTTCATGTATTTGTTGGTTGATTGTATTTATTCTTCTGTGAAGTGTCTGTTCAGTTCCTTTGCCCATTTATTGACTGGGTTGTTTGTTTTTTGGGTGTTAAGTTTTTTGAGCTCTTTATTTGTTTTGGAGATTACTGCTCTATCTGAGGTGCAGGTGGCAATGATTTTTCTCCCCTTCTGTTGGCACTTTCTTCACACTCTTGATTGTTTCCTTTGCTGTGAAGTAGCTTTTTAGTTTGATGCCATCCCATTTATTAATGTTTCATTTTACTTCTTGTGATTTAGGAGACATATTGAGGGATTTGGTTCCTAAGTTGACATGATGAAGATTTGGACTCACCTTTTCTTCTAGTAAGTGCAGGGTCTCTGGTCTAATGCCAAGGTCCTTGATCCACTTTGAATTGAATTTTGTGTGGGGTGAGAGGTAGGCGACTAATTTCATTTTGCTATATATGGATTTCCAGTTTTCCCAGCACCATTTGCTGAAGAGGCTCTCTTTTCTCCAATGTATGTTATGACATCTTTGTCTAGTATAGCATAGCTCATTTATGTGGATTTATCTCTGTCTTCTACTCTGTACCATTGGTCTTCATGTCTGTTTTGGTGCTAATACTATGTTGCTTTTTGTTACTATAGCTCTGTAGTATAATTTACAATATGCTTCACTTTTCTCACTGAGGACTGAAAAGCATATTCTTAATTGAATAATGATGAATTTATTAGAAACAGAGTTAGATATGACAGAAATGTTGAAATTATCAGTCATTACAATAGCAGTATGTTAAAAAAAATGTAATGAAAGTAGAAATAATTGGCAATACCAGCTGGGTTTTTGAGCAGAGAGGTAGAAATTCTAAGAATAAAAAAACACTATCAATGTCTTCCATGGGCACATTAGTAGACAGGGAACAGCCAAGAAAACTATTAATGAGTTTAAAGATATGTGGACCTCACAAAGCAAAATATAAACACTTGATAAAAATACAAAAGAATCTTAAGACTCTTGGGCAATTTAAAAATATAGCTTGCCTACTTAGATTACCAGGACAAAGAGAAAACATAGCAGAAGATATGTCTGAAATACTAACATTCAAGAATTGTCCAAAATTAGTGAAAAAAATGCCCCCTTAGGTTTTGTAGTGAGGTTGTACAGCAGCAATAAGAAAACGTGTGACAGAAAAATCTGTTAAGTTGAACTTTAAAACCATGTTAAACTTCATGCAAGCAAAATTAAGAGAAATGAACCTTCCCCAGAAAGCCAAAACATGGGAGTGAATATTTGCAAAATAAATACCTGACAGTGAACTTGTATCCAAAATACAGAAAGAATCTATAAAAATAAACATCATAAAAATTGAAGGCCAATAAAAATGGGTAAAAGATATGAAAAGTCTGAGCATATATCCCATAACAGAAAATATACAGGGAAAATAAGCATAGAAGATCAGATATTTTTAGGTCATTGCGAACTAAAGGCACAAGAGACACCATTACACATGAAAGAACAAAATAAATTAAAAAACACAGCAAGTATACAGAGCAACAGAAACTCTGACTGATTGCCAGTTTGAAGTTTCTTATAAAGTTAAACCATGCATTTCAGCAGTCATTTCTCAAGGTATTTATCAAGGTGACTTGAAAACTTATGTCCACACAGAAACATGCACATCAACATTTATAGTAACTTCATTATAATTGTCAAAAACTGTAAGTCACCCTGATGAACTTTAATGATGGCTAAACAAATTGTTGCACCTTTATATGAGTGAAGATTATTTGGTGATAAAAGGAAATAAGCTATCAAGTAATCAAAAGAGATAACTAGATCTATGCAGCTTGTCAAGTAAAAGAAGCCAATGGGCTACATATTATATGATTCCAAATATATAATATAATAAATTTTAAAAAATACAGACGATAAAATAATCAGCAATTGCCAGGAGGCAATTCAGTACTGAATGCTGAATAGGTAAACACTGGAGAATCTTAAGAGCTATGAAATTGTTTTCCATAACAGGAATGTAGGACACATGATATTAGGCGTTATCAAATCCATAGAACTATACTGCAAAAAGAGTTAATCTTACATACAAATTGACACAGTATTAGTAATTTGGGGGGAGCCCCAGACAGCAGTGCAGATTTTGAATAAATGTTATGTATAAAGAAATGTACAAAACAATGACCCCAAAGGGGATGGAAGAAATGCTGACCTAAAAGTGGGTGGATGAATGTTAGGCAAAAGCAAGAAACTATACATGCATCAAATGCTGGCTTTTATGGCTGATTGTCACAGGGATATCAGTGAATTCAGTTTTTTAGTTTTTAATTTGTTTTAGTTGTTGATGGACACAAAACGTTTATATTATTTATTTATTTTATGTGGTGCTGAGGATCAAACCTCGTATTTCAGAGGTGGCAGGAAAGCCCTCTACCACTGAGCTACAATCCCAGCCTCACTAGCTAATTCTAGTACCATAGTGCATGCACTCTCTACACATACTGGAATGGAACAATTAAGGAAGGGGATGAGAGATGGTGAGAGGTAAATCTCTCACTTTTGGAGAATTCACTGATAGCCAAGGAGAGGGGACTACAATAACCCTTGTGATTATCTCTCACCCAGCACAAAGCTCAACTTAAAGTGGATCAAAGACTAAGATTAAAGTAGAAACCCTGCACCTGCTAGAGGAAAATGTAAGCTGGACACCCCAACATGCTGACACAGGAGCGGACATCCTTAACAAGGCTCCCAAAGTACAAGAAGTAAAATCGGTAATCAATAAACGGGATGGCATCAAACTAAGAAGCTTCTTCACAGCAAAGGAAACAATCAAGGACATGGAAACAGAGCCTGCAGAATGGGAGAAAATCTTTGCCACCTGCAGCTCAGATAAGGGGTTAATATTCAGGATATAAAAAGAGCTAAAAAAAAAAAAAAAAAAAAAAAAAAGAAAGAAAGAAAGAAAGAAAGAAAGAAAGAAAGAAAAAAACCAATCAATAAATGGACAAAGAAACTAAACAGACACTTCTCAAAAGAAAGAATACAAATGGTCGGTCAACAAATAAATTAAAAAAAAACATGTTCAATATCTCTAGCACTTAGGGAAATGCAAAGTAAAACTACACTTTCATTTCACTCCAGTCAGAATGAAATAATCAAGAGTGCAATTAATAATAAATGTTGGTGAGGTGTTGGGGGGAATGCAAATTAGTGTAACCTCTCTGGAAAGCAATATGGAGATTCCTCAAAAAACTAAGAATGGAACCACCATTTGACCCAACTATCCCACTCCTTAGTATATATTTAAAGGATTTAAAATCAGCATACTAAGTGACAAAGCCACATAAATATTTATAGCAGGACAATTCACAACAGCCCAACTCTGGAGTCAACCTTAGTGCTCTTCAATAGATGATTGGGTAAAGAACAATATAAATTGTGTGTATATACAATACACAGACACATGCACATACAATGGCTAAGTATTACTCAACCATGAAAAAGAATGATTTCATGGCATTTGCCAGTCAATGGATGGAAGTAGAGACTATCATGCTGAGTAAAATAAACCATTCCCATAGTCAAAATTCTAATTTGTTCTCTGATATATGGAGGCCAAGGGATTAAAAAAAAAAAAGAAGAAGAAATATCGGTGGAATAAGCGAAGGGGAAAGGAAGACGGATAGGGTAGGAAAGGACAGTGGAATGAATCTGACATAACTTTCCTATGTGGTATTGAATACACCACAGTGACCCTCACCATCTTGTACATCCACAAGACACTAATTAGGAAAAAAAAAACCCCAAAAACAAACCTATCAGTATATAGGTATATAGCAGAACACGGGGAGGGAGAAGAGAAGGGGAGGGGAGGGGGAAGTACTGACTGGGTACTGAATCAGAACAAATTATATCACAAGCTTTAAAAATTATGTCAAAATGAACCATATCATCATGTGTAACTAAAAAAGTAATAACAGAGCAAAAAGACAAAAACAGTTAAAAAACTCAGAGTTCGAAATATCATTGAACACTCATGTTTGTAGGAACATAGATAGAGATGATTACATAGAAAAATGCATATTGAAATGTGCATTTAAGACAGTTTATATACACATGATTTTCCTTTCTTGATCCTGTTAAAGGTTCTAAAGGCAATTGGCTGGCAGGAATAAGCACCTGTACTGCCTAGGTCTCAGGGTTCTAACACCATACTTCAACACAAACAACCAGTGCTCTTTCAAGAAATGACTGATTGTAGGACTGAATAGGCAATATGCAAGATGAATCTGGACTAATTGTTATAGCAGAAAGAGAAACAGTTCAAAATAAAATCTAGGTTGATAGGATGATGGTTCACAGGAGCCAAGGAAGAGAGACCCTGGCAGCCAAAGCTGGAAACGGTTTGAGCAACAAAGTACGGAGGTACTGGATTATATACTGAATTATAACCAAACATACAGAATTAATATTTAAGTGTTTACACTGATGTAAATAAATGATTGAATAAATGAATCAATGGGGAAAACAAATCGCCCAAGCAGAAGAGTTCTAAATAATTTATATAGATACTCCACTCACCAGGACAAGAGCACAATTCCCTATTGCTTAGCATAGGCTGTGTGTGGGGAATTTCTTCCACTGAAAACAATATGGAAATGAGGACAACACACAGTTACTTTCCAGGTGAGAAACCTGTTAAACACTACTTCAGCCAGTTGTTCAAGATGAACATCAACTTGCATAACTCACTCGGATTGCATGTGCCTTTGATAAGATGTGATGACCTTTATCCCAGGAAAACTTCAAATAAATAACAATAAAGAGGGCAATTTAAAACAACTACTATGTGTTCCTTGTAACAGTCTAGGTGGCTGGGTGTACACTTGTAATCCCAGCAGCTCAGGAGGCTGAGGCAGGAGGATGGAGAGTTTAAAGCCAGCCTCAGCAACTTAGTAAGGCACTAAGCAACTTAGTGAGACTCTGTCTCAATACAAAATAAAATATAAAAAAGGGTAGGGCATGTGTCTCAGTGGTTAAGTTCTCTTAGGTTCAATCGCTGGTAGCAAAAACCAAACCAAAACAAAACAAAACAAAAAAACAAAGAACAAAACACAGTCAAGTTTGTCCAAAATATGAAAAGAATGAGAAACAATCACAGTTGAGAGTCCTAAAGAAACATGACAACTGGAGTATTGTGGTACCTTGCCTGGAATCCAGAAGGACAAAATCGGTAATAGACAAAACTAAAGAAATCTATATGAAGCATGGGCTTTAGTTAATAATAAATATCAAACTTGATTCATCGTAACTCATTTACCGTATGAATGTGAAGATGTTATTAATAGAAGAAACTGGGTAGTAGGTACATGGAAACTCTTTCCAATCATTTTGTCAAGCTAAAACTATTCTGAAAAATAATGTCCTTGGAAATGGTTCTACCTGGCTTTCAATATTCAGAACTTCAATGTCGGTGTCATGCATACATCAATTGTTTATATGTGCTTCCAAACCCACAGTACACCTTTCCAGCTCTTTCAAAAAATTCTACCTTGCTCTATTCTATGAAGAGCATTGGGTTAGAGTCATGATTTCTGCTGCTTGTTATTTCCATAGACAGACGAAATGTCCAATCTCCTCATCCTGTCGTTGCCTTCATTTTCTTGGGGTTTTTCTCATGGTGAACTCTGACTTGGCCATTGCACTTTTTTGTAAGGATAATGACATTCAAATCTGATGCATTCTACTCCTTCAAATAAACATGGTCATGGAAGAGAAAAACAAAACAAAACAAAAAATCCTTAACTAATCATTTAAAAACTTTTCAGAAAGTTTCTGGAAGTTAACTACACTTTATTTTTGTTTGGTTTTATTTAAATCAGCTGATATTCCAAGCTTTGGGATTGTGTTCAATGGGAAAAGCTTCTCAAAAAGTGTCTGTTGACTGCAGAACATCTATGAGCATCTTTTGTGGTCTTAAGTGGGACTCTAGCTCCTTTGGGGTTTGACATGATAACTAAATTCATAGAGTATCATGTGCGTCGAAACAAAGTTGAAGTGCACTTAGCAAGGGAACTTTTAACCACTGAGTGAGGTTATTCTGTGATGGAAGTGCTATATTCTGTACCCAGACACCACTAGCATTCAAGTGATATCAGAAAGGTTATTCAAGGTTATTGTTTATTTGCAACTTTTCAAAAATAGGCAAATTACATTTTTATTGTGGTAAAATACATATAGCATAAGATCTACCATCACAACCATTTTAAGTGCATAGCTCTATGGTACTAAATACACTCAGAACACTGGGAAACTATCTCCACGATTCCTGTCGCCTTGTAAAACCAAGACTCTGCACCATTTATGCAGTAACTCTGGACGCCCTTTGCCATCAACCCCTGGAATCCACCATTCTATTTTCTGTCTATAATTGTTGAGGAGTCAGAGAATCTCCTGTAAAAAATACAGGATTTGCCTTTTGTGATTTAATTATTTCACTTAGCATAATATCCTGAAGGTTAATTTAAACTGTAGTGCACCTCAGACTTCCTTTCTTTTTTAAGGCTAAATGATATTCCATTGTGTGTATATGGCATAGTTTGCTTTTGCTTTTTCATTCATCCACCGATGGACATGGGTTGCTTTGAATTTTAGCCACACTGCACACTACTGCTGTGAGCATTGGGGTACAGCACTAACGGCTCTTCATTACCCAGTTTTCATTACTCTTGGATGTATCCCCAGATTGGAATTACAAAGTCTTAGGGTAATTCTATTTTTAATTTTTGGAGGAATCATGAGCATTACATTTTAATTCACCTCAAATGGCTTTGGAGAACAACCTTCCTGTCTGTTGTAATGCTCTGAATTCTTAAAATGACCTAACATATCAGATACGGATTGTGAGATCTTGTTTGAAAAAACAGAATGGCATAATATGCAGTAAACGTATGAATTATTTTACATGTTATTTGAGACTGGTTCTGAAATTGCTTTAGATCTTGAAATGTCACAGTTAAAACATTGTGGTGATTGTCTTTTTCTTAATCCTTAACAGTTTTAGTAACACCAAAATGCTTCATTTTTGTTGTTTTATTACACAGAATAAGACAAAGTGGAATATGTGGACTTACACTGCTGAATTTTGTAAATGGCCCAATTGGTTGAGGGTATAATTTCTTTCTGTCACTCTCAGATAAATAATGGTATCATTCATCTCAAACATTATCAATTCATCATCGGTGCATTTTATTAGAGAGAGAGAGAGAGAGAGAGAGGAAGGTTTCACACTGGGAAGTAACTTATACAATATTCACTTTGCATTTAGCCTACTTTCTACAAAATGGCAACACTTTACCCATTCATAAAGGGTTCTGGCAGAATTCTAGAAACCAGTGCCACCCAGGACGGCACAAGTTCTCTTTCAGTCAATGCTAGAACTGTTGACACAACAGAAATACTTAAGATTTATATTTTTCTTAGCATTGTTTTGATTAACTCCACCAAATTTCTATCCTGATAATTGCTCCTTTGGCTAGCAGGAACTCAATAATTATTCATTGAGGCCTATAGAATAATTTCTCAGAGGCAATTATTATTTCTGATCAAATAGGCATAAGTGGTTCTTGCTTGTTCTCTACAATTTACTGAACTAACTATACGAGGACATTAAATTGAAGACAATTTAGTCAAGAAATGTAGTATAGTTTTGTAAGTATTCTGGTGGAATTTTTTGGATCCTCTAAATATAGAATCATGTCCTCTGCAAATAGTGATGGTTTGAGTTCCTCTTTTCCTTTTCACATCCCTTTAATTTATTTGTTTTGTCTAATTGCTCTGGCAAGAGTTTCCAGAATGATGTTGAATAGAATGGGGAAAGAGGGCATCCCTATCTTGTTCCAGTTTTTAGAGGAAATGGTTTTAGTTTTTCTCCATTTGGCCTTGGGCTTAGCATAGATGGTCTTGACAATGTTGAAGTATGTTCTTATCATCCCTATTTTTTCTAATGTTTTGAGTATGAAGGGGTACAGTATTTTATCAAATGCTTTTTTCTACATCTATTGAAATGATCATATGATTCTTAACTTTAAATCTATTGATGCAATGAATTATATTTATTGATTTCCAGATGTTGAACAAACCTTGCATCCCTGAGATGAACCCCACATGATCATGGTGCACTATCTTTTAAAAATGTTTTTGTATGTGATTTGCCAGAATTTTGTTAAAGAATTTTTGCATCTGTGTTCATTAGGTGTATTGGTCTAAAGTTTTCTTTCCTTGATGTATCTTTGTCTGGTTTTGGTGTCAAGGTGATACTAGCTTCAAAGAATGAGTTTGGAAGGGTTCCCTTCTTTTCAATTTCATTGAATAATTTGAGGAATTTTGGGATTAGTTTTTTTTGAAGGTCTTGTAGAACTCGGCTGAGGATCCATCTGGTCCTGGGCATTTCTTAGTTGGAAGGCTTTTGGTGGTTTCTTCTATTTCATTGCTTGAAATTGATGCTTTTAAATTGTGTATGTCTTCCTGATTCAGTTTGCATGGATACTATGTCTCTAGAAATTTGTTGATGTCTTTTAAATTTTCTGTTTTGTTGGAGTACAGATTTCCAAAATCTAATTATGTTTTGTATTTCAATGGTGTCTGTCATGATGTTTCCTTTTTCATCAAAAATTTGATTGAGTTTTCTCTCTCCTCTTCATTAGTGTGGCTAATGAATTTTGAATTCAGCAAAGTAGCAGAATATAAAATCCACACTCATAAACCTAATGCATTTCTATTCATAAGTGATGAATCCTCTGAAAGAGAAATTAGGAAAACTACCCCATTCACAATAGTGTCATAAAAAATAATATATATGGGAATCAATCTAACAAAAGGGTGAAATACCTCTATGATGAAAACCGCAGAACACTAAAGGAAAAAAGAGAATTTAAAACCTGTTTTTGAAGCACATGTGAAGGAAAAAAAATCCATCTGATTCCTAAATTTTGCCCCAATACATACTACTGAACAGGTAGGAGAGAATTGAAACTAAGAATAAGCTCAGGAAAAGAATAAATAATTGATATGCTAGAATTTCTGTATTATTAAAATACTCTCCCAGTACTGATATCATTGGGAACATGTACCCCCCATGAGGAACACCTCCATTTTTCTATCATTTTTGAAACTTCTCTTTGGAAGAGGATTATATGTACCTATATCTATATCTATAGATACATAGATATGTAGATATAGATATATAAATATGTTTGCACATATAAAATAGATATCTTTACTTATTAAAATATTCCCTTTAAAACCTCATACCTTTGAGAAATTGGTTTATTATCTCCGTTATTTATAAGAAACTGAGAGTTAGAAAATTGACCTACATTCAGACTTGCAGAATTGGGACCTGCTGCACCATGACTTTCAGACCAGTTTTGTTTGACTTCAAGGTGTGTGGAACTGTATCACTGAATTAACATATTTAACACATACTAAAACATCAATTTCACCTAAGCCCTCTTCAGGATGAGTTTAGTAAGCTTGCTCAGGAAACAAGGAGGGGAATTTGGCTTATGAATTCAGTGCTCTCCAATTCCATACACATGACTCTCAGTTTTTTTTCTGTCTGTCTCATTTTCACTTAAAGCCCATACTTTAGTAACGTCCTAACAGAAATGTCATCTTTGATAATCATTATTAAATGAATACCTGCCTTGCGAAAAATTTGGAAAGAATAAAAAGGCATACCTGATTGTATTGGCACGAACATCATCTGTGAGGAAAAGCAGAACACTTCTCATTTTCTAAGAAAAGGCAGGTAAAATCTTCATATCTGGTCATGAGAGAACTTGGAATTGAGAGTCATTTCATAAATTATTTCAGAAATATTTTAAAAATCTATTCTTTGACTTCATGGTCATCAATATGTAAAAGAAACACAAGTGCCAATGAGTCAGAATTCTCTCCCCAGTGGCCAGTGATCAGCCTTCTTCTTACTCTTGTTCAGAGGAGGGAAGCATCTCACAGAAGCCTTGAGCAAAAACTGCTTCATTTTATTGGTCTGTGTAGAATTAATTTACTTAGGTTTTTAGTTTGTGTGACTATATTGTCAAAAGTATAAAGATCAATAAATAACATAAAATCCCTACCACTATTTTTAAACTAGAATACCTGTCAATACTACATTCATGTGGTATGAGCTGCCTGCTTTAGATACGTCAGGGCTGGATCTCCATGTAATTCATTGGCCTAGGTGAGAGGGTTTGGGAAGCAGGCAGAAGCCTGGAGAGGTATGGATAACTGTACTCCTGAATCTGGTTCTCATCACAATGCTTCTGCCTCTATAGACAACCTAAAAACCAAATGCCAATAGTGATTGCCTCTTTGCATTGTTAAGAGGAAGGAAAGATATTTCCCACACTTAAGTCTCTTAGAAATCAAAGAAACAAAAAATAAACATTGAGCAGATCTTTTGCTTCAAGGATCTATGCATTATCTTTACAAAAATTATATCATATACTAATATTCATTTCCTTGGAGGGTTAGAAATTATTATGCAGCTCAGACTTAATGTATCTCACTCCACTCTTTTTATTTTGGTACCAGGGATTGAACATAGAGCACTCAACCACTGGCTTTGAACTTGTGATCCTCCCGAGTCAGCCTCCTGAGCGGCTAGGATTGCAGGCATGTGCCATGGTGCCCGGCTTGCATCTCATTTTTTTTGATAATTAACAAGAAATATAAGAATCTAACATCTTGCTAATCCCCCTGGAAAATATCTATTTAAAAATATTTCTTTTAAATATCCATGAAAAGATTTTAAGTGTGTTGAAAATTATAAATCATTAAAAATATTTCTGAATGCTAATCTGAATTGTATGGTAGAAAAGATTGAATTTGTGTTCAAAACTAGCTTACAAGAAATAAATATTAAAATAGGAGCTAGGGGCCGGGGCTGTAGCTCAGTGACAGAGCGCTTGCCTAGTATGTGTGGGGCTCTGGGTTTGATCCTCAGCACGGCATAAAAATAAATAAATAAAAGACCATCTATAGCTAAAACATAATTTTTAAAAATTGGAGCTAATATTTATAATTTTATGTCTTTTAAAATATAATCTACAAATTTTTTCATTAGAATTTAGTAAAATATGTTTTTTTTTTCCCCTCCCAAAACACACAGATTCTGAGCAATGGAAGCAAACACGATTCATGAAGAAAGATGTAAGGTTGTGTTACTAGGGGGCGGTCCAATCAACAGAGACAATTTATTACAGTCAATATTCTGAAAGAGGTTTGCATAATATTTTAAATTTTTCTACCAACACTGAAACTTGTTTCTGAAAAGACCTGGATGCTTCTAATCCGGGTACTTAGGAATGCAGTAGAAAATTTGCAAATAATCTGAAGAAAATATAATGAGTAGCTGGAGAGTAGAGCTTCCCAGGGATCAAGTTTCTTCCACTAAACTGATTCTTTTGAACATCATGGCTGGAATGGCTCATTTCACAAGCTTGAAAGACAATATTGAAATGAAAACTTAGAGCTAATTTGAAAAAACAACTTTCTATAAAATATTAAATATAAGAAATAACATAAATATATTTATACATTTCACATTGAGCTGTTAGTGCCACATGGAATATGTACCACTATATCTACTCATGCATGTACCTATAGTCATAAAACATTTATGCAGACATATGTGTGTGTACATGTGGACAGTTAAAATCTCTCTTGTGCATTCAGAGAATCATACTATCTGGTAGCAAAAATAAAAGAGAAAGGCCCACATGGATAATTTGGTCAAAAAATATAAATCCTAAAGAAGAATTCAGTCATGTCTTTATTGACATGGAAATGAGGATCTTTCAAAAATATCATGACAACCTTGTAGTTTGACATGCTACTTCCTAATTATATTCTGAAATTCTGAAAAAAATTGTTTTACTGAAATGTATTTAAAGTTGATTTTAAATATAATTTTGAATTACTGGATTTTTAAAGCATAGATATTGCACAGGGTTTATATTGGTATATTAAGAAATAAAATACAGCATATTAAGCAACATGTCTTTTAGTATATTATCCTGCTTCCTCCCATCTTATACAAAAGTTGGATTCCAAGTTTGGGAAAGGAAAACACTCACTATCTAAGTTAGTCTTCAACTATTGCATAAGTGCTCTTAATATTTTAGAACTAGAAGGTTGCCGAGCTGACCTTGCCTCATTTTTCTTTGCAGGATTTTAAAATCAGTTTGGGTTTTCTGTTCTGTGAACTAAAATTTAATAATAAGTTATAGAAGGTGAAAATTCCAGACCAAGAACATGTCTCCTTGAGAAAGTTCAGAGTCCATATCTCTTAATTGTACCTTCCAGACTAACTTTTAAAGTCTCTTGTTCTTTGACTATTCAAGTAGACAAATTCCTTATGTGAAATTTAAACACCAAAAATATAGATCACTTTATATGTAGGCCTACTACTCAATTTACTAATATTTTTACCTGCCTTTTAAAAGTAATTTAGTGATTAAAATATTTTTCTGGTGAAATATATTCAACATAGATCTTATGTATTATATAGTATTCTGTATTTGCTAAAGTGAAAATAACAATTGATATGCCAAATGAGATTTAAAATAAATTTTAATTAATTTCAGTAGCATTGATCACATACTTGTGTATAATAATAAGTACTACATTAAAAATGCAAGATGTCTGTTTTTGAATAAAACCTTTCCACACTTAACCATTTAGGCATTAGATTTGAAAATTAATATGAATCTAATATATTATAACTTAGAGAAGTGTGGATTTTTTGCTTCTTTTCTTTTGAAACTGACTATTTCTATGTCATCCAGACTGACCTTGAACTTGGAGGCTGAAGCAATTCCCCTGCTTTAGCTTCCTGAGTAGTTAGGACTATAGATACATACCACCAATCCAGCTGGAAAGCATGTCCAAATAGTGAATTTTATGAGTTTTAAACTGATCTCCATATTTAAGTCAGAAAAAACTGAACTGAATCTTAGTTTTAAGATAATGCAATTTTAAATGAAAGCTTTCTAATTATTCCAATTCATTAAATATACCTTCCTTTTTGTTTTTGTAGCCATTTTCATTTCTTATGTCTAAGAATTCACTTTCATTCCCTTTGATATTCTTAGAAATAAATTCAGCTCACACATTTAGAACAGAAAAATAGAAAATTATCTAAGGAATCGTTATTCATATTTATTCACAAACAGAATGTTATAAAAATATATTAATAATAATAATTTATTAGCATTTTAACCTATGTATGCTTCTATTAGAATATAGTAACAAAACAGAAATGTTTGTTTTAATGTAATTGTCCATATGAAAGGTGTGCACTATTTTTTAGACACTTTCTGGGACAGATTCTAACATAAAGTCTGCTTGAGTTTTGCTGAAATTGAGTTTCATTAAAAAGCAAAAGACTTTGCTTACAGATATGAACCCAACTGAGAAAAGTAAATAAAGCTGGTAGATTAAGTTACTAAAACTTTCTGATTTATTTATTTATTTTGGTACCAGGGTTTGAATCCAGGGGCACTTTACCACTGAGCCTCATCCCCAGTTCACTTTCTGATTTCTTAAACAAATTAGTTGATAAAGTTCTATCAGTTTTGATTTCATTTATTGGCAGAATAAAAAAGCACATATCCCAAAGAAAAGTAAAAGTACCTTTGTAACAATTCCTATCTTACATGTCTTAGACATATTACTCCCGTCCATTATTCTTAAATAATTTTAAATGTATTTTACACTGTACAAAGGTACTTTTGGTAGGGAAAGTTTGGATAACCCAAATGCCAAGGGCTCAACTATTTATGAAATGATTTTCTTTATGAATCATTGCAAAAATATTAAAGTCCATTACTTTTGTCATTATTTATTTCTTAATTTCAGAGTATCACTTATGTCTCAGAAGAACATTTGTAAGGTTTATTTATGTGACTGTCCTGAGCAGTTACTAACCATTTAAAAGTAGTGAAAACACCATTTGTTTTAAAATAAAATGAATCATATTAGCTTTTCTAACCAGTTTCACTTGCTCAAAATGTTGCTTTCTTTAAATATTATTGATTTTCTTTGTTTTGAGAATATTATGTCAATTAACATTACTATCAAATGAATTCTACATGTGATATTTATTACCCTTGTTGATTTATAAGCAAAAATTTCTATGTCATCTGTGTTCATAATTGTTTAAGATGTGCAATAATAGAAAATTGAATGGGATTACAGGCACATCACTCAGACTATAAAATTCTTAATTTAGCACCCTAGGAGTCTCAATTGTTTTGCCTTTTATTACCATTTGCTTCAGCCTCCCACATTGTATAACTAAAACTGCAGTGGTTTAAAAGTCTATTTTCTCACAAATCTTGCTCTCTTCTCTTTAGAAAGCAATATTTTATACTAAGCTCCATCTAATGCCTTATATATTTCAAAAATTTATACAGCAAAAGAGGTCATTTAACAATTGCCAGCTGCTTCAGATTAGAATGGGCGAAAATGGGTGATAATTTAAGGCAATAAAGATGAGATCATTGAACAAAACCAAATTGCATTTTAAGATGTTTATGATTTATAATCTCTTGCAATTCGGCAATCTTTAATAAGACCTACAACAGAATATAGAGCACATCTGTAAGAAAGCAATGAACGTTTGCAGCTGGATAGAGAGAAGTTTCCAAAGAGGTTTCCACGTGGAAATATATTGACAGGGAAATACATTTTAACAAATATCTCATAGTTGATGATTGGGATCAGTAAATCCTAATCATCTTCCTAATCCTAACACTTCTTTTAACAACCTGGAATAAAAGAGTTTTGTGGGTAAGGATATTATGACTTTTGCTAGATGAAAATTCCTGCATAAGGGATTCAAGCAGAGGCTTATTTTATTTGGGTAACCAATCTTTTCATTAAAGATGGTGCAGTTCTTTTGTGTCTGAAAAATTAAAGGATAGTTGTTAGAGGTTTTATCAAAAGGGCTGAGAAAAATCAGTCAGGAATTATGAGCAATTAAAGAGTTAAGCAGTCAAAACTTCAAAACTAAATGTCTTTTGATTTGTTAAATCATCTCACAAAATCCCTAGATAGGTTTTAACCTGTCATGACTCTGCTACTTGATCATAAAATTTAAACTTCATAGCATAATAATTAATAACTACAGAGAGCCACAGGGAATACCTAAAAGTGATTAGAACTGTCTACAGTAGTTCTATTCCATAGAAGTCTCATAAAGAGTAAAAATATTATATATCTACTTTGTCCTATGTGGAAGCCCTTCACAGAAGTTGCTATTAAACACTTGAATCGTGGGTTATATTGTGGTGTAGCTAAGACACTGAAAATTTAATTTAAACTAAATTAACTTTAAATAGCTACAAATTTCTAGAAGCAGATATTTTGAAAAGCGTGCATCTGGAACATTTGACATAAAGGAGAGATGTCTACCATATGAGAAGGACTGGAGCATAAATATAGCTTATGTGGGGCATATTAACTTAAAAAGTAAATAGATGTTTCAACACTCAGTACCGGAACAAAACAATCGGATGGATATCAATACTGAGTGTCTCAGCCATGATTGTGCCATGTGAGACTCATGACGTGAATGTAATCAGGCAATTAATATTTTGAGCTTCAGCCATAATCCCAGCCTTGGCAACAGGATATAATGCATTGGGGAACATGATAAGCCTGCTTCTCGACTTCATGAAGTTCACATAGTGTTTTAATAATACATTCGAGTTTTATCTCCTGGCTATGGTTCAAGAAAAGAAAGGTTATGTGGCTATGAATGGATTATATTCATGTACAAAAGAAGGAAAAAATGAAAGCTATCCATGACATTGTTCTTTCAGGTGGAATCAGCTAAAAGCCTTAGTGGACCAGCTAGTCAATGACAAAAGAGACACTGGCTGATTAGGAGGACTTTTAAATACGGCACCTATGTGGATTTATCCTCTAAGAAAAATTCACTTTTAGTCTGGTTTTTGTCCTGTCCACGAAAACCATTTTCATTTTGGAATTAAACGCATTGATCTTCTGCCCCAAACCTCCTAGTTCCCTCTCTCACTCAGTCTCAAAGTCAGGGCCATTGAAATAGCATTCAAGGTCTTACAGACTTGTAGGAGCTAGCACACAACAAGCCCCTGGCATTTCTAACCTCCACTTCTCTACCTTCCTTCTCACTTGTTCTGTCCAGTCAGTTACTCTCTTGCAGTCCACGTCATCCAACTGGTATTCTCCAGACTCGCTTTCGTAATTGTCGCCGAATCTTCCACCCCTTCACGGGGACTTCTGTGACTTCCTGTATGTCCTGCTGTAGCCAAATGGTTGCATTTCTGTAATTAGAATGTGAGTAAAGCTTATTCAGGTCACTTTTAAGCCTAAACCTGTTCATTAAAAGAATGGGGTGCTTCTCCTTGCTCTCTTCCCTCTTCTACCAGCTAGGAAAGAGGTGACAAGCTTTCAGAGGACACTGTGTTGAAAATAATAAAGTTTTCAATAGACTGAATTCCCTAATGACAATGATGGGACACTCCACAGATCAGGGATGTCTGAATTTTTATAGTCGGATGATTGAAAAATAAGGTTTATTTTCTGTGAACTAATATGCACTTGTCTCTTTGTTAATGCACATAAAAATCTGAAGTAGCGCCAGGTGTGTTGGCCCACCTGTAATCCCAATCACTTGGGAGACTGAGGCAGGAGGATCGTAAATTTGATGTAGCCTCAGAAATGCAGCAAGGGCCTAAGCAACTTAGTGAGACCCTGCATCAAAATAAATAAATAAATAAATAAATAAATAAATAAGAAGGACTGGGGATATAGCTCAGTGGTAAAGCATCCCTGGGGTCACTGCCAAGTACAAAAAATCTGAAGTAAATATGTATCTTAGTTATTGTCAAATGGAAAAGATGATCTTACAAATCATTTGGTAATTTGGTATCCTTCGCCATTGACTTAAGAATTAGTGTTAAAAAATGTTTTGAAGAGACATTGGAAACTTTATGTAAATGCTCAATAGCACTTTCAACACATTGGTGTTACCAGAGACGTTTCCTGTTTCAGGATGACCCACTTCCTCTTCATAACTCTAGTGAATTGGGATAAAAGTGATGTTCATAAGAATTGTGAAATTTGGTGTAAAATTCATTGTTACATGGACTTGTTTCTGTATTTCCTTTGCAATCAATCTTAAAACTTTTAAAACTTTTGTACTTCAGCATTAGAAAGTAAAATGGCACAATACATTCTAAAAGCATAAATTAGAAAGAGGATGTAAATTATTATGAATTTTCCCTTTAAAAGGTTCTATGATGTCACACAGATTTTGATATGTTGTATCACTATTGTCGTTTACATTTAAGTATTTTTTTAATTTCTTGTGCTATCCATGTATGTCATTCAAAAGTGCATTGTTTAGTCTCCAGATGTTAGAGTGGTTTCTGTTTTTTGCAGTATACCATTGATTTCTAATTTCATTCCATTATGATCTGTGGGAATGCAAGGTATCATCTCTGTTATTTTGTATTTGCTAAGATTTGCTTTGTAGCCTAAAATATGGTATATTTTTAAAAAGGTTCCATGTGCTGATGAGAGGAAAGTGAATTCAGTCATTGATGGATGAAACATTCTATAGCTGTCTGTTAAGTCCAAATCATTAATTGTATTTTTTTAGTTCTGCAGCATCTTCATTTAGTTTTTGTTTGGATGTTCTATCCAGTGATGAGAAAGGTATGTCAAAGTCATCCAGTGTTTTTGTGTTGTGGTCTATTTGATTCTTAACACTGAGAAGGGTTTGACAACCCAATCAATAAATGGGAAAGGTACTAATCAGATACATCTCAAATGATGAAATACAAGCAATCAACAAATACATGAAAAAATACTCAACATTTCTAGCAATTAGAGAAATGCAAATTAAAACTACACTGAGATTTCATCTCACTCCTGTCAGAATGGCAATTATCAAGAATACAAGCTACTATAAATGTTGGCAAGGATATGGGAAAAAGGGTACACTCACACATGGTGGTAGAACTATAAATTGGTGTAACCGCTCGAAAAAGCAGTATAGAAATTCCTTAAAAAGTAGAAATGGAAACACCATATGATCCAGTTATCCCACTTCTCAGTATATATCCAAAGGACTTAAAATCAGCCTACTACTGTGACACAGACATACCATTGTTTATAGCAGCTCAATTCACAATAACCAAACTATGGAACCAACCTAGATGCCCTTCAGGGGATGAATGGATAAAGAAAGTATGATTAAATGTATACAATGGGATATTTCTCAGCCATAAAGAAGAACAAAATTATGACATTTGCTGGTAATGGATGGAACTAGAGAATATCATGCTAACTGAAATAAGCCAATCCCAAAGTCAAAGATTGAATGTTTTCTCTGATATGTGGAAGTTAATCTACAAAAAGGTGGGGGATTAAAAAAATGAATGGAAGTTCAATGGACTACACAAAGGGGAATGAAGGGAAGGGAAGGGAGATGGGAAAATGAATGACTGTGGAATGAGTCTGACATAACAGTCCTATGTATATAATATGAATATATAACAGTGAATCCACCTCACTCTAACCTCAAGAAATTAATTAAAAAATAATTGGGTAAATGGCAGAAAGTTCAGTAGGGTGGAGGAAGGGACTAGGAAGTGGGGGAAGTGAGGGGAGGGAGAGGTATACTGGGGACTGAATTGTAATAAGATGTAGTACATGCTTTAATAGTCATGTCAAAATGAATTCCATCATCATGTGTAAGTAAAAAGAACAGTAAAATGTAATCAATTTGAATAAAAAGTATAATAATTATTGGGTTCCATAAGCTTATATAAAAAAGGTCTCACCTATAGTATGTGCTTTCTGTGTCACTTCATTCAATTATTCAAACAATTCCTTAATATATATTAATATGTATATCTATTTTTTTAAGAGTTAAGGCAAAGGAGACACAATCCCTGAGGTTAGTGTTTGTGATTAGTATTTGCAATTGGGTGACATCTCATGTGCTTGAATTATGTGTACTTTTCACGGATATTCAATTCATGAAAGCATTGGACACATAAACATAATATTCATATGAGAATTAAATTTTTATGTTGTTTTTCCACAATGATAAATACAAAGTAAATATTTCAGAAAATATTAAAATATAATTTAAATACTCACACATGTGAATTCCATGCTTGCTTAGAATTTCACTCCTTGGGTTATTTTGTGCTTAGGCAAATATATGTGGTATACCCTTTCAATAAAAAAGGCTATTCTTATTTTGTTGAATTGCACTTATGAAAAATTCTAAATATTACAAAGGCTAAACACAATAAGAGTTAGTTATTATATATATATTATATATATAATATAAATTATATATATTGCATATAATATAATATATATGCATAATATATATTATGCATATAATATATATTACATATATAATATATAATAAGTTAGTTAATATATATAAGCCTTCATAAACAATTCTAGCTGTTTTGATTTAAAGATAGAATAAAAAGACAATAATATTTAATATTTTATAATCTATAAAATATTTTGCCACTATTAACACATGCACTTGCAAACACACATACATACAACAGAAAATATTCAATTTTGTAAGAGGACGGAAAGCAAAGGGAAATCAAAATCTTTTGATAGTTTTATATTTTGTCAACACAAGAATGTGCAATGTTAGTATATCTATTTGGATTTTACTTTTTCTCCACTCTTGGTCATTATTGAATGATAGACGAGACATAATTGATAGATTTGAGAGATTCGAGTCGAAGAATATGGAATGAAGAAAATCGAAAGCCTGCCATTACTATTACTAACACCCTCACTTCTGGCTATGTGTTCAGGTATCTACGAACAGGAGATATTTATTTATAAACAGCATGGTCATTCAATTGGAGAAGTAATGATAGAATGTATTTTCATTTTACAGTAAAATAGTCTAATCACAACAATTGCATGCCCCGCCCTAATTCTGCAGAAGTAACAATATTGCTCAGGAAGTATGCAGTGTCCTATCCATAGGGATATTTATTTTCAACACCATATTATATGGATTTTTTGCCCAATTAACAAGTAAGTTAAGACTTTGGAAGTAAGGGACCATTCTTGTCAATCTGCACGTCAGAAATAAATCTTCTTTTCAGTTTGGTGCATTGTCAGTCTGTTGTTCACACATCTGGCATGTGGCCTAAGCTATCAGTGGACTCTAATGGTTTTGCTTTTCCCTTTTTGTGGCCTTATGTCTCTCTTCTTACTACAATCACTTGGGCAGAGCCCAGTGGAGGCACCAATTCTCACTTGTGTTGCTTGAAATTGCTGGAAACTTTGACATATTTGCTTTAGAAACAGGGGTTCTCAGCTCTTGGAATTTTCTGGGGAGCTTTTGAAGCAAAGGGGTGGATGGCAGGGTCCAGCAGCATCATTCAATTGGTATGGGGAGTGGCCTGGTCACAGCTAATGCAGGAAAGATCACCAGGCAATTCTAATGAATAAAAAATGACCGCTGCAGTGTATTGCCCCTCCTTGCTATTGCCCAAACCTCTGCTTGTCATGAGCTACTGATTGCTCAGTGTTCGACCTCAGGTGCTTTCAAGAACCCAGTGATCACATCAGCCAGCATTGCTACCACAGTCCTTAGCTGAGCAAATACTGATGAATGGCAGCTACTTGCAGCTTCTTTTGATGAGCGTTTTAAAGAATGCTGTCAGGAACACCATAAGAGTAAACAAGAGATGAAAAGTTCAAGTAAAGAGAACTGGGGAAGAACTTGGGACAAAGGGGCTGGCAGATTTTAGAGGAACAGGAAACTTCAGCGTAAGACACGTGGGAAAAAAGGGCTGAAGACAATGGGGTGGTGTGACTCTGGGGACAAGAGGCATGGAAAGACTCACGTTTCCATGTACAAATGATAAGCAGTAGTTAGAAATGAGCAGTGGAATGCAAATCAATAATATGGCAGGGTCATGAGTTCCCTTTAAATTGCTTTTAAGGCAAATGAATAATCAAGTAACGTACAGAAAAAGAGCAAGTGCAAAAACCCTGAGAATAAAGTGGTGGAAACAAGGCGAGCCAATTAAGAAATATGCCAGGAAAGAAAGATCGATAGAGCTAACCCTTGACAGGGTCTACGGAGGTCATGGTAAAGTTAGGATTTATGGACAGAGGTGGCTCAATGAACTTCAGGAGGGAAACTTCTTTAGTAGTGTAGGCATACTAAGATAAAGTTTGTGTGGCCACGGACCCCAATACCCACATTAATGTAGGATCATCTTGTAGATGAAGCTCCTGTGAATAGGAGGGTCCCTTCGACAGTTACAGAAATGGCCATGTAGGGTCAAAATTCCCCTGCCTGACATGAAGGAGGAGTTGAACGCCTGATTGGCCAAGAGCACAGAAGGTGGTCCCCAGTTCACAAGGTAACCATAAAACAGCAATAAAATTGTAGGTAGCACTGTTTCCTTTGTCTCTGGTTGGAGAAGACTCACTTGAACCTTACTTTACTTTCAATCATAATAAAATTCTCTTGCTTGGCTTTTCATGTCTGAGTTCCAATTTTCTTTCATCAGAACCCAGGAATCAAGGTTTGGAGCGTCAACTCCCCACTCTCCTATGACACAGCCATTACAGAAAAAACAGAAACAAAAAACAAAACAAAACAGCAGAATACAATCTGCTGTCACTAGTACTGTGTTTCTCAAAATGCATATAAAGTAGTGAATAATGCCATAATTAGTGGATAGATTTATGATAAATGAAAAAGAAACTTTGGTAATTTCGTTCAGGTAAGAAGTTATACTGTAATCATGTACAAGAGTGTATAAATTTTGAATTTGGGTTGGATATTGTAAGCAGCATCCTAGTTTAATTCCATTTATTATGTATAGTGGGAGGCACAGGAAGTTTCAGTGGTCAGCACATGTTCCACAAAGGACAGTGAGCTGTGTTTTGTCAAAAGCGTTAGGGGAAAAAAAGCACTAAAATTTCTGCAGCTTGATTTTATAATCTGTAAAGGAATTATGTTGAGACAGGTACACTCTGGTCTGTTCTCCAACTAGACATCTTGAGAATTTAGCTCGCCTTCAAGAGATTAAAACCTGCTCTCTTAGCATTGTAACTGGAACGTGGTCAGAGTATTCCTGTTTAAGATTCAGAACTTCTGCTCAGGTTCACTCCTTGGAACAGTCCTCCTGTCCGGTGTCACTTAAAGACCAAAAGATCTGGTGTGTGGGTCATTTCTCAGGCCTTACCTTGCTTCTGTCAGCCTATCAATTTGTATTCATTGGAGGAGTGCGATTTCTTCACCGGAAATGTACTCTGTATGTTTTTGGGTCATGTCCATTTTGAAGATCACAACCCTTCCTGAAGAAGATGCAACAAAAGACCACTTCTGTCATTTCCATTCCTTCTAAAATGACACTGGCTTTTACAGATAACAGACATATCTATTCCATTTCATCTTCTTTCAAAAGAGTTCGGAAGCTTTTTTTTTTTTTTTAAAGTATTATTTGCCATGTTATTTGACATTATTCCTATAGGTCTATATTAAACTTTCATATTTTTTTCCTGAATCCTGAGAACCATCTTCCATCATTTCGGGGTATATTCTTTTAAAATTTTTGAGCTAAATAACTTGTAGGGATTGTTACACAAAAGAGAAGGGTCTTTAATCTTCTCAGAGGTGAGTGCTAAGAGCTGATGAAAGTGTTTTGACTTTTTTGATATTTGGAAATACGGTTCCACACATTTCCCATTACTGTCTGGCCGGAATGTCATTAGTACTGTTTACATGTGGACTTCCTTGCAATGTCCTCAGAAACTTTTTGCACTCATTAAGTCTTAAACTCCCAAAGACAGAAATAGATGGGACATATTGTTCTCACCTTATAATCAGATAAATTGAAACATAGAAAAGTAAGTGATCTTTATAACCCCATATCTTTTGGGGTTATTTCAACATTTTCAGAACAAGGAAACAAAACTATTAGTAATGACTTCTAAATGCAGTAAATTGAGGAAATGTACACTATCATGTAGCTGTGAAACTCATTGTTTGAACTACAAGTGTAATGTGAAAGTAGAAGAGAAAATAAAAACAAACAGAGAGACCTTCAGAGCCAAGGTTAACTTGGTTGTTTCCTTGAAAATGCTTTGCAATGTGAACTCTAAACTCTATCTAAGAGGGATATTAAGTTTTCTACCCTTTAAAAGCCATTTGCAATGTCAGTACTGTGATTTTTGCTTTAGAATGCCCAAAATTATATATTCTGGAACAATTTTTTAACACTGGGACTAAAAATAAAGATGTTTGAAAGACTATATGTAATATACATTTGCATAGTTTTTTTTTAATATGTAAAATTTTTTAAAAATAACTACTAAAGGTTTGTATAAAAGGAAAGTTTGAAAATACAGTGAACATTGATAAGCTTGTTTAAAAAGCTTATCTGATGTTAATGTGTAGAAATCTCCATCTCCTCTTATTCCATTTGCATAATGATATATTAACTCCAGTCCTCAATATCTTCTCATTTTATAGACATCCATACTGCATTTCATTGGTTAGTAAAAATGAATATTCTCATGTTTGTGGATTACTTTATGTTTATATCCAGTTTTCTCTCTTACAGATATTAATGCATTCCTTGGTAGAAACCACTGCATTCCCTTCATGAAGAGCAAAGACTATGGATCCATTTGTATAATGTTCATTATTGGCAAACTATTTTAAGGTTAAAAAAGAACATTTTGTAACCTTTGGGGTGGAGTTACCTGGATGAAGAAAGAGGCCCTTCTGGGGTGGAGTTAATTTTCTAGTTATAATCTGGATACTTACTGCATGTATGTGTTCACTGCAAAATTCACTGGTCTACACTTGTGATTTATGCATGGTCTTTCAGCATTTTTATTTCACTGAAAACATCCTAATGATGTGAAAACAGTTGATACTTTTGAAAAGTCAACTAAATCCTTCATAAAGAAGTCAGGACAGAATTGCCTAAACATAGATATTTAGAAGAAATACATAGATTTAAAAGAGGGACCACTTTAAAGTACAAAAAGATGAGCATTAGTCACCTGGAAAACAGTTCTTCCACTAAAGGCAAGTCTAACAGAGTCATGCAAATCTCTTCTGAGTTCACAACTTTCAACTCATCATCAAGGGGGATTATTTGAGTGGCCACTCAAACTTGACTACAGTTGCTTTAAACTTGGTTCATTCTGCCCAAAAAACAAGCAAGAAATGCAAAGAACACATAAGAGATATAAATGAGGGGCAACAGGGACCTGAGAGCCATAATTTCTTCGAAATTATGCTCAAAATTTATTTTCTTAGCAGTTAAGAGAGGTGTCTACCAAGAACCTGAAAACATTAGCACACTGTAATCTTGCTCTTTACCTTGGAGGCTGCATGGTATTTGATATTCTTGCCCCATCTCAATTACCCAAGTATTTTTTTCTTTTTTATAGATTCCTATATGACCTATAGAAAGCCTGGCCATAGTCTACTGTTAAGGGTTTGATGCTCTCAAACCCCTTTCTGAGGTCAGTTTCCAGGGCCACTTTAGTGTGGTGGGATGTGGAACAGGCAGCTCCATTTGCTAACTGGGGTCAAAGTAAGGCAACTTTCTGGACCTAGGAAAAAGATATTCATATTTATCTTAGACTATGAAAATTCATGCTTATGGCTTCTGAAGAAATGAGCTGAGAGAAGTTGAGACTAAACCACCATCAGAGGACTCTAGAAAGTCCTCAATTGGTCAATTTTTGCATCACTCACTCCCAGGAGTTGCCACATTTCATGGAACATTTTCGTGCAAAAAAATATTATAGGTAATAATGCAGGAGATGAAAGACATTTAGGTGTGAAAGGTGTTGAGAGAGTATTGGGAAGAAGTCACAACGTGAAAGACCAAAACACTGAAGCTGACATGGATGCTCTGACTTCAAATCCGATTTGTTCCTTGAGATTTGGAAGCAGATGGATGCTTTTTGCTTTTTGTAATTTACATAAAAGTATTGCTCTTCTAAATTCATTTTACTCATTATGATTTCCCAATATCCTGTGAATGCACAATGATATCTGAAAATGTTGGCTCCACTAGTGGAGAAAACACTCAAAAATTTAAAATTATTTGACTGATACTGAGTGCATCCATTATACATCAAACTTGGTGGAGCACGAGTGAAAATAATACTCTCACCACATTATAAAATTACAGCAATAAATGCATTTGGAATTGGTTTTATTGTTTAAGTAACAGATTATCACAACTGAAAATGTAGCAATATTATACTAATTAAAATTCAAGCTGCCTTTTACAAATTCACAAATATAATATCTCCACAGTGGAAGTACTAAACATTTCAAAAACTACTCATGTTTATTTAAAAAAAAAAACTGTAGAGTAGCACATATGTGATTATTTCTTATCATGTATTAATTTGTTTTAGAAATTTCAAACATTTGAAGAATTGCTTGGAAGAGAAACTCAAGTCTCCTACAGTATTATTATACTTTTCTTCACTAATGTTTTGTAAATATTATTAAATGTATTTACAATCATGACTCAGAAATATTTAAACAAATCACTTGATAAATGATACTCGAAAAACTTCAGCCTTAATTGCTTTTTCAAATTGAAATGAATTAAAATAAAGTTTTTTTTTTTTTTTTGAAACAATCAGCAATGTGAAGAGAGAGCCTTCAGAGTGGGAGAAAATCTTTGCCACACACACTTCGGACAGAGCACTAATCTCCAGAATCTACCAAGTACTCAAAAATCTTTACACCACGAACACCAATAACCCAATCAATAAATGGGCCAAGGAAATGAACAGACACTTTACAGAGGAAGATCTACAAGCAATCAACAGATTTATGAAAAAATGTTCAACATCACTCGTTATAAGAGAAATGCAAATCAAAACCACCTTAAGATTTCATCTTACCCCAATTAGAATGTCTTTCATCAAGAACACAGGCAACAACAGGTGTTGGCGAGGATGTGGGGAAAAGGGTACACTCATACATTGCTGGTGGGAGTGCAAGTTGGTGCAGCCACTCTGGAAAGCAGTGTGGAGATTCCTTAGAAAACTTGGAATGGATCCACCATTTGACCCTGCTATCCCACTCCTTGGC